>CM055406.1:81283472-81324017 GCA_029228625.1 Pseudolycoriella hygida
TAGCACTCGTCGTGCGAAGTAGCTTTTAATTATCATGCAGAGGTAATCGGGAACTCTCATGGCATGTAACGCCTTAGCTATCTCCCTCCAGCTTGCGTTATTAAAAGCATTTTTAACGTCTATCGTTGTTATAGCGCAGAAGCGGTTCCCGGTCTTTTTTTTCGTTCCCGCCTTGTCGGCAATCTCCATCACTTTCTTTATGGCGTCAATCGTCGATCTCCCTTTTCGAAATCCGAATTGGTCGTCTGACAGTCCGCGTTCGCCCTCTGTGTATTTCTTTAGTCTGTTCCGGATTATAGCCTCAAACAGTTTTCCCATTCCATCTAGCAAGCACACAGGTCTGTATGATGATGGCTTACCTGGCGGCTTCCTTGGTTTTGGTATTAGGACCAGCTTTTGTTTTTTCCAGCTATCAGGAAAATGTCCATCGTCAAGGCACTTCTGCATCGTCAGTCTAAACATGTTCGGCTTCATAGATGCTGTCGTCTTTATAGCTATATTGGGAATCCCATCCGGTCCTGGCGCCTTGTTATTTTTGGTCTTTTTGGCAGCCATCTGTATCTCTTCTATAGTGAACGATCGTTCTTGTCTATCTTCAGTCTCCTGGTCATAAGGAGTTTGCGGCCATGGCACCTGTTCATGCTGTGGGAATAGCCCTCTCACTATGGCGCCTAGCTTCTCAGGACAACTTTCTTTTGGCACCGATGAGCCTCTAATCAGCGCCATCGCAATCTTGTACACTTTGCCCCACGGGTTCGCATCAGCGTCCTCGCACAGCTTCTTAAGACAAAGTTTCCTGCTATCCCGGATTGCCCGCTTTAATTCTACTTTTGCCTTTCGATGTTCGTCATGCCTCGCCGCCCGTACCGCACCGTCCTTTTTGACCCTCTGCATCCTCCTTCTTGTCTTAAAACAGTCCGCGCGCAAGAGTCTTATTTTTTCGTTCCCCCAATATGCTTGTTTTCGTCCTTTCTTCGGCTCTATCCTTCTTGGCATCGCCGCGTCACATGCAAGCACCATGGTTTTCGTCAATTCACCTACCGATTTCTCTTCGTGTTCGTCTTCTGCTTGGAGGTATTCCTTAAAAACTTCCTCGTCAAAATTTCCCGTCTTCCATCTTCTCTCTTTTTCATGAGTCGTCTGTCTTACCGACACCGCGCCCTTCTTTACGGTATACCTCAGTGCCTGATGGTCGCTATATGTGTACCCTTCATCCACTCTCCAATTCAGACCGGGCACTAGTGCTGGACTGCAGAATGTAATGTCAATAATCGACTCTCGTCCGTTCTTGCGAAAGGTAGTTGTGTCTCCCACGTTTGCCAGGACCACATTCAGCCTTGCTAGCGCTTCTTGCAGCATGAAGCCTCTTTCATTTGTCAATCTACTACCCCACTCGACTGCCCATGCATTAAAGTCTCCTCCCATGTTAACTGGGCTTAGTCCCGTTAGCTCTCCTGTCATTAATTCCAGCATTCGTTCGAACTGCACAATCTTCCATCTTGGTGGTGCATAACAACTAGCAATATACACTCCGTCAATTTTTGCTATCACAAATCCCTCATGAGCGTCTGATACCACTTCTTGTATGGGCTACCTTCCCGTCGTCAAAATTGCGGCCATCCCGGCTCTGTCAACAACCCAGTTACCGTTCTTTCTATCGCAACGGTACGGTTCTGCAATAATTGCTACGTCACATTTATTTTCCGCTGTGGCTTGCCAAAGAAGTTGTTGTGCCATGTCACAATGATTAAGATTTATTTGGATCACTTCCATTCTCATTTCGTCTTAGATTTAAGCGCCTGTTTAAAGACTGGGCATCTCGCTCCACCAGTCACGTGGTCACTCTCTGACGTACACAGCAGGCACCTTGGCTGGTTTGTGCACTCTCTTGCTAGGTGGTTTTCTCCTCCACATCTCCTGCAGAGTTTGGATCTATCTTCCCCCTTACAGTTCCTTGCCTGGTGCCCAAAGTCCATGCATCTGAAGCACCTGTCTAGCTGCTGCATTTCCCTTATCGGGCATACAGTCCAGCCCACCTTTATCTTGCCGATTTTGAGAATCTTAATCGCTGCGTCCAGTGGAAGTTTTATCTCCGCCGTTTGGAGTTCGCCTCTCGTTTTTCTCATGCGTATCGTCATTGAATCTAGCTCGTCATTGATGTCACCTTGCTCTTTCAGAGCTTTTTGAAGATCTTCACTTGTCGTGATTTCGTCCATATATCTGCACTCGATCGTCGTCATGTGGGACATCGCTCTCACTTTTCCTGATTCGCCCAGTGACCTCTTCACTAGGTCTTTATAATCTGCGCTCTTAATATCTGGGCCCTTCTTGAGCTCTAATAGCATTTCGCCTTTCTGCGTTCGTCTTATTCTCGATACCTTTTCGCCCAGGTCCTTGAGAGCTGCGTCACCTTTGATTTTTTTTGAGGATATCAGCGTACGTCATTCCTTCTTCTGCCGCCACTATCAGAGCATCAGCTTTCGGTCTCAGCCTTTTAAGCTTTGATTTCTCATTCCTCTCTTTCTTCTTATTTTTCACCTCCCTCCACTCGCCAAGACTCTGCTTCGGGGTTTGTGCGTCCGGCCTCTTTGTGGTCTTTTCCGTATTCTTCTTGTCATTTTTGCTCCTTTTTGCCGCGTTTCTTGGTGTGGGTGTAGCGTCCGGCGTTTGCTTTCTCTTTGACGTACTTGGGGTAGCTAGCACCGCCATGACTTCGTCTGGTGTCTTCTTCGTGTCAGATTTACTCTCAGCTGTTTCTGATCTCCGCTTCCACGACTTGACTTCCTCTTCTACTTCGTTTAGGCATGCCCGTATACCGACCACCTTCGTCCTAATTATTGTGTGCACATTGTTTTTATCTTGTATAAATTCGTGCAACTCTCTCACCAATTTTTTGACCAACTCCATTTTTGTCGGCGTTGACTCACTGAGATCGACGGCCTGCATACCTTCTCTCCTTCGCTCGTTCACTCCCACGGGTGACCTCGTCATCTTCGAGCTTTTTGCGAACACGGCATACACCTGAGTCTCAGATTGATCCATCCCCTGATCCTCCGATTTCCTCTGCTGGTTCCCTGCTTGATTTTCTCTAATATTCCCTTTGTTCCCCATATTCTTCAAAGTGTTCCCTTCCATGCTGTTGGGTCCCCCCTCCAAGCCGCTATCTCAATCTCGTGGTGTAGTTACCTTCGTAATCTCATGGTTATCTATGCAAGCAGTGTGGCCATGCTAGGGTTGACACGGTCCTTCATGGGGCACCGCGTTCAGAGCCAGATCGGTATTAGTCAGGAATGTACATCTGAGCCTACACCTCCTTTTCACAGGACGAGTTTTCGAACGTACTTAGAGGCCTGCCAAGGTTTTACCGGGAAGGGGGCAACCATGATATTAGCCCACTAGCCGTTTCGTGAAGGTGTCACCCTTCCTTATTAAGGTAGTAGAATACCACAGTTGTCAGCCCATTGCATTCTACTCATTTCAATATCCGTGTTCAGTGTCCATGTCCAATGCTTTGCCAGTATGCCATAATTAAGGCCTTACTGGCGTTGGCCTTAATGTGCCCGTGGCACTCCACTCATGATGGTAGTCCAACAAACTAGGACTGTGCATGTTACCGTTGTCTCTTACCGTCGAGATCCTCCGCCACCATGCTAAGCCGCCATCCCATCTTGATAGCGCCTAACTGTCTTCAGCCCTCCCTATACGTAGCGTTTAGGTACTACCCGAAGACAGCCCCCCTCATCCTTCGGCTAAGTGACCCGTACTACTACACCGGGGGTTGGTTACCCGATCGTCCATGTGGGTTGCTCACTATAACAGGTGTTACCACGTGTAGGTAGGATGTAGGAGTAGGTGGACAGAGGCTAAGGTACATAAGGAGTACTATATTGCGCTTGACTCACCATTGACAACCCTCAATAGGTGGTTGATTTGATTAGGTGACAAGTTGTCATTGGGTTGCTTCCAGATAGCTAGAAGTCTGCCTTTATGTTGGTGGAAGATACTTTTCACTACGAGGTTTCTTTCAGTCGCGAAATAAATATGCGCTGTCTGTTTTCAATCGTTTCATCATGCAGACTGTATCTTCCAATTGTTGGTCACTGAACACTTCCTCTTTACCCACTTTGGCGTTTAAATCTCCCAAAACGATTTTCATCGTAGATATTTGCGAGCAGTTCATAATATTCGTCCTTGACTATGTCTGACGATTCATTATGTGGCGATGGCGCATATACATTAGGGTGGTCCAAAAAAGTAAAGTGTCGAAAAGTTTGGGGCACCAGCGTTAAAACGAATTTAAATGGATTCCTGATAAGAAGTGTCTATGGACGCAACTTAATCCGAAGTGATCTAGGAGTTCCGCAAAATCAAAATAGTCAAAAAATCCTAAAAACAGTGAAAAACGTAGACTTTTGCGAAATTGCATGAAACTAGTATAATCGTTCGCAGTCATGTGTCCCAGAGCCAGGTCGCAAGCCTCGACTCCAACCCCCTATTCATGGGAGGGCCAATTTTGCGCAATTTTTGATGGTAGCCCAGCTGACTAGGGGTGTATGCTGCCGTTGTCTCTTGCCGATGAGATCATCCGCCGCCATCTTAGTCGCCATCCCATTGCTATACGTGACGTTAAGGTACTCCCAAAGACAGCCTCACCTCATCTTTATGCACTAGTACACCAGGATTGGTTACCTGATTGTTCATGTTGGTTGCTCACTATAACAAGTGTCATCACGGGTAGGATAGGATGTAAGAGTAGGTAGACGGAGGCTAGGGTACATAAGGAATACTATATTACGCACAACGCATCATTTGACACCCCCAGTCGCTATTAATAACATGAAAATTATGAATATACGATAGACGATACGTTTGACTCATCCCTGGAGCTTTCTGGTTTTTCAATTTATTTATAGCTGGTCTGATTTCCTCAATTATACAGAGAGACATTCCGTAATTGATTCTCCACCTATTACAGTGTAATTAAAATTTTGTGTGTAAATGTTTTACTACGATGTAATCGTAACAGATTTAACGGTTCATGTAAATTCTAATTCCATCTACTAGCGATGCACTCCTTGTCGATACCGCCAATTTTTTGTTAATAAAATGTTCGTTACAGTTGCGTAAAGCTATTGAAGATGTAAACAGTGGCAATATTCCAATGGAGCAGCCTGATGTACCTGAAAAAGCGCTATCACCCCAGGAAGAGCCGTTATTGAGCAACAAAGATACGGTTACATCAATGGATTCAACATTGTCGATTTCAGACAATAACTCGGATATAGAATTAGGAAATATGGACTCAAAAGACATGTTGAAAAAGTAATTAATAAGTAGTTCTATAATTAAATGCAATTTTCTCCATTGCAAAGAAAACGAATAGTATATTTCAATATACCCCAACACACACGAGATGTGTACGTACGAGCCGACGCAGCCCAATGGAAGGTGCACGACGAGTGTGTATTGGGGTATTATTGAAATAAATTTTGCTGTATGTGCGAGAGTGGGTTGGGTGTTGATGCACATGCCGCGAAAGCAAGCTGTCGCTACTTAGTAATGCAAATACACACACCAATATACTTTCGCTTATACAGCAAATGTTTTTTAAAGGGATGCTTACCTATAGCATATCGTCAATGCAATTCAAGCTTCGATGTGTGGTAAAATGCACTTTTTCATTGTTTTCTAAATTTCAAATAAGTAAAAGTTTTTAGTTTCATGATAAAATCGATCAAAAATAAATAAATGCACTTTTACTAATTTCATATTTCATTTTATTCTGAGAATTCCATTATTTAGTAAAAGAATTCTCAGAATAAAACAGTTCGCAATTCTGAGTACTTATTTATTTTGGGACGACTTTGAGAAACAGAGTATTTTTTTTGTAAATTACAGTAAAATTGAAACTCAGTGAATATTGATGTACTGCAATAACTATAGGAAATTATTTATAAGAAGCTATTTGTTGTAATGGAACTTGTGGTGTTTTTGTTCATAAGCAAATTTTGAGAATTTTTTTGTATCCTACAAAATGTTTTCTTTGTTTCCATTGTTAATCATTGTAAAACCATTTTCTCCAGTCGGAAAATAGGTATAACGATTTTAATGGAAAACTTTCTTCTCAGAGTTTCTGGCATCAACACATTTTTTACTGGATTTAGTATCTCAAAGGCAGGTCCTCAAAAAAAAAAAAAAGATTATCAAACAACTAGAGTTCCTCAGGTATCGGTTCGGTGACTTTTGCTTTTCATCATCGTTATAAATGGCATATTATCATCCCTGTCAATCTGGTACAGGTTTTGCAGATGACATCAAATTGCAAAAATTTATCAGCAGCATTTATGACTTTTTCTTTTTTTTCATCTCTATGACTGTAAGAACACAAGTGAAAAATATTTCGCAAATGAGACTTCTCAAAAGTCGGTTTCTGTTGTATGAAGATGAGCATACGGTTTTCGAACTTTTCAGATCCGTTTTGGTCTCAAAA
The DNA here is from genome assembly GCA_029228625.1 of Pseudolycoriella hygida. Classification (NCBI taxonomy): domain Eukaryota; kingdom Metazoa; phylum Arthropoda; class Insecta; order Diptera; family Sciaridae; genus Pseudolycoriella; species Pseudolycoriella hygida. The sequence continues at coordinate 81,289,963 of CM055406.1, forward strand.
TTCATCCGAATTCATTCGAGACTGCTGAGTGGTCTCTTTTTGAACAGTTTTCTGAACTGTTGGAGACTGAAGGGGTGGTCGCATCTTAGATATTTTGGACTTCATGAGACCAAAGAGTAGTCTCATTTGAAATATTTTTTGTCTTTTTGAGACCGAGAGAGTGGTCTCAAGAAATTTTTTTGAGTTCTGAGACCGGCTGAGTAGTCTAATGTTTTTATGTTTTATATTTTTTTAATTTTTTATACTGTCATATTCGGTGCCACCTTTTGAACAGTCTCAATTTTTTTTTTAGATTTTTTATATTCGTTGCGGCCATCTCTGCATCTATCTCTCAGATTGTTAGATGGCACCTTACTTTATTAATATTTTGAGCTTTTCTCGAAGCGTTTGCTTTACTACTACTGTTGCATTGTTGATGTTTTCTTACATCGCTCACAGATGGCGCTAGTCTTCTTTTTCTTTATAATTCGCTGGACCCAATTATGCCGTTTTAGTTGTCTGAAATGGCTTAGAATTATGAGAAACTTATTCGTTTTAAACCATATAGCTACATTCCAGTCACCTATCCAAGTACTTACCGCGCCGATCGATGCTTAAATTTAGATCTGGACCGCCAACGACTTTGTGCTTGCGGCTAATTCCGATGTATCTTATTTGAAGTTCTAATTTTAAACCGATGCGTTGTTACATTTTCGTTGAGACCATACAAGTAGTCTCTTTTCGATTATGTCTAGTTAGACTTGTCGATTCTGATGAATAGTTTCTTTGCAGATATGTCTTGAGACCAATGAGTGCGCTCATTTGCTCATTTTGGGAAAATATTTTTATGAGACCGATGCTAATTCAAACGAAATGTTTGTTTTGGTGACCTGAGACCTAATGCGGTTACTGAGACCAGATGAGTGGTCTCTTTTCAAGAAATTTTTTTTATTTATGAGACCGGTTGAGTGGTCTCATTTCAAGAATTTTTTTTTTTTTGATGTAAAGAATTTTTGTTTGATTTCTGAGATACTTATCCAAAAAATCCAAATCCAAAAAAAAATTTCTTGAAATGAAACCACTCAAGCGGTCTCAGAAATTAAAAAAAAAAAACTTTTTTGAAACTCAACCAGTCTCAGAAATCCAAAAAATATTATACTGCAATGAGAGCACCCAGTCTCTTTGTTCATCCAAAATTATGTTTCTCCAAACAAAAAGAATTTGAGACTATAATGAGACTAACAACAATTTTGAAACTGAAATGAGACCGTTGAGCATGCTCTTTTTTTGGTATCATGAGATCAGAATTTTCACTCTGGAAAGTTATGGAATAGTGCAGAATGAACGAAGAGTCTTTTAACCCTGACAAATGTGCCATTATGGGAAGGGGGCGAGTATCATAAGATTGTGCAATGAAACGAGAACGCTGACTTTTTTCCTGTTTTAAACGATTCCTTCGGTTCTATACGTCGACTTAAATAAAAAAATGTAAACATTTTTAAAATAAATTTTCAATTTAAATTTAATTTTTTTTTTTTTTTGCTTTTAGACCCATACAAAGAACATAGTGCTATTGGGTTTACCAGAACGTTTGTTAGTTTTTCAAAAAAAAAAACGATATCTGTTTGTCCGTCAACGCGAAAACTCGAGTATAACATGACCGATTTTAATTTTTTTTTTCACTGAAAATGATTTTGGGGTTTAGCGCAGTGGTTAACACGTCTGCTTGCTACTACGAGATTGAGTTGCCAGTGCGTTGGTTCGAAACTCAGCCCCAGATGGATTTGTTCCGATTGTTAGATTTGTAAACAAAACAAACCTGATTGAATCGTTCAAGTCAAGTGAAGTTGAATGTAGTGCCATCGTACGGCTTACCGGAAAAGGCATTGTTGGGAGAATCGGTATTCTACTCCTACTAGTTTCGCTCCTAGTTACGTCTCATAGATGGCACTGGGTTTGTCGCACAGCTTACCACTGGCACAGTAAAACTTTCCGGTAATGAAAGGTTCTCAAAAAGTAGAAACACAAACAGCGAAACAAGTAAATAATGATCTAGCCTTTAACTGTCATTTTGATTAATTGGAAAAAGTGATTTTAGCTCAGTTTTATATTTTTTTATTTTCTCCGAGCTTTCGAAAACCATCAATTCTCTTCTTCAGGGATAAAATTGATTGAGGGTTGTAGGGCAGATTATTATTATTATTATTATAACTTGAGTATTGGGTGAGTCAGCTGCCAACGAAACATTATTTGGTACCCGTTTATGAAACGCTGATAATTGCCAAAAAGATTAACTTCCCATTGTGAAATGCGAAATGGCGTCAGAAAAAAAACTCGAGTAAATCTCTTCCGATTTTCATAAATATTTTTATAACAGACAGGTCTATGAAAGCCCAACAATTTATGGAAGAGAATCTTTTGACTTTAGGCGCTTGGACTTAAATAGGACACAAAAACGAGTTTCTGCAAAGGCCCTACGTGTTTTATCTATATAAGTGAATCAACCCTAAACTGGGGGATGCAAATCTACTCTACACGCTCGGAATAAAGAATACAAGATTGTAAACATATAGAAACAACAAAAATAGGGTATTCATGTTCACGTGGCACGTATACTGACTAATTCCTTCTATTTATTTATTTACCAACGTGAAAAATACTCGAGGTAAGCCGCAGAGAAAGCCGATCTCGAATTACCGATTGGACTTACCGCCAATGAATCGATAACCGGACTTATCTGATAATTTTCCAAGTAGCACCAAATGACTCAGAGAATCCAGAGACATGATATGGTGATATGGCGGCTGAGAAACCCAGGTAAAGTATAAGTCTTCACGAAAAATTAAAAATTTGAAGCTCATCATTCATTCATCATTTGAAGCTCATCATTCGGACTAGGTGGGATGAGTTAGCAAAACTTAAGAAAATGGATTTGAGCTAGCACAGGTGTACCAACTTAACATTTCTCTGGCTACACAATATCATTAATACACATTTTATTCAAATCGATAATCTTGAAGTGTACAAGATTATTTTTGAGTTGAGGTGCACATTGTATTCGAAATAATAATGTTGTATTGCACAAGATTGTTATGCACATTTCATTTGAAATAATTTTTATATAAAAGAGTATCTATTTCACAAATAAGAAGTTATAAATAAAAAATCTCGTTATGTCGCCGTCGCCATCTTTTCCCCTCGCGCATCGCTCCAAATATGTACCTTGCGCTCGAACGTTAGGAGCAACTGTTCATCACTTTCCTCATCGTCCAAGATTCGCATCCGTAGATCAATACTGGACGAATAAGCGTTTTCTAAATATGGCACTTCATTTCCTTTGACATTAACTTTGATCGTAAATGTTTGATTAGACCAAAATTAATAGCATCTGCTTGCCGCCATGATACGTCTTTGAATTTCAGGTGTGTTATCTACATCTGACCGTATCAGCGCTCCAAGATAAATGAACTCATCCACTACCTCGAGATTGAACTCTTCAATGCGTACTTTGTTTTAGATTCGTTTATCATCAAACCCATTCTCTCGGCTTGGATTTTCAGATTTGTGAAAGTGTCAACTGCTGCTGCGTGTGTACGACTGGCGAAGTCCAAGTCGGCTGCAAAGCCCAGAACTTGAACTGTTCCATTTCCCAGCGTTTCGATGGTTTGGATACCAGCACGTCTCATTGCGTTTTCCAAAGGCAAGTTTAAGAATAAGCAAGATAGAGCATCTCCCTGCTTGAGTCCTTCTCTAACAGCAAACACATCTGACGTGTCGTTTTGCACCTTGATACGACATCTGGTGCCATCCAATGTCGCTTTCACAAGACTTATATACTTTGTCCCAGCTGCTTCATCGCCGCATACAATTCCATACGCTTGGTCCTGTCGTAAGTTCCCGTCTTCCGTGTTCCATATTCGTTTTACTAAATCATACATTCAATTCAATTTCAATTTATTTACAATATCTATGTCAAGGTTGCCCTTATACACCTCTCGGTGGACATAGTTAAGTAGCATACAAACATCTTACAAAATTTAATTTAATTAAAGTCAAGGTGTCAAGACGCATTAGCAACATAAGTGTACAAAAGAGAATAAATGTGTATAAAATAATAACAACAACGCAACACCCTAGAACAATTCACAATTCGCCAAGTTGAGGTCCCTATTAGGCATGTCAATTCCGATAATTCCGTTTAAATGTCTCCCGCGACCCCGAATATCTCACATTCATAGGCAAGGCATTCCACTCACTAAGCGCGAACGCAAACATAAATCTGTCATCATTCTCCCTAGGTATCATGAGCTGTTTCGTTTGAGCTGATTTACCAAAATCCAAGAAGTCTCGAAGATATCCCGGCCCTTCTCGCAATATACTGTACAACGCAGCTATTGACCTGAACTTAAAGTGATCGAACAACCCCATGCCCAATAACTTCTCTCGCACACCCGAGATGCTGTCATACTTAGATTTGCTGTACACGTTGCGAACAACCGAATTATAGGCTTTCTGGAGGATTTTGGAGGAACTGCCATCAAGACCGTAAGAATAAATCTCACAGCAATATTCGAAATGAGGCGTCAATAGAGCTTTAGCCAAAAGACGCCTGGTTGAAAGGGGAGTCGAGCCAGCAAAGGGCCACAAACAGCGAAGTCCAGCATAAACTTTTTGGGAAACAAGAACAGCATGGTCCAGCCAAGTAAATCCGTGGTTAATCATCAGTCCCAGATTCTTGACACAATGCGAGTATTCGACTCGAACTCCACCAAGATTCACCTCGGGTACCACATCATAGTTGCCGTTTTGATTCAGTATTGTAACTGTGTATTTAATGGCTGCATCAACGACTATAGGCGTTACTTTTACATTAGTAGCTGAGCCTATAACAATTGCCTGAGACTTAACAGCATTGAGAAACAGTCCGTTCGCAGTCGCCCAAGTACCCACAGACCCAAGGTCAGCTTCCACGCACCTGATACATTCATCCACTTCACAAGCATGGAACATTTTGTATAATTGGACATCGTCAGCGGAAAGATGCTGAAACATATACTTGACTGAAGCGGGAAGGTCATTAACATACAACGAGAAAAGTAAAGGACCAAGAATTGAGCACGCCCCTAGTCACCGGAAGGAAGGCTGACATAGCCCCATCGATACAGACGGCCTGAAATCTGTCCGAAAGATAGCTGCGTATCAAAGCAACAGCAGTACTGTCGAATCCGAACTGCAAACGCAACTTATTACACAACAAGCTGTGGTCAACCATATCGAACGCCTTAGAAAAGTCCAATAGTATTAGAATCGTTATAAGTTTTTTACCCATAGCTCGCCTAATATCGCTCGATATTTTCGATAGTGCTGTGGTGGTACTGTGTTTGGATCTAAAACCAGACTGAACCGGTGTGGTCAATCCATTACGCGAGATGAACTCGTAAATCTGATCCTTGACGATGAGCTCAAATATCTTGGAAAAAGCGGGCAGAACACTTAATGGCCGATAATCTTCGAGGTCAAATTTTCTAGTTTTCTTATGGGACGGCCAAACTTTAGCCACTTTCCATCCCCTCGTGCATTTCGAGGTCATGATGCAGGAGTTCACAATATGCAATAGCACCGGCATCACAACAGGAAGCGTCAGTTTAAAGAATTTCAGCGGCAATGCATCCACCCCCCCGCATCAGATTTAACAGAAGAAATTGACTTGAGCAAGTCCACTGCAGTAACATTTCGAAACGAAAAGCTAGGACCATTAAACAGCGTTTCACCCACAGAGCCTTTCTTCCCATAACCTTCCTTCCCAGAGCCATGTTCCAACCGACGGATATCATCAGCACCACCATATCTGACAAGATAGGCATTATATTCATCAGCTGTGAAGGACGGATGCGGAGAGAAACGAGACTTAGCTAAAACTAGAGATCTAACATTGTTCCAGAAAGCCTTCATTCCAAGCTTTACATTCAGCCGCGGGTGAAGAAATTGCTTTTTGGCATTCCTAACCATCTGAGTGTGCTTGTTTCTCAACTTCCTCATGAGAGCCAAATTAGCTGGAGTCCTATCATGCCTGTAATTTTGCTTCGCAAGGTCGCGATCAGCAGCAGCCTTATCAAGTATTGACAACATCTCGGAGTTAAAGATATCCAGCATCGAATTAACATCTCTTTGTCCATAGACATCAGTCAATTTGCTAGCGGCTAAATCACAGTCCAGGCTGTCATAGTTGATCGAAGAATAGTCCCGCCGATACTTAGGAGCAATCCTAGTCAATGCTTCCGAGCAGCGAAACGAAGCAAACAGAATGTCATGATTCGACAGTCCACTGTTGATCTGATTGAAAACAGTGAATTTATGCGTTTGGTTCGTCAAAATCAGATCAACCTGAGAAGAACTGCGATCAAAATTGGTTGCACACGAGCCCAGCGAACGAAGACCCATACAGTCCATAGCCTGCCTCGTTCAAGTCGCCCAATACCACCACATCCTCATAGTCAGGAACCAGTTCACCCAATATCTCCTCAAATACCTCAATTTCATCCACGTCAGGCGCCTTATAGTACCCCCAAACCAATATCTTCGGATTTGGGAAGATTAACTCAACGAACAAATACTCCGACTTAATTCCCTTCGAAGACCGAATCACTTTAGTTTTCAAGCCCTTCTTGGCATAGATGGCTACACCGCCACTACGCCTTACCAATCTATCATTCGAAAACAGTTCATAGCCTTCAACTCCAACAGATGAATTACTGCGATAACTTTTATACCACGTCTCAGTAGCAACAATAACGTGGGCTTTCGACCTTTCAAAAATTCGTCTGAATTCATCAATTTTCGGGAATAAGCTTCCGCCATTAATATGGCATAAGTTCAAATCTTTGGCAGAACCCTTCAAAACCGCGTTCAAAACAATATTAGGCATGCAAAACCCATGAGATAAACCAGCTCTTACCTTAGGTAGCGGGTTAGACATGTTACCACAAAATTACAACAAAAAATTTATCCAAAATACTCAAAACTTTGAATGATGTGAATTGGAGTGGGTCCAACAATTTCATCTCACTGTGGTTCAAATTATGTTGCCAATACGATATCAAAACACATTAGATTTGTCACGAACTGAGAAAAAAAATACTAAATCAGAATTAGCACTTCCCAATGCCAGTACAGAGTGAAAAAAAGGGGAAAAAAATCTAGAAAATAGAACAAATACTTAACTATTATAGCCTACGGTGTGATTGTTAATATCTTTATGTATGTTTGTTTGTTTAACTTAATTATCCATTGCTGGTGTTGTTGCTGCTGCATAGTTAGAGACCAACGATTGTAGATGTTCCATGGACACGACAGTGTGTTTGTCGTCCGAACCCACAATTTTGACAACAACCCGACCCCTCTGCGTGGAGAAGCGATCTAATTTGCCATCCTTCTTCTGGTCACGGCATTTGCGGAAGAGCTCAAAATTTCTTTTCGTTAGGTTTTCATTCACAAAGACTCGTGATGGAGCCTCAAAACCAATCATCGTGGTGCAAAGTTTCGACGTGTCAAAATATTTTTTGAAAAATTCTTTCTTAGCGTCCACACTCCAGAACTTAACGAGAATTGATGGAGGTGCATGTCGGCGATTTTTGGTACCTGGAAATCTGAAGCAGTTTTCAATTGAATTAGAGCCACCAAAGAACTTAATGGCTTTGCAGATGTGAGATACAATGTCAATGACCCGTTCGTTATCAACATATGGCACTCCGCTGATGACCACTTCGTTCATACGAATAATTCTTTCCAGCTCATCAATTCGGTTATCAGTATCAGCACTGGGTCTGTTGACTAGCGATTTATTGGCCACTATATTTATTTGTTGACCGAGATCCGACAAGCGCTTGTCAACACCCCTTTTATGTTCATCGACTTGTTCCTTAAAATTTTCCTCAACAGCAGAAATTTTGTCATTAATCATCGTCAACAAACGATTTTCCAATCCATCCATTCTACTCGATAGTTTTGAGATAGCATTCAGGAGGTCCGTATTTGAAACGTCCTCACCACTAATTCCATCACGAGACCCACACCGTAACCGTTTTTTGGGTTTCTGTCCCATGGCATTACTATAGACAATTTCTCACCATCCGTCTTCAGCAGTTCTGCTGGTATGTTATCCGGACCGGAAACTTTGTTGTTCTTGAGTAAGGTAATTGCTGCTGAGACTTCCTCCATTGTTGGCGTTGCTACGATACGACCGTCGTCGTCAAGAAAGGAAACATCGCTATCATCAGTCACATCATCATCCCCATTGAACAATGCATCAAAATGCTCTTTGAATCTCTCCAAGACATCATGTTTTGCAGTAAGCAAAGTTCCGTTTACTGCCTTGCAGATGATTATTCGGGGGTTGAATCCTCTCCTTTGATTGTTTATACATTTATAGAACTTTCGTGATTCATTTGCGCTACACAATCTCTCTAGTTGAAGTAGCGCCCTATCTTCGAGCTTTCTCTTCTTGCGCCGGTGCAAACGTTTTTCCTCCTTCCTCAGTTCTTTGTACCTCGCATCTGCAGTCACTTTCCGTTCTCTCGTTCTTGCAGTTTCTTTTGTTAATTGCGCAGCGTTTTTACATTTTGTAACATTAGCGCACTCCGTATCAAACCAGGTATTTAAGTCATTAGGGCTTTGATATCCTAAGGTGTTAGTCGCTTCTTGTTTGATTGCTTCACCGATTGCCAGTCAAAAGGATGAGTATCATCTGGTTGAGCTTGTTGAAGCTTTGTGCTAATGTTTTCAGCATATGTCGCCGCTATCTGTGGATTTCTTAGTTTGTCCACTGCAAAACGCCTCACAGTTTCTCGTTGGACAATATGAAACCGGGCAAGATGTGATCGCAGTGTTGACACCACAAGATAGTGATCAGAGTCGACATTTGCCCTCCAACATGTTTTGACGTCAATTACATCTTTGAGGTGTCTTCCGCTAATCAATAGGTGGTCGATTTGATTAGGTGACAATTTGTCATTGAGGTGCTTCCAGTTAACTAGACGTCTGCTTTAATGTTTAGCCGTTACTTCGGTTTATTACAAAAAATACTATTACTATTAATTTACTTTATTGAAAACACTTCTGTTCGCTTTCGTTTCTGTACAGGGAATGAATTTACGGAAGCGATACGACGACAAGTTGACGTACGCTGAACTGAATTTACAAATATAATGCGTTTAATTCTAAGTTTAACGAAGCGCAAACTTAGTTCGAAAAGGGTTCGAACCTACTCCCCCCTTTGAAGGATTTATCCTTCAAATTAAATAAATTGCGGTTAAGGAAGGTATCCATGGCTGTTTTTACTCTTATCTTAATTTTTTAGAGTTTAGGACCATTAAACCTTACCGATCTTTTCAAACAACGTTATAAACAATACTTAAACTAATTATGCCACTTAAACCTAATTTACTAATTTTCTTCATCGATAGGGAGAACCGATATCTTACTGATAGGACGTTTCAAAATCGTTGTTGGGGTTGTGGTTACACACGAGAATTTCCATCATCACCAGGATGGATTTCTAAGATACGTGCTAATGGCCATTTGGTTGGCGGTAAATTTTCTTCATGATAAAGCACCACTTGTCCAACTTTTACGTTTTCTTGGAGCTTCATCCATTTTGTTCTCTGTTGCAATTTTGACAAGTAGTCATTCGACCAGTGCTGTCCAGAATTGTTGGTAAACCTTTTGCACTAGCTGCCAACGACTCAAACTACCAGTTTTAGTATCAAGCAAATTTGGTTGAGGTATTGTAATGGGCGCTTCATCTATAAGAAAATGACCAGGTGTTAGATATTCGTTCTCATACACGTCATCGCTCATTGAACATAAAGGACGGGAGTTCAAACAGGCCTGAATTTGACAAAGAATTGTAGTCATTTCTTCGAAAGTGAATAGGTTATCGCCACACAAACGTGCAAGATGATATTTAGCTGATTTCACGCTAGCTTCCCAGAGTCCTCCGAAATGTGGTGATGCTGGAGTATTAAAGTATGTTAAATCTCAAATGATGCCGATTCCTTCGATCTGAATCGGTCCATTTGTTTTTAGATTTAAATGTTTTTCTCGTTGGGCAATTGGCTCTCTTGAGTTGGTCTGGAGGGACCAATTGCCTTTGTTGGGGTCTCCTGAGCTCAGTGACCCGTTGAGAATAGAAAGCTCGGGTTGAGTTATTTTTGGTAACTAACTTTATTCAGTCTTAATTCATTTCTTATATACCAATTTTTGTGTACAATTTTTCCCTACCACTGGTTAGTTGTTCCAGAATATACTATACGTGTTATCAATATATTCATTAACATACTTATTGCCACAGTTGCACATTTTTGTATAAGTATAAATAATTGAAACTTATTGTTATGATTACAATATTTTTATGAGAGTTCAATTTACTGGAATGGCAACGAATGTATTGCAATGTTCTTTGTCAGCACATTCCGAATCATTATGCTTGTGCATATCGTTAACCCGTTTGCACGTGCAACCGTTGTTCAATAAATAATCCATTAGGTATTTTTGTCATCTTTTTGATATGTATGACAAAATGAATTGAAAATCATCGAAAATGTTCAATCTGTACGAGATTGAACATTAGTGGAAGGTACTTTTCAGTACAAGGTTTCTTTCAGCCGCGAAATAAATCATGCGCTGTCCGCCACCATAATGAGTGGTCACTCCATCTTGATAGCGCCTAGCTGCCTTCGGCGTGACGTTAAAGTACTACCCGAAGACAGCCCCCTTATCCTTATGCTAAGTGACCCATTTTACTTCACCAGGGTTGGTACCTGATCGTTCATGCGGGTTATATTTTAAACTTTTTTTATTTGCCAGAACCAAAGCCTCAGACGACCATCGTTTCGACGGCGAACGCACATAGAAGGTTTTTTTTCTATCTCGCTGTTCAAACCGTTTTTATGCCTCGGGGTTGATTCTGCTGCTCTGCCAGCTGAGATGGACGATATTCAGACGTAACTGTCTGCAAAAGTCGCATTCCACACCAAACACACGCCATGTGACCAGGGTGTGAGTGAAAGGCCATCAGGCCTCTTTCCATAACCCGGGTAGTTCTAGGGTAAGGGGCACATTGATAGAGCAAAGCGATTTACAAATGATTTCGTTGAGTTCAGTGCGGCGGGAGTAGCGGCCAGCGTTCTTTGACATGCCAGGCCGTGCCTACCGAACTGATCGACAGCTGTGCCACATCTACACCGATGGGGCCGGCAGATTACTGAACTCAACCGCAAGGCGATGAAAATTCTGAGCGCATCGATGAAGGTGCAAATATGTTTTGAAGGGAATGCGATAAGCCAAGCGCTAGACTCCCTATACTGTAAAGCTTTTAATCGAGCGATGTCTTGCAAATTTGTGAAATTTAAGTCTTCATTTAAAATTTGTGATGTCCCAATTAAGTTGAATTGAAGGCGAATGTGGTAATGGGCTGTTTAAATTGAACCAGGCTTGGACTGACTCTTGCAAGTGGCACACTTGAATTTCGTCTGAATTGTGGAAAATATGGGAGACGATTTCCAATGCATCATGTGAGGAGCTGAGGAAGGCTGGTAACGAGATATCAGTCACACGCCGAATACCTAGCAGGCGCGCCGACTTTACTTTCGGTCGTGTGGGGCATGGGGCATGAATATATCCGGCATCGACTGGCCCACAAAATAATTTTGAATTAAAACGAAAAAGTTATTTATGACTATCGATTTCTTATTTTATTCGATACTTTTATATGACAATGCAAACTTCAGGTTTCAATTTTAAAGGCGAATGTATTTTTTCGAATCGTTGCTCGGTTTATAAACTCGTCAACAAGATAATCAATATCAATTTTTTCTGCAATATCACGATGTACGTACAACGAAGCAAGATCGTTGGTTTTTCTTTGCTTTACATTTGCACGTACGTAAGTCTTCAGCAATTTTAATGATGAAAAGGATCGTTCCGCAACACACACAGATTGTGGATAGACTTGCAAAAGTTTTATGAATTTTGCATACTCAGAACAAAAATCCCTAACGTCTTTGTTGTCTTGGAGAAAAATGGTAATTTGTGTTAGATTTTCCATCGTAACATTACGGCTTTTAAGATGATCAAAGAACATTTGTCGATGCAACACCAGCCGGTCAATATCGAAGTCGCCATCCCCATTGTAGACCAAGAAAGACTTAATGTCGTCGATTTCACATTTTTGCAACGCGAAATCCTCTTTCAAGTAAAGTATCTTGTAGTTTTCCGAGTCGAAGCGATTGTTTAGACTCATTAAAATTTGATCGATTACTTCAAAATACATTTTTCTGTACATCTTTCTTCAGGAGTTTTTGGGAAATATGCCGTATTCGTGTTGTCAAATCGTTTGGGTGCTACTCTTTGTCGTGGGAGAACTGGTTTTTCCAAACCGTAATTATCTGCCAATTTTGTAGTCGAGGTCCAAATTTTACTAAAGCTTTCACTTGATCGAATCGCGTTCATGCTTGTTTTCAAAAGCTCTACTCGTTTGATTACGCTTCTGAAATTAATAGTCGTCGCTTGAATAGTGGCATTCAATTCCTCTATTTGTTCCATTGTCGATATACAAATTTCCAGCAAAATAAGAGCTTCAAATTTTTGCATGTAGCTGACGAAACCTCTCGCCTTGATCCCACTCTCTGCAGTTTCCAGTCCGACAACTTCACATAACTTCAAAATTCGTTTGTAGTTTTCCTTGATCCATTTCAACGATTTCACTCGTACAGTCCATTTAGTTGGACAAAATGATTTCAAAGCTCTAACTTTATCAGGTTTTTCCTCGTTGCCTTCATCAGATCCATCGTTTCCTCTGGGTCGAACTCAATATTTTTGAAAATGTTGCTTCGTTTGGCGCATGCTCGACAAAATTTGACTAAAGCTTTCATGTTTCCTAGAAAATCTGCTATTTCTGGAACAACTTTCATACCGTCCTGGCATGCGAGATTTAAGTTGTGACCAGCACAGTGCATATAAAGTGCCCTGGGCTCTACCTCTCGGAAGCGAGTTTGCAATCCAGTAATTTCTCCGCTGACACAATACGCTCCATCGTAACATTGCCCGCGGCATTTACTCATAGGTAACTCAAATCGTGTTAATGCATCCTTCAAAGCAACAAACAGTGTCTCAGCATCCGTTCGTGGTATGTCGTAAAAACCAAGAAAATACTCCCATGTTACCATTTCATCATCGACTACACGGAAATTAATAGACATTTGCTCTGCTCGGGAAATATCTGTAGTCTCGTCAGTCATGACAGCATAAAATGGTGCTTTCCGTATTTCCATGATTATTTTTCGCTGAATATAAAGCGACATGATCGATAAAATTTCGTCTATGATATCGTCACTTGTCCACTTGTATGTCGTCCGGTCCATCCAGGTCTTCAACAACGCATTATCTTTCGAACTAAATTGTAAAAGTTGATTGAAATTTGATTTCTTTTCATTATGACCTCTAATTGATAAATTTTGGACAGCCAAGAACATAATTGTTTCAAAAATCATAATCAAACACATCCGGGCTTCTCTTTTACGCTGTAAGGTTTGTTCGGAAATCAGCGATGAAATGCCTTTTGATTTTGCAGACAACAAGGATAAAGACGCTTTTCGGTGAACGTCGCTTTTCTCGTGAGCCCTGAATCTGCTGGTTGGGTTTTTCCATTTATCGAAACCGTTTTTTACAAAAGCTTCATAAATCCTGTCGTCATTGGAGCCAGTTGTAGAAAGTGGAATTCTGAATACATGGGCGATTCCATGCAATGAATTTTGTATATGACCTGGGAACCTTGTCAATCTCCTGAAGCGTACAAAGGTGCGAGAGTTGTGATGCATGAAACATTTTTTAGGAAAAACCGTATCTATAAGTTCCTCATGCAAGAAACCATTGTCAGACGAACAGTTTAACAGGAAAATGTGGTTCCCAGGTCATCCAATTTTTTAGTTTCAACTTTTGAGTGGAATTGCCCACATCATAGGCTTCACAACAGACCGAGCAGAAAACCTTCTTCTTCATTTCGTCAAAATGCAGCCATTCAAAGGTTTCTTTCCACTTTGGAACAAATTGTCTTTTCGATGTCGATGATGTGGTGGAAACTAAAGTTTAAGAGACATTTTTATATCGCGTAAATGCATAACAATTAAGATGAAGGTAATACAATCGTTATTGTCCTGACTGACACTGACTATTTGACTAGACAACTGAGAATTATGCGATACAGAGTCGAGTCTTTGCGCTTCTGAAACAAGTGGCTTTCGAATTTCAGTTTCATTGTTACCTTCCAAATTCTTTGAAGACTTTGGTGTTCTGATAACGAATTTGTCCATTATCTGAAACGATGGTTAGGTGTAGGAGTAGGACACGATAGAAACGGTTTGTTCTTGCAAAATCAATAGAAAAAATTCAAGAAATTGTGTCCAATACCTTTAACTTGAAACGGATTTATTTATTAGATCGACTGATAGAGGTTAATTTCGACATCTATCAACAAACACTTGGGTTTTGTTCTTTAACTATTGTAATTCTATTGTAACCATTGTAATGCGGTCACTTTGTTGAAAATTATAACTTCTATGTGCTTAACGCGCTATCTATGGTGAATAACCATAGTTACAAAAAGTCAACACTTTCAAGATAATGTGGGAAAATTTCAAAGATGCTGGTCTTGTTTCATTTCGACTTGAATTTTCTGTGTTTATGTTTCTATGTTTATGTTTTAACTCACTAAAATCTTTCTATAGCTCGTATGGGGCTACGCCCCATACGATTTTCGTCGTATGGGGCATTGGCCCCATACGACCCACGGTACTCGGCGCGCCTGATACCTAGGTCTCCAATCGAAGTGCGAAGTGCCGCTTGTATCCAAGGTTTATCATATAGTTTGACATTCAGTCAATAATGAGCTCGTAAATTCAACTTGTTTCCATACAGCAAAAGTACGCACGAAATATGTAAGCTTCGGGATGCAACTTTGCAACAAGAAAAATGATGAGGAGGTATGTTCTTTAAGTGACTGCACATCGCTCTTGTATTGCGCGTCCATGACGAAGAAACATCATTAAACCCTGTTTCGAAAATCGGAACACCAGGCTGAAGTAAGTTGTCATCATTTGTCACCCGGATTTCGGGGGAAATTTCCTGGAATTTACGCAGTAATTCATCGTCGATTCGACCGGAACAAAAATAAATTTCACATTTCGTGGTGTTTACTTCGAGTTCCAACCCCTTTGAGTTTCCACCGAAAAACACTTTTCTCCGTACTACAATTTTCTCCGTACTACTATTTCCCAGTACAAACGTTATCACCTTGCTACTATTTCCCCGTACAACAGTTTCTCCCGTCTTACAATTTCCTCCTCACTACTGTTTTCCCCGTACTGCCATTTCACCGTTCTACCATTTCCCCCGCACTACTGTTTTCCCCGTACAACCGTTTCCACCGAACTACTGTTTCCCGTACAACCGTTTCTCCCGTACTACATTTTCTCCTCACTACTGTTTTCCCCGTACTAACATTTCCCCATACAGCCGGTACTGCTTCTTCCCCCGAGCTGCCCAGCATTTTCACCAATACTGATGACTTTTACTAACAAAACTGAAAGACTTTGCCAAAGAAACCTATGGTCTGCCTCCAATAAATTCCAAGATATTTTTAAAAATTGAGTTGGCCCAAATTTTTACAGTTTCGATCATTTTTCACTGATTCTACTAACAAAACTCTGAGACCAAAGAAACCAATGGTCTGGCTCTTATACCTTCCCAAATAATTTTAAAAGCATAAAAATTGACCCAATGTCCAACTGCCCGACATTTTCACCAAAATTGGTCACTTTTACTAACAAAACTCTAACACTTTGCCGAAGAAACCAAAGATTTAACATCAACCAAAAAATGTACAAAGAAAACCAATACGGCACATCATTTCGTTCCAAACAAATAATTCCTTACAAAGAAAATATTTGAATTCGCCACATAACTTCGTTTCATACAAATAAAAAAAAAATATTTGAATACGCCACTTAATAAACGAACATAAAATTGTTATTGTGACACACAACAGAATGCGTGTTAGTAAACATGCCCCTCCTAAATACATTGAGAATAGTATTGAATGAAGCCACGTGCATAAAATAGTTTTTATTCCCACCCCTCCGGAAATAAGCCATTACATGTATGTTTACCCCCTACGGAAAACAGTTTAACATTTGGGATCATTTTGGGATATTTTCAATGATATGTAATAGTTGAATTGACTTTCATTACATCTTTGTTTTTGTTATAACGTTGTTGTAATATTTATATGAAAATTTATTAGATGCTAGGGAAACAAAGAAGTTGTAAAGAGCTATTTTGATAATTGTGTGAACGGTGGTGGACGTGAGTTTGCATGATAAATTGGATGCAAGAAGCGGAAAATGAGTTGCCAAGGCGAAGTCGAGTTGCTGATTTTGACTGAATTTCGTTGTGTTGTAGAGATGAGCGGGCTGCCCGACTTTTCGGCCCAACCCGGAACCCAACCCAACCCAATGGGTTTTGGGCGGGCGGGTTTGAAAACTGCGGGGTTGAGTTTGGGCAGGTTTCGAAAATTGAATTTGGGTTGGGTTGATTTTGGGCGGGTTTCGAAATCGAAAAACTGACCCAACCCGAGATTTCCAAACCACATTCATCTGCAAAATATTTATTATTATCAATTTATTTGAGTAAAAGTCAAAAATGATGGCGCGTAAAAACTAAGTTATTCTGAATTTGACCTACACCGTACCAATAAACGAAAAAAATGAACGGACTGTCAAAAATGAATATCGCACGTCGTTGCACGCTCATCAACGTAAATTCTATTGAATTAGATAAAGAAAAGACAAATCTTTAAAATAAAAGTCGAATTTGTTGCTTCATGTTTAGAAATTAATGTAAAAATTGCATCCAAGTTGAAGTTTATCGCATTAGGACAAGTCACAGTTAGTTACCTTACCTTAAACTTTACATTAAACCTTTATGTAATATTAACTTAAGAATTTATAAATCCGAAAGCACTTTGTCGTTTGGGTTCAAAAATTGATATTGGGTTGGGTTGATTTTGGGCGGGTCTCAAAAATCGAATTTGAGCGGGTTTTAAAAATCGAATTTGGGTTGGGTCGTGGGCGGGCGGGTTTCCAAATTGTCGGGCTGAGTTTGGGCGGTTTTCAAAAATCGAATTTGGGTTGGGTTGTGGGCGGGCGGGTTTCGAAAAAACCTCAACCCGCTCATCTCTATTGTGTTGCTGTTTGTGGTTTTTAACTTGATGGTACCATTTGAATGAAAAAAATGAAATGTTTGCAAAGAACTTTAGACTGACGTATCATTTATTTCAAAAAAATTCATTAAAAGTTATTTGAAATTAATTGTAATGTTCTCACATTTGTAAAATACCATTCTTTTATCCATTTGTGCCAGAAAACTCTGACTCGAAAATGAGTTTATTGTTTTTATTACCTGGCTGACTGGGCAGTCCGTTCCATTTGCTGACGGTTCTGCTGAATTGGTGCCAACTTCGAATACTAGATTTACTGGACAGTCCGTTACATTGGGTAACAGTTCTGCTTTATGGGATGAATGTGCCATGAAACCATCGCCAAAATCGGTAGTAACTGCTTCGATTACCTGGTGACCAACACCAACAGAATCCGAAGTTTTGAGTGTCGACGGTACTGAACCGATGGCGCTTTGAGCTGAACTGGAGGTTGAAGTACACGCGCCACAACTGATCGACGATACAATTGCGTCTGCAGCATTTTTCTCATATCCAATCGAATCGACAATATATCCCTCACATGCTTTTGTCGATTTATGGCCAGTGTGTCGCTTGATCGCTTCGATGCTTGCGCCGGTGTTGGCATAAATTGTTGTCGATGTCCGTCGAAATGAGTGTCCTAATTGATTACGACGTGCAAAACACTCGAATGAGAACTTTCGTTTTAATGAAAGATATTTCACATTTACCTGTGTATAGATATAGATAATTTCAAATATTCGGTTCGGCATCTTATAAAATTTGCCTTTACCAATGTTTTGAAGGGTGCATTTCCCTTTCTGGTAGTTTAGAAAAAAACGGTCGCTGGTCGCATTTGCGGGACGTAGATTTTCGTATTTTCGAACAATGTCCAACATTGGTCCAAGTATAGCAAACGAATTCTTCTTCTTAGTTTTCGTGCTGGGAACTGCTCGCTCCAAACATACAGAACACGCAAACGACCTACCATGTAACGTGGCAAATGTATTATTTATGTGAATTAGTATAAAAAATAACGCTGAAAGAACTGAATTAACCTTGACGTCAAGCCATGCGACAACCGGTGCACTATCGAGGAAATTTTGTGTTTCCGCTTCCGTAAAAATATTTGCTTTCTTGGGCTCCTATCCATCTGCCTGCCGTTTTAGATACGCAGTTACCTTTGGGTATGTTGAAATGTCGATGTTTGTGAAAATTTTCATTGTGGCTTTCAGCATCGAATATCGGGTCCACAATGTTGTTGGTTTCGGTTTTTCATTTTTCTTGTTCGGAGTATTCGCCATTTCACTGATGTATGCGAGCACAACTCTTTCAGAAATCGATGTGGCGTTTTTGGACTCTTTCCACTTGGTAATTATTATACACCTCTTCGCAGCGATTCTTTGATTTCGATGGAAGAATTTCCTTGCTCGCTTCATCGGCAGCTTCTACTAAATCCATTGGTGTAGCTGGTCGGGCCAATTCAAATTCCAACTCAACATCTGAATCTGTTTCAGAGTGTTCCATTTTTGATTGTTTTTACGGAAACTTTTCGATAAATTAAAACTGAGTTGAAACTATTCGAACGATTGCGCAATCGAAGCTGACTTTAGAATGTTATACTTATCAAGCAACTAGATCATTTTAATCACGATGGTGCTATTTTATTTCCATAATTTCTTATTGGTTTTGTGTGAACCACCGACTTTTTTCAATTTATTCATTTGCACATACGTTTTGTAAATAATTTTTATGATGTCGAAAAGATGAAAGACTACAAGCATACAAAAATTTCACAGAGAAACCGTTTTAAGCCGTTAAAGAATTTTTTGTCTATTTTTCTGTAGAATTTAAAAAAATCGAATTTGACGATTTTCCGTACTAAACATACATGTAATGGCTTATTTCCGGAGAGTCGGGAATAAAATAGCACACATTGGATGCATTGAAAGTAGTTCATTCATTCGAGATAAATAACGAAGTATAATTTAGCTAACATTTTCGATTTTCGGAAGATTGTAAATGGCACATCAACCCCAGCAATACAAAATAGTTAGCTAAATTTGACTATATATACCAGCAGTACAAAAATCTTCAAGGAATAAAAAACGAAGTATAAATTTTTCTCAGCACTATATATTGAACAATTTCTGGCCTCCTGAGTTTTTTAACACGACACAGTAAATCTCAAATGTGTACTAGAGTGAGTCTCACTTATTATGCTCCGCTTGTTACTGTCGACTGCTTAGTAGTGACATCAAAGTGATGACAGTTTTGACGTCGAACAAAAACATAATGGCGGACTTCGTCAATTTTTTTTTTAGTTTAAACACGCTGCCCAAATTTTTCTATTCTTTCCGTCAAAGTTGATGGAATTCAGTGAAATTCAATTGTGATAACAAGCTGGTACTACTGTTTGTATGCGATTCAGAAGGTGCCCAGGAAAACAATAGGTGAATAAGGATTGGTCCACCACTATCAGAAATGGAACGACCAGAAGAACTCTGTAGTGCCTCTTCAACCTAAATTGTATTTACCAATAGAAATTAGACAACCGTCCAGGGGATTCAGTTCATTTTCTTCTGCAGAATAAAAATCTTCAGTTATCAACAGATGGTGGAAGACCCACTAAATTTTTTTATTTTGATGAAACACCTTTTTTTGTAAAATTTTAACACAAGAGTAATTTCTCGAATAAAATCTAATCATATGTGTACTCTCTTAAATTATTCGTGTTTTCGTTTGAAGCAATCCGAACAAATTGATGGTTTCCCAGGACAGTTGTTGCATTGAAAGCAGGTTTGTTTTCGTATATTTTTTTCAGCGCAGTATTTGCAACGTTTATAGTAAGACGGTTGGTGAGCGGCTGGTACAGGGATTTTCCCCATGCAGTGGAGATCCATCGATTGATCTTGTTCAACTACGGTGTCCAGTTTACCCAAACTTGAAATTGGACGACCCAAAGAGGGTATCATATCAACTAGTTGTCTTCCTTCTACCACATTACGTGGAATCTGTATCTGATAAACGCTTGGCGATGTTAACGGATTTTCTTTGAAATTGTATTCGACTTACCGTAGACATGATGAGCGACTCTCTGAACTGCAAAAAAGGGGTTTGCTTATGATGTTTTCTCTACAGGAAATAAGAATTCTACACCGCCATGTCAAGTAAATGAAACAAAACCTTTTTATACCACCTTATCGTCTTACGGAGAGAGCTGTAGTATGCAGTCATCTGGTCTAGACGATCGATTTCACCCATATTGTTGTTGTAATCATCTATATCCTTCGGTTTCATTTTCTTTTCTCCGAAACGGTTGGAAGTTTCAACCTTCAAAAATTAGATGAGACATGAATTAGAGAGCTGCGCTGCTAATGTAATTTTACCAATTGAGGATGATGTGCGGAAGTAATTGAGAGAACATCTCGCTTGTCCTTCCATTTCGTGACATACACTTCCCCATTTCTTCGCCATATTATTTCCCCCTTTTTCAACTTCGCTTGAATGACGTCCTTGGGATTATGTTTGCGATTAGATCTGAGCGTACCTGTAACATGCGTTTGTTTTGATAGCAAATATGTAGACAGGTTGAAGCTGTTGTAGAAATTATCCATAAATAAGTTATGGCCTTGGTTGAGATAAGGTTTTATTAACGTTTGAACTATTTTTTCAGTTTTTCCACCTGATTCGCCGCCTGAATTCGTATTATTTTCCTGATCTTTGCCTTGATATATAGTGAGGTTCAAAACATAGCCGTCGTTAGTAGTCAGCTCGTAGAATTTAATGCCGTATTTTGCTGATTTGTTTTTGATGTATTGGCGAAAACTGAGTCTTCCCCTAAATAGAAGAAGGGACTCATCCAAGGAAAGATTTTTACCGGGTGTGTACACATCGTTAAAATTTTTGATAAGTGCGTTCACCAGACGATTTACTTTTACCAATTTATTTTGCTTTTCACTTTCACGTCATACACCATGGCAATTGAATGTACGGAGGAGCATTTGATATCGTCTTCCAGACATTGTGGCAGGAAAAATTGGGTGAAAGTAAAGAGGATGTTTAGAGAAGGCATTGCGAATAGTTGGAAATTTACACTGAGCCATAAGTAACGAGAGCCCAAAGAATTTACACATTTCTTCCGCGTTCGTGTCTTGAAATATCACTTTCGGACTTTTTCTTGTATGCGGCACTGGTTTTGCATACAATTTTCTTCCGTATTCGTTCGTAGCATTTACAATCATTTCTATTATGTCTTCAGTAAAAACTTTATCGAAAACGTCTCGAGGAATGCTTTCGCTTGTAATATTAATTGTAACAGTTCCTTCTGGATCAGTTGTGAATGGAAATTGACGAATGGGCATGATATCCGATGACCAGTTTTTTTCCAAATCAGAATTTTCTCGATCCGAATTCTCATACATGTAGAGCTCGTTTTCTGTTATATTTTCTTCATAAAATGGATCACCACTGTCAGACTCGTCAGACTCATCACTGGCATCATAGTCTGATTCATCCGAAAAGTCAGGAATGCTGGTTCACATCAACAAATACTTCTTTTATACATTTATTATGACTTAGATTTCGCCTTCCCGATGCCATTTTTTTTTCTTTTTCAAATTTTTAAAATGGGGCTTCTAGGCTACTTTAATTACAAAATCGAGAACTTGAGCTTTTATTGTGTCGTGTTAAAAACGAGTTTTAAGGTGATTACGGAATGGCTTTTTTTACAGATATACATCGATTCGGAACGGCGACATTGCGAGAATCGAAATCGGTGTATATCTGTAAAATAAGCCATTTTGGAATCACTACTAAAGTTCCATTTGAAAACCTAGAAATCCTTATATTGTACTGACTGTAAAAGCGTTGTATTATCAACGATGTTCCCCTCAAATGTCAATACGATGCTTTATTGCATAAGCGAAAACGAGGAAACAAACATAGGGGAATGAAAAATGTCATTGTCACAGATTAATAATTTCTATTTATAATCACTAGAGTAATAATTTTTAAGGGGAAACAGTGCGCGTATGCAATAAATGTTATACTTCACAGAATATACTCAGTTTCAAATGTATAAATACCTCTGTTCAATTCGCTTGAAAGCATCGCCGGTTGGTTATGTCCAGCTCTAAGCGTCGTTGAAATAAGATGCTAGGTGCGGATGGCGATACTGTTTTTATATGGGAGACTGCATCCATTTTTTTTCAAGATGGTTTTTTTTATTATCACTTCAAATATCGAGACAGCGTGAAGTACAAAGTTAGACTAGGTTTACAATTCCAATTTTTTAGATAAAATTCAAATTTGGTCATAACTTAGGTTTAGCTCTACAAATATACCCGAAAAAATAAATAGATAAATTTTTATTTACTTTATTAAGCGAAAAAAAGGCTACTCACAATGGCGCAGTCAGTAAAAAAACGATCTTTTCAACAACAAATTACAATAAATAAAATTCATCTACTCTACTTTTCCCTAATGTTGCCAAGATGCATGCTGCATTGCCTCTTTGAATTGCAACTGAAATTTTCTGCAATAGGAAATCTTTCGAGCGTGATTCTCCAGAAGCTGTCCTTATCAATAACCCTAATGTGCCTATAAAATTCTTGGTTTCTGGATCCATGCAACCTAGGGTTTCAAAAGCAACAGGAGTAAATAAATAGTTTTCTTTTAAAGATATATAATGATTATGCTTAAATCTTTCCGCGTTATCGGCTATTGAACGTGCTTTCTTAGAAGATTCAATGACATAAGAAGGGGCTAACGTATCTCGAACTGTCACGTCCCAGAGAAGAGACTTTCCATGACTCCACGTCTCTAGAAATTCCTGGTGGTTGTATTATATTTGGGAACCCTGCAGAAGAAAATGCATGAGAAATAATTTTAATTATTTCGTCATGCCTACAAATTATCCCTGCTTTCTTCTTGCATGACAAACCATGCAAGCCGTCCTTTTTAACCATAAAGCCACAAATTCACTTATATTCCTCACATAATTGGGAACCTAAACGAAGACCAACAGCAATTCTCGCGGAATTGTTATCTAATAGTAAACCAGTATTACTCGATTGGACCACTTGCAGCCACTTTGAAGATTCATTAGTACTACATGGGGTGAAAAGTCCGCGGCCTCATATAGACATGGCGTCATTACTTCAGAATTTTTGTTAACATTCAGTAGCACCACCCTTTAATTGTCTACAGCAAAAATTTCCTGACATTTGGTGTCATAGTTTTCGAATTACTGTCAATAGAGTGACGCAGGTTTTTGTTGTTCGTAAAAAATGGAAAATAATGAATTTCGTGTGTTGATTAAACATTGTTTCTTAATTGGAAAAAATACGGTGCAAAGCAAAGTATGGCTGGATAAGTGTTATGGCACATCTACTCCGTCGTATACAACAGTCAAGAAGTGGCATGCTGAATTTAAACGAGGTAATACAAGCACCGATGATGCCCCACGTTCAGGACGTCCAAGTGAAGCAGTTACTGAAGAAAACATCAAAAGAATCCATCGTATTGTTTTGGCTGATCGAAAAGTTAAAGTTAGTGAAATAGCTGACATCCTCAAAATATCAACAGAACGGGTGCGACACATTTTACACGAGTATTTGGACATGAAAAAGCTTTCTGCGCGATGGGTGCCGCGTTTTCTAACAATTGATCAAAAGCAGCACCGTCTTGACGATTCAGAGCGTAATTTAGCTTTGTTCGAGCGTAATCCAACGGAGTTTTTGCGTAGATTTGTCACGATTGATGAAACGTGGATTCATTACTATACACCAGAGTCCAATAGACAGTCTGCAGAGTGGTTAGAATTTGGTCAAAGCCGACCGAAGCGCCCAAAGGCACAGCGTTCTGCAGGCAAGGTTATGGCCACGATTTTTTGGGATGCGCATGGCATAATATTTATCGACTATTTGGAGAAAGGAAAAACAATAACTGGCGAGTACTATGTCACATTATTGGAACAGCTCGACAACGAGATCAAGAGAAAACGACCGCATATGCAGAAGAAAAAGGTCCTGTTTCATCATGACAATGCACCAGCGCATTCATCCATAAAAGCAACTGTGAAACTGGACTCTTTGGGCTATGAATTACTCCACCACCCACCTTACTCTCCAGATCTGGCCCCCAGCGACTACTATTTGTTCCCAAACTTAAAAAGATGGCTACAGGGAAAAAGATTTTACTCTAATGATGAGGTGATATCCGAAACAGAGGCCTATTTTGCAGGGTTGGAGAAATCCTATTATACCAAAGGTATCCAAATGTTGCAGGACCGTTGGACTAAGTGCATTTCCCTTCAGGGAGACTACGTTGAAGAATAAAATTAATTTCATATGTAAAAGTTAGTTCTTTCATTGCAAGGCCGCGGACTTTTCACCCCATGTAGTATATACAGAATACACAGAATACATTACAATACATTAGAATAAACAGACGATAAATAGGATGGTAATGCCAAATCTTCAACCTTCCGAATGCCTAATCCACCAAAAGCTAAAGGAAGAGTAGCTTGATCCTGTAGGGACCTGACTAATAGGAAATAAAATCTAGTACATTTACATACAGCTGATTGACAGCAAGTCAATCAGTTGTCATCTGAAGAATATTCATTCTGCAACAAGATCTCGATTGAGATAGTCGATACGACATTGTGCTCTGTTAAAGAAATAAAATACGTATTATAACGTTGGGGACATTGGAGTTTTATATATCACATCAGCACCGAAGCCGAATAACAACATTGGTGACCCGAAAACTGAACACGAAATTGAAACAAATAGTAAAAACAATTTACCAACGCGTGGGCAGTGTTATCGTAAAAGGAATAAGAGAAGGAGCTGGAGCAGAGTATTTTTTCAAAATTTTCATTGTTGGCTGAATGGCACCGGTAGTTGGACCACGTGCATCAACTAGAAAGGTGAATTGAGCCAAAAGGAAACAATTGGGCAAAGAAATTTATACGAGCAAGTGGATATCGAAAAGGTGCAGAAAATCAAAGCAAGTTGAAATATTTCAAGGCCTAGAAAGTGGACATCTCCACAGGTAACGAAATATACCTGTGGGGATAAAAGGTATGTAATTTTTGTTCATATGCAGATTAAAAACAAAAATTAAAAGTCACATGCGGAGATAAATCGTCTTTGGAGAAGAAGCACATAAAGGAAAAATCGAAAAAGTTCATAGGAAAAGAAAACCGCATGTGGGAAAACCGTTACATTTTGGACAAAAGACAACACAAAGAAAAGAAGGTATTCAGAAGACATAGCGGTATGTTACCTTATTGTTTTATTGTTCGATAAAAAGACCTGAACATAATAAGCAGTGGTTCTTTAATATAATTCTATTGTTGCAATGGCTGTACACAACAAAAGTTTTGAATTCAATTAAATGAAAAAGAATTGATTTAAATTGTTAGGTTAAGAAGTGAATATTATGTGAATTAATCCAGATCGGTTGCGGAATTAATTTAATAACGCGGTATTATTTTCTCGGATTGCGATTTTATTTTAATTATTATTTTTATTTGGTCAGTTTCCTATTCGAGTTGATTCCTAAAATAAAATAAAATCATGAGAAGGTCAGACGATACGGAGCAATCCGATCAGTCGGAGCATAGACCTAATGAAAGCGATACTACTATCGAAACGAACGTGATTAAAGTTAAATTGTCAAATTTTTGGACAAATAGCCCGTCCACGTGGTTCATTCAGGCAGAGGCACAATTCGCGTTAGGGAAAATTACAGGAGATCAAAGTAAATATTATCATGTCGTACCGAAAGAAGTCGCGGAAACTATTTCGGAATTATTAGAAAATCCACCGGTCAGTGATCGGTATAATAAAATAAAAGAAACATTAATAGAAAGGCATACCCTCAGCATTGAAGCTAGAATTCGGAAATTAACTTCCGGAGAAGAGATGGGCGACAAGAAACCATCTCAATTCTTTCGGAAATTGCAAAAGTTGGCTGGGGGTGAAAAGACAGTGGGAGCGGATTTGCTAAAGAAATTATGGCTAAGTAGGCTACCCAATTTAATGACAGTTTCTCTTATTCCTCACAATGAGAAAGATATGGAAAAGCTGATGAAAGTGGCGGATCAGATATGGGAAGCTATACAAAATGAAAACATCTCAGTTGTAAGTCATAGCCAGACTGTTTCAAAAAATCGGGAAAAAGCGAATAGTTCGGACGACGAGATAGCAAGTTTACGTGCGGAAATAAACGCAATCAAGCAAATGCTTCAAGGTAGTTACCCAGGTAGATCGCGACAACGTTATCGAAGTAGGGATAATAGTGGAACAAGGTATCGATCAAATAGCAGAAGAAAGTTCAACCCTGAAGGGTCATGGTGTTGGTACCATTATAAATATGGCAGCAAGTCCACTAAACCATGTAACAAACCTTGCTCATTCCAAGACAACAAAAAGCAGGGAAAAGACCAAAATTCAAAAAATTAAATCTTTCTACCGTTGTTGCGGCGTGCGGTGGAAAAGGGTTTAAATCAAGCCGTTTAAGCGTTAGGGACAAAAACACAAAATTAAATTTTCTTATTGATACTGGTGCCGACGTATCAATTATACCCCATTCATGCATTCTTAATTTTTCAAAACTAAAAGTAAAAAACGAAATTTTCAAATTAACGGCGGCGAATGGTTCCATCATAGACACATATGGAACTAAAGTGTTGGAAATCGATTTCGGTCTGCGTAGAAAATTTACTCACGAGTTCATAGTAACGTCAGTGAGCAAGCCTATAGTTGGAGCAGATTTTTTAGCATAATTCGGTTTATTACCAGACCTAAAAAATAAACGGTTACTGGATTCGATAACATACAGTTCGGTAAACGCATTTTCCGTAAAAAATAATAATATTCCAACACCACTCATTTTCATAATAACCAACGAGTTCGGTGAGATCTTAAAGAAATTTCCGAGTCTCACTTCTCCACCAAATTTCAATACACCAGTCAAACATAATGTAAATCATCAAATAGTAACCAAAGGTTATTTACCATTTTTTAAGCCTAGAAGATTAAACACTGATAAATTAAAACTAGCAAAAGAGGAATTCAAATATATGATGGAAATGGGTATTTGTAGACATTCAAATTCCCAAGCATCCTCACCACTAATGATGGCAAAAAAGCCGCGAAGCCCCGACCTTCGTCCATGTGGGGATTATAAGAATCTAAATTCTAAGACGATTCCAGATAGGTATCCCATGCCTCACATTCATGATTTTAATGCTAAATTAGCAGGAAGCACAATATTTTCAAAAATTGATCTCGTTAGGGCATATCATCAAATCCCGGTGGCGCCAGAAGACATTCACAAAACGGCAATAGTAACACCATTCGGACTTTTCGAGTTTCCTAGAATGCCGTTCGGTTTAAAGAATGCAGGAAAAACGTTTCAAAGATTTATGTCGGAAGTACTTAAAGATTTAGATTTTATTTTTGTTTTCATCGACGATATTTTAGTGTTCAGTAAGAATAAAGAGGAACACAAATCTCACTTAGAGCAAGTTTTTAAACGCCTAGATGAATATGGATTAAACATTAAACTTTCTAAATGTATATTGGGCGCAAGCTCACTAGAATATCTGGGTCATTGGATATCAAAGGATGGGATCAAACCTTTGAAATCCAGAGTAGAAATTATAGAGAATTTTGAAGCACCCGATAACGTGCGTAAATTGCAACGATTCGTCGGCATGGTGAACTATTACTTTCGATTTCTTCCTAAATTAGCCGAAATTTTAAGTCCGTTATACGCTCATATAACAGTAATGACAGATAAGGTGAACAAAATCAAGAACAAATTTACATGGCCAGATGAGTGCAATGAGGCGTTCATCAAAGTCAAAGAAGAATTAGTAAAAGCAACACTGTTAGTGCACCCTAAGGAGGATTCTTTCGTGTGCATTTCTATGAACACAGACGCATCAAAATTTGCAGTAGGCGCTGTATTGCAGCAATACAATAAAGGCACATGGGAGCCATTAGGATTTTTTTCAAAAAAATTGTCACCGGCAGAGCTTAAATACTCCACTTTAGACAGAGAATTACTCGCGATGTATCTTTCAATTAAACATTTCCGATATTTCGTAGAAGGTCGAGAATTTGTGTTGTACACCGACCATAAACCCTTAACAACTGCCATTTTATCACAAACAGAACGCAGTCCAAGACAAACGCGACATCTAGAATACATAGCTCTTCTTTATCACATCCGGGAGTAAGAGCAACCCGAAAATTAATTAGCTCACGTTATTTTTGGAATAATATGAACAAAGAGATTAATTATTGGACCAAATGTTGTGTGCCATGTCAAAAAGCAAAAATAAATAGACACACGAAAACACAAATAGGAAAGATTCCAATACCAAATGAAAGGTTTGAACACATTCACATAGATTTAGTAGGTCCATTTCCGGTATCGAACGATTTCAAGTATCTGTTAACGACCATAGACAGATACACACGATGGCCGGAAGCATTCCCCATCAAAGATGTTACTGCCGAAACAGTGGCACAAGCATTAGTAGCAAATTACATTGCTCGATTCGGTACACCTCTTACAATATCGACAGACAGAGGGAAACAATTCGAATCTCAGTTGATGACCGAATTGAACAGATTATTGGGAACCAACAGAATTAGAACAACGTCTTATCACCCCCAGGCCAACGGTATGGTTGAACGGTGCCACAGGCAAATAAAGGCAGCTTTAGTCGCGAGATGTAAAACAGTTCATTGGAGCGAAGAAATTCCATTTGTTTTATTAGGGATGCGAACAGCTATTAAAGAAGATTTAAAATTTTCCCCAGCGGAACTAGTGTACGGGCAATGTTTGAAAATACCGGGGGAATATTTCGTAGACTCCAAGGACGACAAAGACTTCGAGCCGGAAGGATTAATAAATAGATTACGTCAGTATATGCGCGGAATTCGCCCAACCGAAGCTAGGAATAGCAAACAGAATAACATTTTCGTACCGAAGTCACTAGAGACATGTTCTCACGTATTCATGCGAGTAGACAAGGTCAAACCCAGCTTGATTCCTGCTTATGAAGGTCCTTTCGAAGTCATACGCCGACTTCGGAAACAATTCGTAATAAATATTAAAGGAAAACCAGAATCCGTATCAATAGATAGGCTGAAACCAGATAAGATAAAAACAAAAAATCTGTAATGTTTAAAAAATAATTTTTGTCATCCATATAAAAAATTCAGATTTTATTTTTAGTATGTCGCTTCGCTAGAAGGGAAGCAGTGTAGGGACCTGACTAATAGGAAATAAAATCTAGTACATTTACATACAGCTGATTGACAGCAAGTCAATCAGTTGTCATCTGAAGAACATTCATTCTGCAACAAGATCTCGATTGAGATAGTCGATACGACATTGTGCTCTGTTAAAGAAATAAAATACGTATTATAACGTTGTGGACATTGGAGTTTTATATATCACATCAGCACCGAAGCCGAATAACAACAATCCCAAGAAAATTCTGACATCCTAACATTTTTAATGGCTTCAAGAGTTGAACGGAAAATCTCGTCAACAACACTCAAATGCTTTTGTAATAGAAAGGCGTTTGAGGATCGTAATAAGTAATTAAATCTACAACTACCTAAGGATTTCCTAAAAATGCACAATGCGGGGTGAACATCCATTAACTTTAAACGATCACATAGATAAATTAGCTAAATAAGAAGTAACAAACAATTGATGATAATATCACAGGTCAGATAAGGTTAAGTAACTAAAGTGTAGGGCTTACAGACAAGTAGGAGGTCTTAGTTTAAATAATAAAAAGGTGACACAGCTATAAACTCACTGTTCTCGTTCATCGCTTTGAGTTTAACTTTGAATTTGAAAGTTTTGATGTTCTTACATTTGCGTAGTTCGGAGTTCAGCCTGTTGTATTCATTTATCGACTGTCTCAGGGATGGGTGTTGACCTGAAATGTAGATTTGGCTCATCCTTCTTGATGCACCTTAATTTCCAATCCCATTTAGTCTAATGTCGATGTTATGCTTAGTTAACATTTCTAACATTTTGTGAAGATGCGTGACCCGTTCAACAAATGCAAGCTGTTCCAGAGGAAGTATAGTCGAACTGTATAGGTATGTAGATGAAGTTCTTCTGGGTAAACGAAATAGTGCCTTAAGGCATCCGTTTTGAATTGTTCGTAGTCCCTTTAATTTCGTTTTGTTGCCAATTCTATAAATCGGCAGCATGTAAGAAAGGTGGCTCTGTACATATGAGAAATATAGTTGTTTCCGTCTATCAGCTGGAAGGTATTTCCGTTTTCTCCACATGAGAGGTATGAACGGCCTAATCATCTTCTTCAGGTGATCGATATGCTTATCAAAGGTCAAATTTTCATCTAGAACTAGTCCAAGATATTTGTACGTACGTACTCTCTTAATGGTGTCGTTGTCGACCACAATGTTGAAAGCCGGCAGATTGCTTGAGCGTCCAAACGTCGCGTCATATAAGAGGTTTTGCCGGAATTCATAGTCAGGACGTGACGGCAGAGCCACTCATATAAGATTGTCATATCCTGCTGCATCATTCTTTTCAGTTCATCGGGTGTATCTGCAGAATAATACAGAACAGTGTCGTCCGCGTACAAAATAATCTTACTGACGAATGGAAGCCGAAGTATGTCATTCATATAGACAATGAACTGCAGTGGGCCCATAATCGATCCTTGCGCAACTCCCACAAGGATTCTTCTGAGGATGCTTGTATTTTCACCAATAACTGTTGCTGTACGTCGATTATGCAGGTAGCTTAGAATTAGTTTGGCAGCAGATTCAGATAGTCCCACACGTTTCAGTTTACGCTGAAGACTTTGGAGGTCGACTGTGTCAAAGGCACGCTTTAAATCAATGAAAATGCAGGCAACATACGATTTTTTCTTCCCAGAACTCTTCCAAAAGTTGCTCTTAAGAAAATCCACCAACTGACGTGCGGCACCGAGACAGCTAGACTTTTTGAGGAAGCCAAACTGATCGTCTATGAAAAAACCAATTTCGTTAAGATATCCAGTCAGTTGTTCAGCCAGAATGTATTCAAAGATTTTTGAAAGAGTAGGTAATATGGTCAACCCTCGAAAATTTTCGATGTCACAGTCGTCGGCCTTTGAGCAATTCATGAGGAAATACCGAAAATCGTATGGCCAGATTCAGGCAGAAAACAATCAATGGAGCGATCACAACTGAAGTGGATTCGATTAGGCCGATGGGGACTCTGTCGGTACCTGTCGAGCGTTTGTTCAGAGCTTTATTAATCGCTTTGGCGACATCGTTCCGCTCAATTTCCTTGAAATTCCAGTTGTTATCATGCCCGCAGCGGTAGCGGAGGGCGTGACGCAGTCCCCACACCCCAAAAAAAAAACGTCCACAAATCCAAAAAACTCCATATAAAAACCTTTGGAACAAGGAGCCATATATACGCGAAGTTTTGAGTTTTTTCCCCTCGCCCCCCCTCCCCCTCCAAATTATTTTAAAAAAAATTGCGTCGCAGCATCTTTCAAACGAGCCCTCACTCATCAAAATCGGTTGAAAATTGGCTGAAATATCGAGGTTTGAAAATGACATTTTTGTATGGAGAATCAATTTTTCTCAGCACAGCTCAAAAAACTAAATTCACACTCAGCTTACTTTCTTCTTAAGAACTGTTTCGCGATCCCTTAGCTGACCTATTCTCTCAGAACCTGCGCGACATGGAAATTTCCGAACTTTTTGAACGCTTTTGACCTCGAAATTCGAGACTGCTTGGAAAATATTCTCAATCTACAACTGGACAACAAACAATGGCTATTTCCAAGAGTTTTTGGAACAATTGTGCCGTGGACAGTAGCCTTTTCTCGTTTCCCGTTGCAAATACAGCTTTTTTGCCTTCTGAAAAAGTGTCTAGAATGTCTCTATTATAAGGAATCGGTGTATTTATGATTTTTCTATTTAATGAAAATGTAGCGTGGGCAGTATGGAAATACCCGGATACAGGCAACACTACCCGTGAGTCGAGGCACCATTGGAATTCGTCGCTCTCACGATCTTAGCATGCCGGCTTTTCTCGCTTCTGTTTTTGGCGCTAGATCTCTAGTTTCTAACTTACTTAATTCATCGGGTCGGGAAACGAGATTTCTATCCATCACATGGACGAGGCTTTGCGGCATTGACAATCATTAAACGCTTCCGACCATCCAAGTACCCTAGATTCGCAAAGAAACTGGGATTCAATCAAATTGAAAGAATCATTCATGATAACTTACACCTCCAAACAACGAAGGACGTCGCACGATTCAATCAGGTAAATGGCTTCAAGCAACTCCAATTTCAAACAACGGCACCCAAATGGACGATAACACATTGAGAATTTGCATAGGCCTTAGGTTAGGAGGAAATATATGTCATACTTACTCCTGCCGATGTGGTGCCAAGGTCTCGGAGGACGGGACCCACGGCCTAAGCTGTACAATAAACAAGACAAAGTATTCCAGGCACTCAGAACTAAACAACACCAGGGATATTCAGAAATGACGGCAAGCGTCCGGACGGATTGACGTTGATCCCATGGGCGAGAAGGAAACCATTGTTATGGGACGCAACGTGGGACGCAACACTTTAGCGGCCCCTATGTCAATAAAACAGCGATCAGAGCAGGCGCAGCAGCCCAAATCGGAAGCAACTCGAAGCATAAAAAATACTACGAATTAAAATCCTCCAACTACCTCTTCGTGCCGATCGCCTTCGACCCTCAGGCCACGGGCCAAGGAAGCTAAGGATTTTATAAACGTCTTGGGTTCACGTCTCAACGAAATAACAGGTTCAAACCTTTCAAGCGGCTTCCTAAGTCAACGGATATCTCTCGCTATCCAACGTTACAACGCTTCTTGCGTTATGGAGACAGTCCCGCCATCATCGCCCCTCGACGAAGTCTTTTATCTCTTATCGAAGCGCCCCATCATTACTTGAATTGTTTTTGTTTTCTTCTTTATTAATGAATAGAAACGTATAAGAAAAATTTTTTTTTCTATTCTTCTCATCATTATGAAAACTTTTTTTCTGATCTGTCGGTTTCTATCTATCTATATATCATGCTCGGAGCGGTAGCGGAGAGCGTGACGTAGTCCCCACACCACAAAAAAAAACGTCCACAAACCCAAAAACCTCCATACAAAAACCTTTGGGACAAGACACGATGTATAGGCGAAGTTTTGAGTTTTTTCCCCTCGCCCCTCCCCCTCCAAATTATTTTAAAAAAAACTACTTTGCAGCAGCTTTCCAACAAGCCCTCACTCATCAAAATCGGTTGAAAATTGGCTGAGATGTGGAGGTTTGAAGATGGTACTTTTCCATACATCTTACCAAAATCCATTGTTCTCATTATTATGAAAACTTTTTTCCTGATCTGTCGGTTTCTATCTATCTATCTATGTTCTATTAATAATTTTTGATCTCGAGAACTAGACAGCCGATTTTCCTGAAATTTTCAGGGAACGTCAGTCTCGGCCTAAAATGAAAAATTTCATCGGCCGCTTTTCCGGGAAAACTCTGGAAAAGTCGGAAAGTGTGGAAAAGTGGTCAATTTTCATGGTTTTTCACGTAGTGCTCGGAGTTTTCGAATTTTAGCTCCGAAGTGACAATACCTAGAGAGTTTGTTCCGAGCGATTATAGAGTTTGATCAGGAGAATTTTTGGGGATCTTAAGAAAATGGCTGCCGGGTGTCAAAAAGGCGCCATCTTGAATTT
>CM055406.1:81348481-81400979 GCA_029228625.1 Pseudolycoriella hygida
TATAGAGAATAAAATTTTAGATAACACGTGTTTCAGGGTTTTAGGGGGAAATGACTTAGTATTTGGATATAAGCTTTTCTAGATTTGAATGGTCTGAGACGTACTTCGGTAGGGCCTTTGACATTACCTTGGGTAATTTCTATGGATCTTTGAAATTCTTATAGTTATAAAAGCCGGAATTTACCACGCACCTTGGCATTTTTAGAAATCGGAGCAATATCACCGAAGTCTTAATCAACCGGCACCACAGAAGCATTGAAAATCCTATTACAGATAGAGAAATTTAACTTTGCAGTCGTTTTCATTCGTTTTTCTTGTTTCTCTCATTCTCCATGCCATTTCAAATGGCAAATTGGATGAATAGAGAAGCGAAGTTAACGTTGGACGATAGCAAAGTTTAATTACTCTGGCTGTAAACTATTGGATCTGATCCAATGAATGCCGTCTCGATTTCATTCATCTGTGCGGATATCCTTGCTACCGAATCTTACGAGAAACTTCCTCAAGGGACACTTTTTTTCAATACGTCCCAGTTCCTTATCAGGTCCACAATGCACGGAAAATAGTTGGGACAAGCATGATCGGGGCCAACAATGAAAAAGTTCCCCTTAATAGTTAAGGTAAATATAGCATTAGTTGGGGTATCCACAACATGTTTGCAACAACCATGGTTGCCATGGTTACATGATTGCTGCAAACATGTTATGGATACACTAACTATGAAGAGGAAATTTGTCATGGTTGGCCTCGATATTGTTGTACTAAACATGAGATTTATCTGAGTGTGCTACTTGACTAACATACGGTTCCCGAAAGTAATCGCTACAATTTAGGACCTAACCTTTATCCGTAACTAATTAGCCGTCTTTATCCCTCTTTCCCGCGTTTAATCAATGCCCGAATACCCGTAAGACCAAAACTTCTTACACCTTCACAGAGCTGCCTCTTCAAATTTTCATCGAACTTCCTCTGCACCCTGTTCTTCGACTCCTTCACTACAGACTTAACCTTCTACCTAAATATCTGATAAGCCTCTTCTTTCTCATCCGTCTATACTGCTTCTGATTTTTCACCGCCTGAAAGTAATCTGTCTAGACATTCCTCCGTCGTATCCAGGTTAAAGGGGTTATCCTCTTAATCAGGAGACATTTAGGCTGAGCGGAAAAATGTTAAGAATTTTGTTTTCGATAGCTCTGAAGACTCTAGGGAATGTCTAGGTAGTGTCTTGTGTTAAGTTCATAGAATTCGTATGTCAGCAGTTCATATGGTCACTGCGTTCAGTGCCATAGCTTTGTGTAACTATACGTAAAGATGATGTGTAATAAATCCTTCTTCTTGTTTGTGACTTCGTCGAGTAAACATCGTCGTTTTATTTTGCTGTTATTAGAGAACGCCAGCACTTTGAACTAAAACGGTAATTTCATACGAAAACGGAAACGATAACGTTAAGTGACATTGGAAGAGATCAGAGAAATGGTAATTTTAGGTAATGTTAGACATATGTTTTCAGCTATTATATTTTTCTGATGTCGAGCTCAGATTCAGAACTTAATTAAATTAAGTTTTGAATGACGGTGCAAAATAAAGTTGAGCAGATTATGTGTTTCATTTTGCAATGTATTATATTTGTTATTTCAAACATGTTCATTCAGATATAAATGGAGTTCGGGAGGCTCACATTCAAAGTATTGGCTGACTTCACTGCCATATAAACAAGTATGGCAATTAGTCAGGATCATTGCCACTTTGAAATATGTCGCTAATCTTTGATTTTGAACCTTCAGATTTTTTTTATAATCAACGAAAGCAAATAATGCAATTATTTTAGCGAAGCCCCATTCGACCGAAACCCGAAGCTTGCTCATGAGTTTGTTGGCTTGTTGCTTTTGTCGATCCAATCTTCCTTTGAAAGTTGTTATTATGTGTTTTGAAAGTGGATAAGCAGAATCTGCATAGAGGAATGGTGGATTCGACCATTCATTGAAAGCACATTTTAATTTTTCTCGTAAGCGACTCCTAGCCAACATGTAACTATCGTGACGTCTGCCAACAACATAGCCAAAGATGTCCATTATTAGTCCATTTGGAAGCACAACCGACTGAAAATTGATCGAATGTACGCGCTTGTGACCGTTGTAAAACTGAAAATGAAAGACCAATTAAAGTGTGAACCGCACGGTTTCATTCATTTATTACATTTCTTTGGTTTCGAGTCGGCCGACATATCGGTCTCACTGTGCCATCTATAAATCCAAAACATCTTCTGTATGGTGATCCTTTCAACCATATACTTTCGCAAAGTTGATCGATACCGTCACGCGACAGATGAGCTTGATTTAAATTGTTTAGAACATGGCCCTTCTCCTTCAAAATATGTCGTGCCATATAATTAAACACTCCACTCAATACAGTTCTTCCTCTCGGAAAAATAAATAATTCATAAAATAATTCATTTACTGAATCGACACAATCACCGCCTGGGAAAAGTCGCTTTTCTAATCCAAAGAAAGATTTGATTAATTTCTTGGAACGAAAGTCACAGGTAATCATGAGCTTCAATTCATTATACTTTCATGAATGCATATTGACGTGTCGGTCAATTAAGAAAAAAAATATAAGATTTAAGCAAATTTTGTCGTACTACTGAACAATTCGTTCAGAGCGTTCGTCGTCTAGAACAATCATATAACGTTTAAAACATTTTTTGTATACTAGAACGAAATGGACTTACGAAGAGAAGAAATTCGGATTCGAGAAATAGAAGCGTCAAATAAAACTGAGGAATTAAAAATCCTACGGATAAGAACGGAGGCTGAGTTGGAAGAAAGAAAACAAATGAGCAATTTAATGTTTGAATTTGTGTCTAAAAATTTAAAAAAAAATTCTGAATAAATTCAGAAACAATCAACAGAAAAAATGTTTTCTTTTTTTTTCCAACAATTTACGAATTTGCTTTCATATCAACTTGGTTTAAATTTGGTCATGAAAATCAAGTCTCTGATTTCTCTCACAATGTCACTTAACGTTATCGTTTCCGTTTTCGTATGAAATTACCGGTTTTGTTCAAAGTGCTGGTTTGAACAAACCTCACCACACCGACATAATAAAATTTATTCAATCTTATTCGATGAAATTTTCTTTGCGAAATCTTATAAAATAAAATCCAAAGTACACTTTATGCCAAACTTTCTCACATAGATTGATTGAAACACTAAGAAACAGCTAATTCGTGCTGATAACGTGTTGAGTTAAGAGGTTGGAGAACCATTAACCTCTTAACTCAACACGTTATCAGCACGAATTAGCTGTTTCTTAGTGTTTCAATCAATCTATGTGAGAAAGTTTGGCATAAAGTGTACTTTGGATTTTATTTTATAAGATTTCGCAAAGAAAATTTCATCGAATAAGATTGAATAAATTTTATTATGTCGGTGTGGTGAGGTTTGTTCAAACCAGTGAATGCAGAAAGAACAGTTACACGTTGAAGCAGTTATGATGTTGAAAATTGATGAACGGGTTTGGATCTTCGTTTGGTTGTTTGGTCGTTAAAACAATTGAAATCTTCGTTTGGTTGTTTGGTCGTTAAAACTATTGAAATCTCGTTTGATTGTTTCGTCTCGTTAAAACAATTGGAATCTCGTTTGGTTGCTTGGTCGTTAAAGCAATTGAAGTCTCGTTTGAATGTTTGGTCAAGTTAAAACAATTGGAACTTCAATTGGTTGTAAATGATTTTGCTGGGCCGAAATGGTTGGTGCACAAATAATCCTATTTGGGTGCAGTCGTTGCCGTTTGGTTACGTTAAAGCAGTGGTACTTCGCCATTGGCTATATGAATGGCTTGAAAATTGGATGTCTCAGTGAATTGGTTGTCATTGGTTGGTAGGGCAATCGTTGCAGTGAATTGGTTGTGACGCTATTGGACAAATGGAATCGAAATGGCTGTTTATGTTAATTGTGTAAAATTGCTTTCGTTCATGAATTGGCTCTAAATGTGTTATCTTGGATGAAATTGAGGCTATGGTTCAACAAAGATATCTAACAAGCAGTGAATTGGTTGCATTGTTAAGTAAAGTTATAGCACTGGTTTTAATCAATTGTTTCAAAAGTCATTGCATTTAACTTGAAGTGGCTAGAGCAGTATCTGAAATTGGTGGTTGTTGTATCGCAAGGGTGTAGACCTACCATCATGAATCGTTTATTTTGGAGTCATTTATCGTCATTGTGAATTGGTTGTGTCGGCTATAATATAAGGCTCGAATTTTTTTTTGTTGAAAAGTTCTGTTATTAACCTCTTAACTCAACATCTTGATGGGGTGGAAACGAATTAATGAATTGGTGGAATGACGATATCAGGGAGGCTGTGATGGAAACTATGTCTGGTGGTTAGGACGCAGTATGAGAAAAAATATGCCTACACGGAAAGTTGAACAGAATTTGAATTTTAAAGGACGTGCGGTCAGTATGGTATGTGTAGACTACAAGAATTCAAATTGACGTTGATGAAGTCAAATTAGATGATTTGTGGGTACTTTTAGATTTATTCTCTGTAGATTTTACGAGAACAAATGAATAAACTGAAATAAACTGGAAGCGCAAGCAATTATTTTTTCTTTTATATCGAAAATAGTTGGAAATAGTGAGAAATGTGAGTAAATCGTGAAAAAAGTGACTCACTATCACCTGGTCCTAAAAAAGTTGAAAAAAGTGAGAATAAAGGGTCACATATATATATATCTATATATATATATATATATATATATATATATATATATATCTCACTCGTTTTTGCAGGATTTCGTTTGCTTGTCATTGAGTCTTAACATTTTATTGCTTATTTACAGGCACTGTCCAAAAAAGGAAACGTCGGCAAAATTGATGACTTGCGTGAAGACAACACGACCTTATTTTCGAGTAGTAATGGCGTAATACATGTGTCACTACGTCACGGTGTAATGTAATGGAGAGAGGACTTTGTTTCATCTTTTCCTGTCATTTCAGTGTGGCGCTCTATGTTAGCGGCTATTGAATTCCAAATTTTCATACGATTTTGAATGTTTTTTCAGAAAAAGCATGTTTTGAAATATAATATCACGGAATTACGATAATTGCTCACATGTTGAGGGTATTATCAACGCGGGCTTTAAAATTGTTGTCAATATGAGCATCATTTATAAACTTGATTAAAACAGCAAAAATACGTTGATGAATGGAGGTTATGTGATGTGGTGTAAAAAGTTTTTAGAAGAAAAACTCGTTCCAACTATGTAATTTGGCCTCTAATCAGGATATCTTACTATCACTTACTATTTCACTTTCGGATCCCTTTTTAAGTCGCATTTTTGTAAACAAACACTATTTTCTTGACTTTTAACCGAATATAAAACACTGCGCTCACCGAAAGTTGTTTTAAATAACGTCTCTTAGTGGATATTATTTATAAACATATCAACACTTTACTAGTTTTTTTTTTCTTTAAATCAACCGTATTTTTGGTTGATTTAGACACCTTTATTGGTATGCATTAGTACAATCTTAACCCGTTAGTTAATTTATTACTATTGTTGAATTGAGCTAATTTACTTTTAACTTTAGTAGTTAGAGGAATTAGATAGACTTGTGTGGGGTTGACGATCCAATGACCGGGTCCCGATGTTATTTTGCTTCTTTATCAGTGCATACAATTCTCTCTGTTTCATAACACCTGAAAGTATACTGAGCAAGTATCTCCGGACTTCGTGCCATGGTGCGGAGTGGTATTTAATTGCCGCTGTAAAGTGCATTTCTTGCTGACTGGTGCTGTTTATTATTAATATACTTGTATTAATATTCAACACCTGATGTCGCTTGTTGATCCAATATTACTATCATTGCATAACTTATGGGAATTTTTGTTTTCTTTATATATGACTGAAAAGCTATTACCATAATTTTTTTTACGCTAGGTCAGCAATTTCGAACCAACGAACTTCCAACACAATAATTCAGTGTGAGACCATAGTCTAACACACTGTGCTATTGAGTCTAGTTTTGCGTTTTATTATATAAAAAATATAATTTTGTACATTTTTGACCGAAATGGTATGGAGAATGCCATTTTTATAGCCGCCGACACACAGTGTATTTTTTGTAAGGGTTTGGGGCTTGGGCTTCAACTCGTACAGATTTCAAAATTTTGATGATATTCTATTTTATTTGAATCAAGAAAAGAATATAGGACAGCTGTAATTCCTTTCGATCAATAAATTTTCAGGACTCCCACGTCCAGAGATGAAAACGTTTGTATGGTCAAAAACCAATTTTTTTTGAGAGTATTGCCACTTTGGCTATATATTGCAGGGAATTTGCTTGAAATGGATCAATATTTTTTTTTTTTTAGACCAAGGAAAACGTTCTTCTTCTGACCATTTATAGTAAGGCAGCCTGGTGCCAAAATTCTGTTTACGCCCGCATCTCGGCTTTACCGAGAAATATTGATTACAAAAAGTTTCAACTTGGCACCAGCCTGCTTCCCTGAGTTCTAGAACAAAGAATGCCGAGTCCGTATGACAGCTATAGGAAGGCAGTCTGGTGCCAAAATTCTTTTTACGCCAGACTCTCGACACCAACATGGATATTGTTCCCAAAAAGTTTCAACTTGGCACCAGCCTGCTTCCTTGAGTTCTTGACCAAAGAGTGAAATCTTGAAAATATTTGTGATTTTTTTGAAATTTTGTTTCTAAACACTCAACACGTCTCCAGTCACACTGATATATTGTTTTTAATTTTCAGAAGTTTGGTTCTCCTCAACTCATTTGTTCCCACGGGAGTCAGAAGATTTTTCG
Organism: Pseudolycoriella hygida; assembly: GCA_029228625.1. Lineage (NCBI taxonomy): Eukaryota > Metazoa > Arthropoda > Insecta > Diptera > Sciaridae > Pseudolycoriella > Pseudolycoriella hygida. Next base: position 81,355,302 of record CM055406.1, read on the forward strand.
AACCGAAAAGGAAAAAAGTTTGTCCTTTAATCTTTCCGATTAAAAACGAAAAAAAAGAAACGTCAAAATATTGAAAATTGTACAAATTAAAGCCCAAGCCCCAAAACCTTACAAAAAATACACTGTGCGACACATCGCGCCAGCTATGTTTTAGTACTGAAACTAGCATAGCAAGCCACTCTATATTAAACAACATACCTACTGGTATGCCATCTCACGAGTTTATAAGCAAATTCCTACGGAATGTAGGAGCCAATAACATAATAATATATACATTAGGTTTACGTAACCATCAGCTGAAGCAAAAATACATACACATGGCACACCAACCCATACACTGAACGAAATAATTTCACGATTTATGTTATGTTGTGGTTATGGGAATCATACTATTATTGCGGCAATCGATACTTGCTTACCAGAAATATAACGTGTTTGAGGCGAAAAAGGGTCGATATATTTGGGAATTTCATGTTAGCAGCAACCGTAGACATGTTTCTGGCGAAAAAGTTTTTAACGAAATTGTCATCCCGAAAATTTTGCAAAGAATGCATTGTAGCTGCAAACAGTGTTGGACCTACGCCAAAATTCAGATAATGTGATGATAAGTTCCAACTGTTTTTCATGTTATTAAGCATTTAATCAACGAATCTTCAAACTAATAAAATATTGCACGGAAGTAGCATTGTTTAATAACATTTTGTTATTTGATATGTATTACTTATTGAAAATAGTAAGATATCAAAATAATTTTCGTGCATGCTGCCGACATATTACAAAAAATGAGTCTTGAATCTCCGACTTCTAGTATGTTGGTTGGTCTAACGCTCCACCAACTACAACTTCTAATCTTAAATATTTAAATCCGATTCAATGGCATTCCAAATTTTTATTGGATGTTTGTCGCAACCATATCTCATGTTATTCCCAACCACACCTCATGCTTCTCTCAATCGCTTCTCATGTTTGGTGCTGCCACTGCTGTTCCACCATCTGCTGTGTTATCTGTGAAATATAAATATTAGAAAAACAATCTAAATTTGTTTATACAAACTAACCATTTTTCTGGTCACTCATCTAAGTACAAACCGCGCGAATGATGCTTAACCTGCGAATTGGACGAGCAGCGACCTTACCAATGCTGCCATATTAGATTTATAAATATCATGTCTAATTTTGGACCGTTCTTATGAGATGGTTTTTTTTATGTTGCAACCACAAGTTCTTTGCCGCAAACAAAACAGGTTTGTGGCAATAGTTGAAATAATCTTGAGCATAAAAGCATCGAGCATAAGCGTCGGAAGCATAAAAATGAAAAACATAAAATTGTAGTGAAAAGTCGGAACAATGTCATGCTTCTGAATAAACAATTTGCGACATTCTGAATTATGTTCTTAGCCAAAAGAGATACTTTCGATATTTTGCAAGATCTTGAAATAAAATTTATGAGGAATATCTTAATTTAGCGATGGTAAATTAAAAACTTCAGATTTGTTGTTGGAGGTTTCGTAACTTTTTAACTTTTCAACAACGAATCAGAAGGTGTTGGAACTCGAATGAGTGTTTTTACTTAAAATTTCTAATATTAAGAAAAGAAAAGTAGTCCTTTGAAAAAGAACAAATTTAGTGATCTTTGTATAATTATACGAGTATAAATATGAGAACATTGTATATGAAATAAATCAGAAAAAATTCGTCTCTTCACCAGACAACTAGTCTAAAGCAGGCTTCCGAACCTGTGGTAAAAAGCTTCGGTTCTGGTCCTAAACAAAATAAAAAAACGGCTCGGTTCGAGGTTCGGTTTTTAAAAAAGAAAAGTGAAAGGTTCAGTTCCGATTTTGGTTCTTCAATCAAGTCAAAACCGGTTTTCGGTTCGGTTATTTGTAACCTCATTTAGTTTTATTATTTTATTGACATTTAAAATCGAAGAAAAAATAAAGTATTTTTTTATACTTAGCACACTTAGTCTTGGAATTTTCGGTTTAGGCATACAATCAACTGTTTTTCTAAAATGTCGGCCTTGGTTCGCCTCTTTTTTTAGTAAATACAAAATCGAGCGTCGAAAATGCGCGTTCGACATGCGAGACGACTCGATGACATGTGTTGTGATGTGATAACATGAGTTGATTCGAATCGGAATTAGCAAACACATTTGTGTTTGTGGGTTTGAGTAAATGAAAAAAAAAATACTCGTAAAAAATACGAAGATGCTGTTCGCACACAGTGCACCTCTTGGAGACTATTCGCACACAGTGCTAATAGTATCTCTTGGAGACTATTCGCACACACTGCGAATAGTATCTCTTGGAGACTATTCGCACACACTGCGAATAGTATCTCTTGGAGACTATTCGCACACACTGCGAATAGCATCTCTTGGAGACTATTCGCACTCGGATTCCTGGATAAAAATGAAATTCAAAAAAATCTTTTATCGAGAAATTTAATAGAAGATTGCTTCATTCAAATATTCGATGCATTCAGAGGTTTTCCCACATATAGTGCCGTAACGAAGTCACATTTCAAACTCACATTACCAGTTGACACCCCAGATCCAGTTCAAACAAATTTCCCGGTAAAAGTGGATTTTCCAGTTCAAGTCAATAAGGTGCCATTCAAAAATGACATCACGCTTTATTCGATTTTTTCAAGTTGGGTCCGTCCTATGGGAAATATGGGAAAAGCAAATTAAAGTAAAACAGTAGGGTTCGATCTATTTTTATTACGATTGTATTTATTGCACTATTTTACTCAGGTATTTCGATACCGTCGTTGTCCAGTTCTTCAATTTCATGCCACTCAGCGTCTTTTTCCTCCTTCACCATACGCAATAATAGCTAGACTGCAGTCAAGTGTTTTAGTCGGATTCAATGCCCTATTCGTTCTGCTTTTGTTTTCTTGCTGCCACGTGACTTCGAGTGTAACTTTTTGTGAGCTGCCAGGAACTGTTGAGACGCAAATTGTACACGTTCGTGAATCCAATTTTCATTGCAGAGCCAGACATAGGCTGTGAAAAATGTGTTTTTTGTCGTCACTCATTTTTAACAAAACGCGAACGAGTAAAGGGGCAAATTGTTCAGTTTTGATTTTGAGCAGAAGGTGCGTAAAGCAGACTCGATCCAAAAAATCTTTCTTCCGGTAGAATTCTGAACAGAGAGCTTCTTTCAGCTTTTCGGACATGGACATTGAAGCAAGACTTATTCTTCTCTACCAACTTTTTTATACCAAAAGATCTTAATAAAAGGTTGGAACAAAGGTTGGACGTCCGATTTCGTCGAATGTGGGTCAGCCCATGTCACAGTAGGTCACATTTTTCCGAAACTGTGTACTGAGACTGGGTAGAAGCGTGACGTCCTTTTTGAATGACGCCCTAGCACAAGTCAGAGAGGTTTTTTCACGCTAGAGGCGAGCATTTCTGTCTAATAGAAAATTCCAATGCGATGTATACATGCCGTTACCGAGCTTCGAAGCAACTTGAATGGTTTGAGATGAGAAAGATGTTCCAGTTCTGCTTCAATCTGTTTTGACGTATTGCTAAGCCCCGTTCAAACCCTAAGCGCCAGCTTACTTTCCCCTTTCAGTGGAATACTCACAGTTTAACAAATTTCCCTGTAACAAGCGATTTTGCAGGTCAAGACAAGAAACATTTACATACAGGTTTTCAAAGCAGACAACATTTCAATTCAGTTTATAAGATATGTGGACGTGACTTTTAGTCCCGTTTTTCGAGCCTTTGATCAACTCGGCGGCTTCATTTGGGAAAGATGTTGCAATTTTATTCCAAACACAAGTTCAGATTCCACTGTCGTAGCAATTGCCCTGTTCTGATACCGAGTAGAGTATCAATAGGCTAGTCAAATCCGATGTCAACCTTGCAAAAATTAGAACAAAAGCAAATAGAACGGGTTTCGATAGGGCTGTGTCTATCATCGCCCGAAACTCCCAAAAAATCCCACTGTAGGGTTTTGAGAAAATCGGGGAAAACCCAAAAAATTGAGGGTTTGTGCTATCTTTTTGTTGTTGTTAAAGAAAAATCAGAGTTTTCCAAAAATTTTTTCGATTACTACTTTTCCCAAATCTAAGATAGTTTTTTTGGCTGAGATACGATTTTTCAAAGTCAAAATTTGATCGAAAAAATGACTTCCGCGAAAATTTTTTTCGACTTTATACCGGTATATCGAAGAAACCTTGCTCCAAATTTGGAATCCAAAAGTCTCAAAAACAGCTTTGGAGTATTCTAAACATTTCATATTAACATAATTTTCCTTTTCGAACTCGACGAAAAATTTCCCTCTAATGTCGAAAATTTCATTACACTCTGAAAAACGTCTATGAGAACCAAATCTGTATGAAAAATAATCAATGTTTTTATTCGAAAAAATCGTTTTAAGTCAATTATTTGATTAACAAAATTGTTTCTTGCGCTCTTGTGGGTGATGGGGCGACCGAAAAAAATTGCCAAGTAGGCCATGGTGGCGCCACCAGCGCTTTTTAGTAAAAAATTAACACTTTGTGCGAAATCTATCAATCATATTGGGTTGCTATGAAAGACAAAGTTGCTCTTTGTTGTGTGAGGGTGGTGGGGTGATCAAAATTACGGCTGCCGTTGATGGTAACACCACCAGCGCGTTTTTACCAGGATTTAGATTTATCAGATTGGGTCGGTCCATCTCTGGTCCTTGAAACACAGATCTGATAATCCTTTGTTTCGTACCCCGTTCATCATGTAAATCTCGAAAGCCTCCCATTTCCTACAAGGAACCTGTCTGGAGCAGCAGGTCGCATTTTAGGTACTGTTGCAGGTTGGACCACATGACTACCCAGAGTCCTAAGCTTCAGTGAGGAAAACTTCGGGCGTTCGCATGTAACGTGAACGCCCGTTTCCTCACTTAGGCCGCAGGTGCAGTTGGGATCGTTAGAGATTCCCATTTTTGCCAGGTGCTTGCTCAGTCCGCAATGCCCGGTGATCTTACCCACCACCCTCTTGATGCGCTTCCTTTCCATGTTTAACAGCTCTCTGGCCCACCTCCCATCGGGCAAGGTTTCTTCGATATACCGGTATAAAGTCGAAAAAAATTTTCGCGGAGGTCATTTTTCGATGAAATTTTGACTTTGAAAAATCGTATCTCAGCCAAAAAATGACTGAAATTGATGAGATAAAGTGTTTTAGAAACTTTGAACTATCTTAGATTTAGGAAAAATAGTAATCGGAAAATATTTTGGAAAACTCCAATTTTCCTTTAACAACAACAAAAAGCTTGCAAATAACCTCAATTTTTTGGGTTTTCCCCGATTTTCTCAAAACCCTACAGTGGGATTTTTTGGGAGTTTCGAGCGATGATAGACATCCCTCAGCCCTATCGAAACCCGTTCTATTTGATTTTGTCCTAATTTTTGCAAGGTCTCTCCGGTATCATTTCTAATTTTCCATCTATCATTTATCCTTTTTCCGCGATCAATTTTTGTTTTAGAATTCGTTCAAATACGACCGACGACGTATTAAACGTTCTGAATATGAATTTATTGTCCAATATAGACTATTCGCACTCGAATTGAGGCCAGACGTTGATTTAATATTATTTCGCCAGCTATCATTTATCCTTTTTCCGCGATCAATTTTTGTTTTAGAATTCGTTCAAATACGACCGACGACGTATTAAACGTTCTGAATATGAATTTATTGTCCAATATAGACTATTCGCGCGGCGAAATAATATTAAATCAACGTCTGGCCTCAATTCGAGTGCGAATAGTTTCTCTAGTTTCTCGCAGTGTGTGCGAATAGTCTCCAAGAGAAACTATTCGCAGTGTGTGCGAATAGTCTCCAAGAGATGCTATTCGCAGTGTGTGCGATTAGTCTCCAAGAGATGCTATTCGCACCGTGTGCGAATAGTGTCGGCCTAAAAAATACATTGCAAATATGACACGACGATATTAAATGTGACGCAAACATCTTTTCGTTTTCGAAGTTTGAAACACAAAAATCAAAAATTAGTTAATTTAAATTTTTTTTAAACTGATCGAATTCTGCTTCGGTTCGGTTCTCCGAAGTAAGAATTGTAAAGATTCGGTTCTAGGGTTCGGTTCTAAAGTTTATGTTCGGTTTTGCGGTTCGGTTCTTTATGTCAAAAATCTTGAGGTTCTTGGGTTCGGCTCGGAAGCCCGGTCTAAAGGGCGCGTTTATTTCTCAAACGACTAACTAGGTCATGCAACGGCTAACGAAGCCATCACAAACAAAGTCCACACATCTGGAAACTTTCTATTAAGCTGGTAGCTGTAGATCCAGTTTCAACAGGTTTTAATTCACCGATCGATAGATCAAGTAAACTATCGAAAGTGTTTCTTTCGGTTAAGAACATAATACAGAATGTCGCAAATTGTTTAACAACAAAAAACCTTTTTATAGGTAGAGTGTGACGCAGTCCGTAAGTCTGGAGACCGCGGAAAAAGTTACTTCACCTCATTCATCTATTAAATTCTTTGTTGAAGACCTTTGTCAATTTTTACCGTCGAATGTAAGAGACTTGAATCATTTTTCCACTTTAATACTTTAATCTCATCAAATAAGTGTCATACTTTCATGCACACAATATACTTACTACGACATGCATAAGAAAAACGGAGACATGTTGCAGAATCAACGTTTATACAATTGTAGATTCCTAAGTTAGAAATGAAAACTTCAATTGCTAATAACTTTGGAATTACAAAGAGTTATGTTATCAAACTTAATGATAATGATTTGATGCATCGTTTAGACTATTTACTGCAAAATTTTTTTTGTATTTTCATTAAAAACGAACTGTCTGAAAATGTTAAATCCCGCAGTTTTTCCACTGGAATCACTATTTACAGAAGGTATTTTTATAATGAAAATAAAATATTTCGTTTGCTACAAATAGTCTAAACGATGCATCAAATCATTATCTTTAAAGTCCAGAATTTTGATAACATAACTATTTGTAATTCCAAAGTTATTAGTTATTGCAATTTTCGTTACGGACTTGTAACACAATTGTGATATTTTTTCTGAAAATATGTTCCCGTTTTCTTTCTTAATGTTTGTCGTGAAAGAATGTAATTTTGATGTGCGGCTATGAAATCTGGTGAATGAGTTTAATGCATTTAACCAATGGTTGCCGCGATAATTTAAAGTTCTCAAGGAAGTCCTCATAAGGAATATTAGTTTGATAAATTTATTTTGCGTTATAGCAACAACAAAGAAGTGAAACAGTCACTCAATTTTTTAGTTTGTTCGAGGTCGAATCTTTGAAGTTGAGAAATGATAGTTTTAATATTGTTGTTATCTTAGTTAATGATTGGAAAAGTTCTTAGACCAGACATAAAATACATAAATGAGAAATTAGTGACTATTCCACTTGAGATGACGCTATCGCTGATAATACGCAGGAGTTTGTTTGAATGAAACCTTGTGTTCAAAGTTTTGATTTCCTGAAAAAATTACAGCGCTTTTTTTAAAACAAAATTACGTTGTGTTAAAAAAATTGCATCACAAATGCCGGACCCAACGACGAAATAATTTTTCTGTACTTTCAGTTTTTGCGCTGCAAAAATTTGACTTTTGTTTCTTATTTCGTCGATTGTTTAAGGTAAATTTAAATTTTTGCGTGTAAAAACTGAAAGTATTGAACAATTATTCCGCTTCAAATGCTAAAAAATTCTCCTGACCAAACTCTATAACTTTCTAGAAGAAACCATCTCTCTAAGTAGTGTCATTCCGGAGGTAAATTTCGAAAACCGAAAAAGCATAAACGAAAATCCAAGATGGCGCCGCTATGACAGCTTTCAGCCATTTTCTAATGATACCAAAAAGTTCTTCCGATGAAACTCTATAACTTTCTAGAAGAAACCAACTATGTAAGTGTTATCATTCCGGAGCTAAAATTCGAAAGCCCAAAGAAACATGAATTATACCTAACAAAAATCCAAGATGTCGTCACTTTGGCAGATTTCTTAAAGTCCCAAAAAATTCTCCTGACCACATTCTATAACTTTCCCGAAGAAACCAACTCTCTAGCTATTGTCACTCCGGAGCTAAAATTCGGAAAATCCGAGCATTACCCAAAAAACCCTCAAAATAGACCACTTTTCCACATGCCACGGCTTTTCCAAAATTTTCCCGAAAAAGCGGCGGGGGTTCATTCACAAATGACGTCACACAGTGTGTTATAGAATTTTTTACCCCCCCCCCCTATTTTTACATAGAAAAAGTGTTCAAAACGTTCTAAATTTCCATATAAAACTTAACATCTTCACGCTTTCTTTGGTAACCACCATTCCCCCCTCCCCCCTTCCGTAGAGAACACCGTTACTTGTGAACAGCTCCTTTTCGCATATCCAGCTGCAGGTCATGTTTCAGGGCAGTTATACCGACTTCTTCAGCTGAAAATAGCCAAGAAAAAGTGTCAAAAATTGACCTTTCTTACAAAAGTTGTTCCAGACCGGTGCAACAGCCTTAAACCGGGGAAGTCTTTGCCTAGTCTTATAGTAGGGGTAGTATACTAGAACACCCCATACTCAGTTTTTTGGTTCATAGCTGCTTCAAACAGTAAAGCGTTCCCGAAGCTTTCACCTAAAATGACTAATAACTCAGGAGGGGGGAAGGCTCCAAGGAATCTAATGATGAAAAACCTTTGTATCATTGGGGCTTACCATCCCATAGAAGTTCATTTGATTTCATTTCGTTTTACAAGAGTTATAGCCAAAAAACCATTTTTACCACCCCCTGACATGCACTTACTTAGCACACCATAACTCCCCCAAAATATCAAATTTTCCAAAAATGAGAAATAACTTTTCTTACTATAGAACAAGGAATCGAAAGACACACTCATCGGGAAAAAGTAGGACATGTTGTCCCAAAAGTGTACGAAATCGTTCGAAGTTTTCGCAAAGTCACTCTTAATGTATAATAAGCATCAGGAAATAAAATCCTGGAACAATTTTCTCTCTTTCCATTCTTTCGATTTTTCAACAAATTAAATTTCTACTTGCAATCGATGAGTGGAAAACGTACGAGGATAGCCCATGATTGTTTTGAGAATTTTGTTTTGGACCAATTGCAATTTGTTCAGTGCCGTTTTAGAGATGTTGTTCCATTCCTGAGAAGCGTAAGTGATTTTCGGTCGAATCACTGTTTTGTACAGGGTCAATTTAAGTGGCTTTACCAGCTTAAATCGTCTGCACAGCCGTGGATAGAGTGTATTGAAGCTTCTAAGCGCTTTTGTCTTGCAAGTCTCGACATGTTCGTTGGAGTTTACATTGTCGTCTATCGTTGCACCCAAGTATTTGACTGCTCTGACCAGGTTAATCGTTGTCCCAATAATAGAGGGATCGATGGATTTCGGCGACGCGCCCTATTAAATTTGAATAATATGGCTTGCGTCTTGTTTTTCAAATAATTTGAACTTAAAACGCAAAAGTTCGCCTACATATTACTCCTTGTCCCAAAGGTTTTCGTATGGAGTTTTTTTGGCTTTGTGGATGTTTTTTTGGGGTGTGGGGATTGCGTCACGCCCACCTTTACCGCTCCGAGCATGATTTAGAAGCATGACATTGTTCCGACTTTCCACTACAATTTTATGTTTTTCATTTTTTTCCCCTGAAATGAAGAAGTATTGGCGCATTGACTATCTTTTGACGAGTACGAAGAACAAAGTTCTTCGAAAAGAGGCCTATTGCGTTTACCACGACGTTTGTATTTGTAACCAGTCGAATTTCGATGCGGGAGTAGGGGGAGAGCATCGATCATGATCCTTAGATGGCAAATCAGCAATAAAAAAAATGTCCGTCCGTTCGTCCGTCCGTAAACACGATAACTCAAGTAAAACTCAACCGATTTTCAAAAACTTTTTTACTCCTGAAAGGTAATATCTTTTATGGAATTGAATCTAGGCACTGTCGTTGGCCCAAGGGCCGTTTAAGTGGTTTTTGGTCTTCTGTTCATAACTCGAGTAAATATTTTCCGATTTTCAAAATTTTTGTTTGTTTGAAAGATCTGGGCATGGCCGACAATTTATGGAAGAAACTTTTTTGGATTCGAGTCCTTGGACTTAGCTAGGGCACCAAGAACGAGTCTATGCCATACGTGTTTTTTGTATAATTTTAACTTAAAACTCATTTCTCCATTTATTCTTTCTGATTTTTAGTAACTAATGACAATATCAAATCACACATTCTTTTTCTTCCCTCAATTTCAGCTACAGTTTTTAAATGGAGGATCTCCTACTCTTTTTCTTTATTTTTTACCTCCTTTTCACGTATTCGAATTTCGAATCAAGAGTTATAATATCCGCCGGAGAGGGCTTTTGCATATTACTGCAACGGCTATCTTATCCGAATAGGTAATCCAAGTCATTTGATGTTTTAATTCTTTATTTTCTAAAATGTTGGACTTAATAGATACGTAGATCTCATGAAGATCTTTCCGAAAAGTCGCAGCTCGTTGAGCGAAATAATAAATTTGATGATAAATCATATCTTACATGAAAAAGGCCACGTCCTGAAAAATTTTAACCAATATTACCTGTCACGTCAGCTTATTGATACATTATGCGAAAGTATTTCGCAGAAAGGATGGCATTATGAACGATGCTTCGGATTCATTGATGGCACGGTGAAACCTATTTGTCGCCCAACCTATCATCAGAGAGAGGTACTTTAAAGGTCCCCGCTCAGTCGTCCGCTTAGCTCTCCGGATTGTCTTCGTGTCCTCTCCGTTTGGTAGTAAAACAATTGAAAAATGTCAAACGGAGGGGACACGGAAACAAAATAGAGCTGAACGGACGACTACACGGGCACCATAACTTGTACAGGAAGTTTAATTGGAAAATGTTTAATTTTCTCTACGATTATCAGTACTACAACTGTCATAAACGGGTCCATTCGCTTAAATATCAATCAATAGTGTTACCAAATGGAATAATTATGAATATGTTTGGTTCAGCGAAAGGGCGGCGTCACGACGGATACATTTTAGGGAGAAGTGACTTGCTTGGCAAATTGGAATCTCAGTTCGGTACATGGGAATGTCCGCCGTACCTCTCCGGTGACTCAGGCTATCCACTTCCAAAATAAATAATAACACCTTTTAAGGAGAACCTTACTCAAAATCAAAAACGAGTCAACAAACGCATGAGTAAGGTTAGGGTGTCGGTAGAATGGGGCTTCGCCAAAATTATACAGTTATTTCCATCCATAGACTACAAAACAAATCTAAAAATTCAAAAGCAACGTGTGGCTAATTTGTTCGAAGTTGCAACAGATTTAACAAATTGCCACACTTGTCTATATGGAAGTCAGACTTCGCACTTTTTTGGTTGTGACCCACCACAGTTAGATGAATATTTGCATTTATTTAATTTATTTAAATAGACATAATTTAAAATTGAAATAAAAATTAAATGTTCGAACAATATCAAAAAAACTCTTAGAACTTTCATTTCTCTGCATTTCAACGCTGTCATATATGGGCCATTCCAAATGTGTGTAATGTAAGGAACGAAAATTTCTCCTGAGTCGCCCAATAGTCCAAATGTTGTGTTCTATGAAAAAATTGTTCACAACTGTAATGTCTAATTTTCTGCTGAACGTATGATTTCGCTATTTCCTACGGTTAAGGCAGTATTTCCGTTCCTTTCATTACAGGCGTCACGGTTTGCATAGAATGGGCCATATGTCAATTATCGTTTCCGTATCCGTTTTCGTTGGATTTACTGTTTTTGTTTATGTATGTATGTATGTATGTATTTATTATAATAATCACAGAAGGTTTAACACTTTATCATAACCTGTGTTGAACGATAACAATTACGAATATTACAACAAAAAAGATGACTTAATTCTAAACTTAACCTACTAGTAACAAAATAAAACTAAGAGTTTATAAGAAAACAAAACAAATTGAAAGAGAGAGAGAGAGAAATATATAGACAAAATTTAAACAAATTTGAACTACTAAAACTTCACAACCTTGAAAAATGCATCAAACAGTTCTTAGTGAATAAAGGGGATGACACATTTCTCTTAACCTTCATTGGTAGAGAATTCCAAACCGTGGTGGCATGAACGAAGAATGAATTTGCAAAAATATTTCTTACAGCGCGAGGAGCAATCAAAGATGGATTCCGACTTGACCGAGAAAATCGTAGTAAATCAAACAAGTAGGCCGGCCTTTTCTCAACTAGAATGCTCTTCATAAAAACGCACCACCTAAATTTCCTGAAATTACGAAACGTACAACCCAGAATAGATTTTTCCTGTGTCGCCACATTTTCCCTTCTCTTCATTTTATACGCAAATCGAACACATGCATTGAACGCAACCTGTAAAGATTCCAGAGAATCAGCATCCATATCCGTCAACACCGAATCGCAATAAACGAAGTGTGGCAACAATAACGTTTTTACCAACATTATTCTTTTAGACGCCGGAAAAAAACTCCCACAGTTCCAAAGGCTCCATAGACAGCCATATACAACCCGCTTAACTTGACTAACGTGATCGTTCCACGTCATCAAGTTATTCATCCACAATCCAAGTATCTTTGCCTTAGACACGTACTCCACCACCTCATCACCAACAAGAACGGGATTATCCAACAATACAGGATCATTCACACTGATCTCATAGTTGGACACAACTGCTGACGTTCTCCAGTAAGTAATAAAGCAGATTAAATCAACAGAATCTTGGTTCAAATTTAAACCAAGGAATGTTGGTGCAATATTAAACCAACAAATTAGTAAAAAATTAAACCAAGAAAAAATATGGTATAAAATTAAACCACGAAAAAACTGGTACAAGATTAAACCAAAAAAAATGGTTCTAAATAAAACCTAAATTCACTGGTATTAAATAATACCAAAAAATTTTAGTAATATCGAGGACTATTTAAATTCTAGTTAAACTTATTACCAAGAAGTTTTTTGGTAACATGCTGCACCATTTATTTTCAGTTAGATATTAAACCATAAAATATTTACTTTTTCTAGAAACTAAGAAATATTGCTTTAACACAACACTAAAATTTGCTCCAGTTATAAATAATACCATAAGTTAAGTAGTACTAAACATAACCAATTCCTAGTTTTCACATTCTGGTCGTTTTTATAACTAGAAACTTGTCATAGTTTAATTTTATACTATTAATGGAAAGTCAAAAAATAGTGAAACAGTATACCATGCAGGCCTCTGGAGTAAAGTCATCCAGTTCCTAGGAGTGTACAGTTTACCTTTGTCTGAACCACACGTACTTTTGTCGAGCTGCGCAGGCATAGTCTTTGTGATTCGATAAATTTATTTTTGCATTCGGACGACCGTATTCATGATTGTTTGAACCATCTTAGTACTTAATACGTAAAGCTGTGCTTTGTTCCTGCTCTATTTGTGTTTTATTTTAAGTGTTATTATCCAGAGTTAAATTGTGAAAATATTTGTATTGAACTCTGTAGTTGTGTTTAATTGTTTAATATATGTGTCAGTTAACAAAGTTGCAGATGTGAACAATTTTATTTTTTTACCTGACAAATTATTAATTTTTAACCAACAATTTTCATTTATTTTTACTGAAAAATTTTTTTTTTTAATTGAAAAATTATTTTAATTTAACTGACGTTTTTTATTTTGTTTTTTCTACAAATATTTTTTTTTAACTAGAAAAGGTATTTCATTTTTATCTGAAATGTGGATTTATGAATACTGACAAATTAAATTTTTTTACTAAAATACTAATTTTTTTTACTTCAAAAAATATTTTATTTAATTTCTGACGTTTCATTTTTTGTAACCAATAAATTAAATTTTTTTCCTTACATTTTATTTTTTTTTCATGAAAACGAATTAAATTTTAACTGACATTTTGAATACTTTTTATACAGTTTTGTAACGAGCTCTGCGATTGTCGAAGTATCTAAGCGTTGGCCAGTCACAGAATATTTGATACAACAGCTTTAAAGTAAGGCGTATTTACTTTCAAATATCTAGATCTGACTTTGTAAATGAAACTCAGACCTTCAAACAAAAGTTTATTTCCAGTATAGCCAGAACGAACTAAAAGTAAGATGCGTTCTCATGAGAAGCCGAAAATAAAGTGACTTTATACAAACCAAACGCACTCCTTTTATAGTAAATTTATACAATACAAAACGTTATTTCCTAAAATTTCGTTGTATGGGATTTGATTTTGTATGGTGTTCTGGATGTTTCGTTATGTTGCTTTGGTGCCAGGGATGCATTTGGGTAGTGATAATTTGATGTTGCGTTACATACCCTTCCAAGTTTACGAGTGGAGCGTTGTGAAACTCATGAATTTATATAGTGTGGCTTCATCAAATTTTTTGTTTATCTCTTGGAATGCTGTCTAAATATCAAAAGTGTATAAAACATACTTACGTACGGTCTGGAACGGTGAAGGTTTTTATTAAATATTGAGTGAACCCTGGACCACGGAATTCCGTAAACGATCCCCAAGATACTACGATTTGTTTGTTTCTGTCGGGGTGTTGAAGGTAGGAGTGGTGAGCCCGTGTTGAGTGCCATTTGAGCGATTTGAATTCCAGTCTAATTCGATTTGGACCGGTACATTTTTCCGCCATAATTTGTATTTGGATTGTATACGACGATACGTAAACAAAGGCTTCCGAAACAACTCATTCTGAACGATCAACACTGTTGGTGAAAGACGGTTTTGCGGAGATTGGTAGACTGGATGTGGTGCTTCGTGGAGAAGCGGTGTATTTCATAAATCACTTGCCAATTTAAACGGTTTCAACGTTGAGAAACACACAAAAACATCAAGGACGTTGTTTACGTGCCGTAGGCAAAATAACGTACTGAAGGTATCAGATGTCAAGTGATGGTAAAGGTGTACTAGAACAGAAGTGTATGTTGGAGATTGGCGCAAAGTTTAAACCAAAAAAAAAGGTACTGGCATGGAAACGAATGATCAGGAGACAAATGACAAAAACAATGTGTGTCCAATCTGTGAAAGAGATTTTACAACAGTAGCGGGTATAAAACTGCACTGGAATAAAGGCCATTCGGCAGAGGAGATACAGAGGGCTATCGACAAGAAGTCACTGCCAACTGTTCAATCCGTAGAATCTCTAGCTTCGAGAAGCAGTGGCATAGCATCACAACCACACATCCGGTATTTTCAAATAATAGGTAATCAGAGCGAGTCTTCGCCAGGTGAAATCATCCAAAAATTCCAGATAGTCGAAAATGACGCCTCGGGAGATTGCTTATTTTTGGCATTGACACAGTTTCTCCAAGATCCGAAAAATAAGTTTAAAAATGTTCCAGAAAGTGCCAACGAACTTCGCATAAAGGCTGTGAATCACATCTGCAAAGGATCGCCCACAAATTTCGCTAGATTTAGAAACAGCGTAGTTAGCAACCTTCGACAGCATGTGCCAGATCTATTGGACAACGAACTTGAGGAAGCGATTGCAACAACGTACGCTAACTATATGTCCACACCAGGAAAATATGGAACGATGACCGAATTGTATGCGGTATCTGAACTGTACGGTTTTGTCTTCTATGTGGTTCAACAACGTAGTGCAACCGATTTCGTTTGTTTCGAGGATGGATCATTAGGAAGTCGGGAGTTTGATACTAACGGAAATGAAGTGCACCTTCTCTTCACTGGCAACGCTGATAATGGACACTTTCGTCTGTTAATTCCACTCGTCGATAATCAACCTTTGCAGGTTGCCGCTGGGAATTATGAACTCGTCGATGAATACACATCTTCAAAAATTATATCCATTTCAAAGTCTTCAGTGTCTGACAAACAAGGTGACGCACATAAACAATCGGCGGCCATTGCAAATTTACAAGCGAATAAGAAAAATTCACTGTCTGCCACAACTTCAGTACCTTCGCCTGATCAAGTGGGTCAACTATTACAGTACATGCAAATATTAAAGTCCAACGTCAGAGTGTTAAAAAGGATACCGAAAGCTGGCCGGCTTACCGCTTCTCAAGAACTCTCAAGATCCTTGAACGACACTATCAAAGACATAAAATCATTTGAATCGTGGTTCCGTTTGTTGTCTTTTCCCTTTGTAGCTTTTAAAGCCCCGGACCGAAAAGACAAAGAAACATCGAAACTTTCCCTAGCTACCTGTGTGAAACGGAACTTAAAATTCTGGAGCGAAATCAAGTGTTTGCAGTTTCGAGAGTTTTTTGAGAAAATCTTACCTACGAAACTTAAGCGAAGGGGGAAAACAACAAAATTAGACGGAGACGAAGCGCGTATAAAGAAAGTCCAATCCAAGCTAAACGATGGAGACATCAAAGGAGCCATTCGGATTTTGTCTTCGGATGAGTCAGTAGCCCCAATCAATAACTAAACGTACCGAAAGCTTTTGGAAAAACATCCACAGCCTGAACTTCATCTACAATTCGACGTTTCATCGCTTCCGCAAATCGACATAGTGACTGAGCCGGAAGCTAAAGCAGCGGTTTTTAGATTCGAAAATGGCAGTGCTGGTGGCCTAGATGGGCTTCGTCCACAACACCTGAAAGATATGTTGGGTGTGGAAATCGGCGATCATGGAACTTTGATGTTAGCGCGGTTGAGCGCCCTCAGTGATCTGCTTTTGCGCGGTGGAGCTCCAGACTTCATTGTTCCCATACTATACGGCGCTTCCTTATGTGCTCTCAATAAAAAAGATCTTTCAATTCGTCCAATTGCCGTCGGAAATACGTATCGTAGATTAGTATCGAAAATTGCATGTGCTAGGGTTGCAGGCAAACTAGGTGCTCGATTGAAGCCAAGACAACTCGGCGTTGCAATAAAAGGTGGAGCAGAGGCAGGTGCGCATGCAGCGCGTTTATTCGTAAATTCAAAACACTCAAGCCCAAAGGTTTTCCTTAAGCTGGATTACACAAACGCGTTCAACGAGTTAGAACGAGACCCAATGCTTTCATCAGCTTATGAACACTGCCCAGAAATTTACCCCTTTCTGAGACAATGCTACTCCTCCCCGACGAAATTAGTTTTTGGAGAATATACTATTTTGTCCCAACGAGGGGTTCAGCAAGGGGACCCCTGTGGGCCTCTATTATTCTGCCTAACAATCAATGAGATGATTAATATGTTGAGGTCAGAATTGAATATTTGGTATTTGGATGACGGTTCCTTGGGTGGATCACCAGAAATTGTTTTAAAAGATCTACAGCTTGTTATGGAGTGGTCAGCGAGCTTAGGATTGAGTCTTAATTTTCAAAAGTGTGAATTAATGGTGTTGGGCGTTGAAAGCGCACAGGAAGTTACTGATATCTTCGAGAGCTTCAATGCTGTAATCCCTGGAATAAAATTGAAAGACACTGAAATTGACCTCCTTGGAGCTCCCTTAACAGACGAGGGTATCCCCGCCGCTTTGTTGTCGAAAAAGTGTGCCTTGGAACGTATGGTGGACCGCCTTCGGAAGATGAACTCCCATCAGGCTTTTTACTTGATTCGGTATTCTTTTTCAATTCCGCGTTTATCTTACATGCTCCGAACGACACCTACTTGGCGCGCCATGAACATTCTCATAGAGTACGATCAGCTGCTACGGAAATCTTTGGAAGGAATAATAAACTGTCAATTGAATGACAGCGCTTGGATGGAGTGCACTTTATCCGTGAAATTTGGTGGATTGGGCCTGAGAAACGTCACAAGTCTATGTTTTTCTAGTTTTTTGGGTTCCTTTCATTATGTTTCCGATCTAGTTCAACAAATCTTACCGCCTAGCATTCAATTGTCATCGAGTTTATCTGACGAAGCTCTAGCTGCTTGGCAGCTGATCACCGAAAGTGAGGCTTTAGGAAACCCTTCGAACAAACACCAACATCTTTGGGACGAAAAAATGTGCAGCGTGATTCACCAAAAAATCCTGGATAACAACACATCCCCTATTGAGAAAGCCAGAATCATAGCAAACGTAGCACCCAATTCTAACGCATGGTTAAACGCCTTGCCGTGTTCATCGGTGGGTACGTTACTCGATAACCAATCGTTTCGTATTGCGACTTCTCTACGTCTGGGTTTGCCTGTTTGCCATCCTCATACTTGTGTGTGCGGAGAAAACGTTGATAAACTTGGTCGTCATGGCCTCGCATGTAAGAAAAGCTTTGGACGAAAGTCACGGCATGAAGCAATTAACGATTTGATTAAAAGAGCTTTGATAACATGTGGCATCCCCGCGATTCGAGAACCCAAGGGCTGTAATAGATCCGACGGGAAGAAGCCAGACGGTTTAACACTTATTCCATGGAAATGTGGAAAACCATTGATTTGGGATTTCACTAGTGCCGATACCACTTGTAAATCCTACGTTTCAGCGACAAGTCATCAATCAGGTGCAGCGGCTAGATTTAGGGAAACTGCCAAGAGGACAAAGTACGCAGAACTCGACACCAACTTTCATTTTTGCCCCATCTCCATCGAAACAATGGGCCCGTGGGGTGAAGATGGAAGAAAATTAATCAACGAAATAGGCAAAAAATTGAAGCAGTATACCGGGGAGCCAAGATCTAAGAGTTTCCTTATCCAGAGGATCGGCATAGCAAATCAGCGAGGAAACGCAGCGTCGATCCTTGGAACAATACCTCATGACACCAATAAGTTAGACGAAATTTATTACGTTGTTCAGTAACGATTTAGTATGAGACGGTTAAAAGGGAACTTTTTTTTTGTGATATTTTATTTCTTGTGTTTTTTTTTTTTTTGTTAATTATCAATTTTCGTTGTGAGTTGTATTTTTTTAGTCTCTGCCATTGATTATTTTGATTTTGACTTTACTTTTTTTATTATTATTGTGTAATCGCCTTTGTAATCGAAAAGATGCAAGGTTTTACAGGTAGCAAGGACGGCATTACTGCTTGAGCACCTTTCCTTGACGATGATTTTGAATGAATAAAATAAAGTATGAATTATTCTTAAAAAGAATTTCATTAATTTTGTTGAAGTACATAGTCGTACATAGAAGTACGACTACGTAAGTACATAGAAGTACATATCGTCAATTTATAACATGTGCAAAGTCGTTATGACTGTGCCTTTTTGAAACTGGTAGTTTTAATTTTGCTTTCTCGGCCATCCTCGCTTTCCTATCGGGTAGGTTGGTTGTGCAGTTGGTTGTTCGTCATCTATTTCTTCTTTGTATGGTGTGATGTCCTTCGTATGATATTTGCCAATTGAAGTTGCTGTATCTTCTGTGGATGCGATCTCATATGTGGCCGCACTAACCTTCTGTAGGATAACGTATGGGCCATCTCTTTTTGGTGCTTGCTTGGCTGTTAATTTTTGGCCTTTGTTGCTGTTTAAGTGTCTGTTGATTAGGACTTTGTCCCCTGGTTGGTATCCTGGGTCTGGTCCGTGGTGTAAATCGCTTTGTTGTTGATTTCGAAATTGCATTCTTTTGACGTTTTCTCTTACTCGTTGAAATGTTTCTGTGATTTGAAGCAGTTTTGGCGTTATTTCTGGTATGAAGTTTTCGCGGTTGACTATTGTGCGGAGATTATCACGTCATTAGTGTCTGTCCCAGATTCAGACTCGTTAGGAGGCAAATTATGGGTAAACCAGAACTAGATAGCTCCGATCGGATTCTCAACCCTATGGTTATAAACAATCTGGCTGTTTTCCTTCGGAAATAATTATTGTCATAATTCAATTGTTAAAACATTGACATTATGTCTGAGCATTCAATAAATTTCGTAAGACAGATAAAATCTTCGGTCATTGCTCAATAAATTTTTTATTTTTTTTTATAAAATTTTTTTTAAATTTGCCAAATATTTCGGTCTACATTTTAGACCATTTTCAATGGCATTCTGAAAACGACAACAATAATAATTTTATAACATTAACATTTGGTAAGAAAAATTTACATAGACTACACATACCCTAATGAGTGCAATTATTCTTCAGATTGCATCACATATATATATGAATGAAAAAATGTCGTATGTGACAACGTTCAATCTGCAATTGTATTGATTTAAAAGTTAATAAAGTTAATTTCTTGGAATTTTAATACAAAAACTAACTAGACATTTTTTGTAAAACAAACTAAACAGTCATTTGTATCACATTTGTTGTATCACAGACTATTTTAATATTTTAAAAGGACAACTTCATAAAAGTTAACGTGTCTACTTCCGACGTGTCATATGGACATTTATTATCACACTGATAAAATTGCATCTTATCAAGGGATATAAGTATTTATCATTTGAATGTGTCTTTTATGATGTTGTTATATGTATTCGATAAAAATTTACATTCCTGTTGTTTGTTCATAGTGTTAGGTGTTGTTTTTATGGCTATCATTTCCATTATATCTCTGTTTTTTTGCTTAGGTACCTTACATAATATTTGTACGTTATCCCAATCAACTAGATGGCCCGTCTCTATAACATGTTCACATAGTGCACTATGGGCTTTATTCCCAATTCTGCAATGATATTGATGATTCTGTAGGCGCTTTTGAAGTCTTTGAATTGTCTGGCCTACGTACACTTGCCCACAAGTACAAGTGACTTTATAAATTAGGCCTGACTGTAGATGGATAGGAATTTCATCTTTTAATTTTGTAAACAATTTTTGTTGTAAGGTATTATCTCCTTTACCAACTACTTGAATATTGTATTGTTTAAATGTTGTTTTAATTTTTTCAAATAAACCATCGACATAAGGGATGGACACATATCTTACATCACCTGACTCTTCTTTTTTGTCTTTTGGTTTGTTGAAATTTATAACAACTTTATTCATAGTATCTTCAAGTAATTTGATTGGGTAGCCATTTTTTAGCAGTGTTTGTTTAATTAACTCAAGATTTTCTTGGTGATATATGGTTGAAGATAGTTTTAAACTTCTTTCAGTTAATATAGTTATCGTATTTTTCTTATAGCTGAAAGGTAGACTGGAGTGAAAATTTAAATAACGTCCAGATCATGTTTCTTTGTGATACCAGTTTGTGGAAATGGACCCCTCATCATCTCGTATCACTAATGTATCCAAAAACGATATACGGTTATTTTGTTCTATTTCCATCGTGAATTGAATGTGTTTATCAATACTGTTAAAGGTAGTCATTAACATATCTGTTTTTTCACGAGGACATGCTGTGCAGCTATCATCCACATATCTATAATAAAAAGGTGTTCTAATTTTCAATTTTTTAAAAACTTCATCTTCAAGTTTTTCCATCACTAAATCTGCTAAAACTGGACTAACCGGCGATCCCATAGGACTACCAAAAATTTGATGGTAAATGACATTATTAAAACTAAAAGTACAATTTTCTAACACTACTTTTAGTCCTTCCAAAAAATCTTTTTTGGGTAAAGTAGTGAATTTCTTGATCAAAAACCACTGGCTTTGTATACAATGGCTTTGTATACTAAATCATTTGGTATATTTGTAAATAATGATACTACATCCAAAGACACCAACACATAACCCTCCGGTAAGATGGTGTCTTTAATTTTATCTTTAAATTCAAATGCATTTTTTATGGATTTTCTCGTTTTTCCAGTAACATTTTTGAGGATATTTGCATACATTTTTGACAAATTATAAGTGGGACTATTGATGCAATCAACAATTGGTCTGAGAGGATTTCCTTCCTTATGGATTTTTCAGAATGCCATTGAAAATGGTCTAAAATGTAGACCGAAATATTTGGCAAATTTAAAAAAAAATTTTATAAAAAAAATAAAAAATTTATTGAGCAATGACCGAAGATTTTATCTGTCTTACGAAATTTATTGAATGCTCAGACAATATCGAAACAGTGATACTATAATTGATTATGTGAAGAATATAGGGCAGCGTAACTCCCAGCGTCAGCTTAAAAAGCCTTACTGGCAAACCGTCTAGTCCCACAGTACTCGACTTAACGGACATAATTGCATGCAGTACCTCTTCCCTATCAACATTCCTGAAGGAAAAAACAGCAGCACACTCAATGCTCTCTTTAATCGGGAATGTGTGTGCTTGAGGCGATGGTGCACCAGCATTAGACCCAGTAACATACTCGTTAAACTCATCAGCCATAAATGCTGGTTGCTGAGAAGTGCGCGACTTGACTAAACCCAAAGATCGAGCATTGTTCCACATAGCTCTTAATCCTAGTTTCGGGTCAAGCCGTGGCGCTAAGTGCAATCGTTTGGCAACCTTGGCCATCTGCGTGTGCTTATTCCTTAGTGTCTTCATCAATTCTCGGTTTGCTGCTGTACCACACCGCTTGTAGTTAAATTTCGCTAAGTCTCGTTCAGCAGCAGCTTTGTATTATCAGCAGTGTACCAAAAGCAAGTCGAAATCATTCCAGCCCTTGGAACAAATGGAACTAATGGCGCGTGCTTATCCTGCACCTTAAGCATTTCCGCATTAAAACTCTCAACCATCGAATCCACATCAGTCATTTGAATTTC
Organism: Pseudolycoriella hygida; assembly: GCA_029228625.1. Taxonomy (NCBI): domain Eukaryota; kingdom Metazoa; phylum Arthropoda; class Insecta; order Diptera; family Sciaridae; genus Pseudolycoriella; species Pseudolycoriella hygida. The sequence continues at coordinate 81,377,757 of CM055406.1, forward strand.
TTATTTTAAGGCTTCACATTTTGCAACTGGGAGGCGACATGGTGCTGATGAGACAGGTATGTGATTTTGAGTTTCGATGCGGTGTTCGATTTTTGATGTGGTAGGTCCCGCTTCGTCGAATACTTCTTTATGATTTTGAATGACCTCATTTAGTTGTTGTTTTTGTGTGACTGTGAGGTCCTTCATCATTTCTTAATGTTAAGTCTACCGTTAACAAAGGCATGTTAGGGTAGGTTGTTTCAGTGAATTCGTAATATTGGATGTGTTTTTTCCCTTTTGACTTTCGGTGTGGAGTTGATTGGTGATATAATTTTTGACTGGTAACTTGGCCTTTTGAATTTTTGGAGTATGTTTTCTACTGTCCATTTTTTCCCCAAGTATTCTAATTCTTCCACTTCTTGGTCTTTGTCTTCTTGTTGTAAGATTTCTTGTGGTAATCGTAGCAATGGTATAGCTCGTGTTGTTCCTGTCGCTTTTTCAGTTGTTTGATGTTGTTCTTTAGCTTCAACAATGGGTAGCTGGGTGAAGTAATTTTGCCGAAATTTTCTTCGTTTACGTTGTCGATGTGCAGCCTTGTTCGGTCGTATTGGTGATGGCATGTTGTGGATTGGATCGTCACTAGTTCCGATGCGGGTGACTTCATTGGGTAGTTCTTCAATGTAGTAAAAAATAAAACATTCTCCTAGGTTGTGATGGCGTCTTGGCTTAGGTTTATTATGACTCCAGCTGTTTTTATAAAGTCGGCTCCAATAAGCGGCGTCTTTGGGTGGCGAAACCGTGCTTGAGCAAGGTTGATTCACATGTCTGGCACGGTGGTGTATAAGGTGGTTTAGATTAAAATTAACTCGTTTTATGCCGAAAATAAGTGATTTTGGTGTGCACAGCAAAAGAATAACATTGCGCTATCAGTACTTGGGTACTCAACGGCTGACCTACGTCAGGCAAATCCAGTGTTGCCATACTCCGAAATTATTGGCGCAATTTTTTCGGAACTTTTAGTAAGTACAATGTTTTTATTTAAGCGAAAAAAAAGACTGCTCACAATGGCGCAGCCAGTAAAAAAACGATCTTTTCAACAACAAATTACAATAAATAAATTTCATCTACTCTACTTTTCCCTAATGTTGCCAGGATGCATGCCGCATTGCCTCCTTGAATTGCAACTGAAATCTTCTGTAATAGGAAATCTTTCGAGCGTGATTCCCCAGAAGCTGTTCTTATCAATGACCCTAATTTGCCTATAAATTTCTTCGTTTCTGGGCCCATACAACCTAGAGTTTCGAAAGCAACAGGAGTTAATAAATAATTTTCTTTTAAACGAATATAATGATTATGCTTAAATCTTTCCGCTTTATCGGCTGTTGAACGCGCTTTCTTGGAAGATTCATTGACATAAGAAGGAGCTAGCGTGTCTCGAACAGTCACGTCCCAGAGAAGAGACTTTCCATGACTCCACGGAATTAGAGTCATGCCATCAGGTCGTTTACCATCATCCCTAGAAATTCCTGGTGGTTGTATTATATTTGGAAATCCTGCGGAAGACAATTCGTGAGAAATAATTTTATTAACTTCATCGTGCCTAGAAATTATCCCTGATTTCTTCTTGCAAGACAAACCATGTAGGCCGTCCTTTTTAACCATAGCACCACAGATGCATTTATGTTCTTCACATAATTGAGAACCTAAACGAAGACCAACAGCAATTCTCGCGGAATTGTTATCTAATAGTAAACCCGTATTACTCGATGGGACCACCTGCAGCCACTTAGAAGATTCATTAGTAGATGACGCAAGTAGTCTGGCTCGAGCAACAGGTTCACTAGAATCAAACATCCTAGAAAACTTGCTGTTGATCCTCGGAAGATCCCAATTTTTCTGCTCCTTTCTCTTCTCATAACCTGGAATAAAATCTTGAGGAATTTCCTCAACTAACTCTAAAATGTAATTATTAAAAACTATTAAAAAGCTAAAGGAAGAGTAGCCTGATCCCAAGAAAATTCTGACAACCTAACATTCGTAATCGCTTCAATAGTTGAACGAAAAATCTCGTCAACATTTTTTAAATGATCACGTAATAGAAATGCCCTAGAAGAACTGGCATAATCTCGTCTAAGTCTACGAAATGCAACAACAAAACGAAGCATGTCGTCTGTAATGACCAGATCCAAACAACAGCGCATACTGCAAATTGAGAGTGACGCTCTTAATGAGTGTGGGACATTCAATATCGCGATCAACTACATCTATGAGGAACTGTGCGACACGCAATACGCCAACCAGTACGGATATGAACTATCAGAGAGTTTTGACGCATTATCGCTTCTAGGTTTCGCAGACGATCAAGTGGTAGTCGGTAAAAGCAAAGAAAGTGTAATACGATCCACGGATGCAGTTAGAATACTTCTATCAGAAATCGGCTTGAGAATCAATCCTAAAAAGAGCCAAGCCATAAATATTGTAAATGGACAGCTCGTCGAAGACACATTGACTCTCTTCAACGGCGAAACCATAGAGTCGATCAACTGCGACGGCAGAATACATTATCTTGGATGTTCATTCAATTCCGAACTGATCTTCGACAACTCGTGCATTGAACAATTGAACTCATCACTAGAGAAGCTAGCATCGTCACCGCTGTTGAAACCGGACTAGAAGCTCAAAGTAATAAATCAATATGTGTTCCCAACTTTAACGTACCCGTTGCAATCAGCGCCGCTCAACAAGATACCTAAATACGTCACGGATGGTCTCGATGTCATGATCCGCCGTACAGTTAAAGAAATAATTGGTCTCCCAATGCGCACCAACGACAACCTATTCTACGCTCTGAGACGTCTTCGCGGCCTAGGATTAATTAAGGCAAGTTGGGAGGCCCACCTTGATCACTTCGCTATAGCAGAACGTCTCGCAACGGTTGACGACCAATTATTCCAGAGTATTTCACACTTCCAAGAAGAAATGGAATCGTGCGTCAAAGGCAATAGTACCAAAGCGTTGAGGACTACGCTCCGTGAGCGGTGCTTTGAAGAATGGTGCAACCTCAAGCACCAAGGAGCCGGCGTAACCCACTTTCGCACGTTTACGAAAGGCAACGACTTTGTCTGTAACAAGAATACTTTGTCATCGTCTGAGTGGACCGCCGCAATTAAATTGAATAGTAACTACGCGAACTTGAACGGCGTGCCGGGTGTTGAAGGCGCTTCCAACCTCTGTTGCAAATGCAATTGAGAGATTGAAACCATAGCTCATGTAACTGGAAGCTGCCCCTCAAACAACCAGCAAATCATCGCTCAAACATCAACTTGCTGAACTGCTGCGACAAAAGAGATATGATTGCTACGAAGAAGTCTACGCCGTTGACAGTGAAGGTAGGTCGAGGTTCAGCGACATCATAGCATTCGATAGTAAATCACGGAACGCATATATTCTTGACCCAACGATACGGTACGAAGCTAACGATAACGACCAAGACTCGAAAATACAAATGGAAAAAAAGGCAGATTTATGAGAAATGCATCCCTTTCTACGAGGAAAGATACATTGAAAAGTACGGTAAACGAAACTGGCCGGTACGTGGACTCTGGTTCGGTAGCCGAGGAACGGTTGGAATCGGAGCTTTAGAATTTTTCATAGATTTTAAATTAGACATTTCAAATTTGATTCATATCACGGAGGTGGTCTTAGTGAGGACAATACAGATTATAAAGAGCCACATATATGGTAGCTAGTCATTAATGTAAGAAATTATTTTTTTTAAAGTCGCTTTTAGTCGTAAATGTTTTGTGATATAATCATTGATGGATATGCTGTGTAGTCAAGCAACTTTCTTTAAGAAGGCAGCACACTTTGTTTCGATTTTTTTGTTGTAAATAAAGATATTCTCTCTCGAGTGCTCCTGGGTAACTATGAACTGGGTACGTGCGATTTGCAAGGGTGATTGAGGTAGCCGTTCTCATGACCATTCTTGTTGATTGTGAACCATCGAATAGTTTCATATTTATTATAACCTCCTCGAATGGGTGATTAGTATTTAGTAAGTGGAGGTATAATTCTCTATTTGCAATACTGACTCGAGCGCATGTGTCTAAAAATGCTGATGTAATTCGGTTTGCAATAGCGCACGGAATTTTGGGTAATTCGGTGCCGACTGTTTTGTGCAGTGAAAACAATTCCTTGTTTTGTGGTATTGGCTTGGCTGTCGCGCTTGGTATGGGGGGTTGGGCGGTGTTATGCCCAGCGACGACCTCTTTTCTTTCTTCCTCGTGATATACAAAACACTTGAGTTAATTATGCTCACAACAATGTATTATAACTTTTCAATCAACCGTAAGACTCACTCGAGGTAACTTATATAGTTTCTTTCATTAAATATATGCTTATTCGTATGTTGCTCAAATTTTTGTTACGTATATCGCGATATCACTCCGTACTACTAACTGAGGAATCTGTAACACTGCGCGGACCTCGCCGGGTAACGTATACTGTGTACTCTAGTGTGTTCTCGACTGACTGTTTTCATGACCTACTCTCATAATAATACGAATTGGCAGAAATCAGAAATTGAGTTGAAAAAGATACTTTTTGTAATTATTTCTTTTTTGTGCTAATGTGACACTCAATTTTCTTTTGAAATACGTGAAAATTGATTAGTAAAAAGAAAAGAAAGAAAATGAATTGATTTTCTTTCCTGACTCATGGTCATATTAATTCAATGCATTTTTTGTGGGTGTGTATGTGGTTGGAGAAATACGTAAGAGAACCCCGTATGTCGGAAATTCATACAATACCTCTCACCTTCTATAAACTTATTTTGTGCATATGGCCACTAATAATAGATGTATTTTATGTTACGCTAATGTAACAAAATCGAAACCTGGAATTTTTTGCTCTATGTGTAAGAAAAGTTTTCATGCATTGTGTGCGAAAGTCAAAAAGGGCAACATCAGTGACATAGAAATTGGTGTTTTGAAATGGTCTTGTGGCGACTGCTTAAGTAAATGTGTTAATGATAGTAGCGTGCCTAACGCTAGTGAAAAACAAAGCTTCTCAGCTTTCTCACGTGATTCTAGTGTAGAATCTTACAAGGATCTTCAAAGTGAAATCAAAAATATCAATGAATTATTGAAATCAACTACTGACATTTTGAACTCTACAATTTCTAAATTAGTGGAACGTGTCAAATTTCTTGAGGATGAAAATAAAATTTTGGCTGCTAATAGTGACATAACCTTGAATAAACTTGACCAAATTGAGCAAGATAAACTTTGTAATTCGCTTGAAATAACCAATATTGTTTTTGACGACGAACACCTCTTTGACGCTGTCGTAAGAATTGGTAATAAAGTCAACGACAGTATTGATGCTTCTGATATATTATTGATCCGTCGTAATGTTCTGGATGCAACCCGACTGGCTGCTGGTGTCATCCCTAATATTGTTGTTAACTTCAGAGATCTTACAAAGAGAAATGAGTTGCTGACAAGGTGTCGTACTGCTAATGGTTTTTTATCCTCGGACTTGCAATTGGGCGAAAATTCTAATAGAAGAATTTATGTGAATGAATCTTTGACTGATAATCGTAAACAACTTTTTAAATTAGCAAAATCCTTTAAATCGGTCAATGGGTTTAAATATCTTTGGATTAGCAACGGCAACATTTTCTTGAAGAAAAAAGAGGGCGACCGCCCGGTTGTTATTGACAGATTCACTGATTTTGTTAAATTGAACAAATTAACGCAGGAGGATTTGTAATCTCCTTAAGGTGAGTGGGATAATTTCTTTACTTTCTTCTATTTATTGCGACCTTTTTTTTCAATTTGTTAAGTTCATTTTGGGTTTTCGCTTTAAATATGGCTTTCGCTTTGTTTCATAAGTACGAACATGGTAATTTTACGAACGACAATTTTAGTGGTGTTGATACCTATACTGTGCCTGTGGATTTTCGGGAGGGCTTTTCTGGTCTAAGAATCTTACAGGTCAATTTACGTAGCATGCGATATCTGAACAGATTCGACCTGTTTTTGCTCTACCTTCCAAAATTTCAACACCAATTTGACATTATTGTAATTAGTGAAAGCTGGATACTCCCTGGTGGCATAGGCCTCTACGGAATTAAGGGTTACAATGGCTATTTCTCATGCAGGGATGGTTTTGGAGGGGGCCTCGCCGTGTATGTTAATGAGTTTCTTAATTTCTCTTTGGACAATAACTTATCTACTAGTTTTTTTTACATATCTGGCACGATCTTTTTGAAGGATTGTGCTTTTGAGGAATTTAAACTCCATGCATACTATAGACCTCCTGACTATCAAAATGAGGCTCCCTTCCTTGAACACCTGGCTGAAACAGTAGATAATAACGACAAGTTTTACATGATTGCTGGCGATACTAACTTCGACATTCTGAAATTTTCGCCCTTCAATGCTAATCTTCATCTGAATGAATATGTCAATATTTTGCTTAGTGCTAACCTGGTTGTTTCTAACAACTATGTTACGCGTCCCTCTACTAAGTCTATTATTGATCATGCCATCTTTCGGTGCTCGGATGTCGTCAGTGTTCACAACTCGGCAATGAATTTAGTGATCATAATCCGATAATATCCCACGTTCGATTTACCTGCAAGATGGATAAATATATGTTCATTGACAAAGCAGTGGTTGATTACGATAGTGTTAACGAGAAATTATTTTCGATGCTTGACGAAGCTAACTGGCCGCAGTCTGATGACGTCAATGTCCTCTACAACTATTTTTTTGAGTGTTTTTCAAGTTGTTTGAGTCAGCGCACTAGAGTGAAGAGATGCCGGATGAAGCGTTCATATATTAGATGCCCATACATGAACGATCACTTAGAATATTATATTTGCAAGAGGAGACTTTTGTGGAATAAACTGAAATTGGGTAGGAAAAATAACAGTATGTTCATCATGAAATGGCAAAATCAGCTCGACGTCATTAATGTGATGATTTCGCGCTTACAAACCTCCTATAAAGAGCAATATTATAAAGACCTGTTCGGGAAATGTGAGAATCCGAAAAAAACTTGGCGTGCTATTAGGAAGATTGTTGGCAGTGATAAAAACCGTAGTGCTAATATGAATATCAAGGTTGATAATGTTCGAATTGGTGATGAGAGGGTTCCTGTGGTATTTAAGGAATATTTTGCAAGTATTGGTGTTAAACTAGCCTCGGAAATCCCTGTACGTAGTAACCTTCAGAGCGATGAGTGTGAATTCCAGACTCGTAATGAAAAGCCTATTTTCATGAATGGTGTATCTCAATGTGAGATCTCAGAGGTGATACATTCATTGAATTGCAATAAGTCTTCTGGGTACGATGGGGTTTCTGTAGCCTCAGTTTATTTATTTAGCGTATGGGGTTTTACATAAGTTGTACATTGAATTAACTGTAGCCTCAGTGAAAAGCTGCGTCTCGGTTATATCTCCTATTTTGGCTATGATTTACAACGTGTGTGTATCTACTGGGAAGTACCCTGACTCCTTAAAGAAGGCGAACGTATCGCCTATTTTTAAATCTAATGATTCTTCTTAGGCCTATTTCTGTTCTGCCAGTGATCAACAAAGTTTTTGAAAAGTTGGTATTTTTGAACATCATGAGGTTTCTGGATATGTCAAACTTTTTTTTATAATAAACAGTACGGGTTTAGGTCTTTGAGTGGTACCCATATAGCGTTGTTTGAATTGGTGGACTACGTATCTTTTCATATAGACAAAGGGCAAATAGTTACTGGTTTATTCTTGGACCTTTCCAATGCCTTTGACACTGTGAATCACATGCTATTACTGAAAAAACTATCTGCAGCTGGTATTAGGGGCATAGCTCTTGATCTCATTTCCGAGTATCTAGAGCGCAGGTACCAACGGGTGGTTGTGAATGGGTATGATAGTCCTTGGGAGAGTGTAACTCTGGGAGTTCCGCAAGGTAGCGTTTTGGGACCGCTCCTTTTCTTGATTTTTATCAATGATTTGCACCGCCTTCCCCTGAAATCTCAACCGTACCTTTTTGCAGATGATTCGAGTGTCTTCTCCTCATCTATTTGTTTCGCAAACAATATTGAAAATATAAACAATGATCTGAAGTTACTCTCTAATTATTTTGACGTTAATAAGCTTACGTTGAACTTGAAAAAGTCCAGCGTTGTGCATTTCAGATCCTTTCGTTCAGGGGTCTATGTCACCACACTGTGGGATTTCGTAGGCCTGAACATGGCTATCCCACAAAGGGGTCGAGGTTGTTGTATATGCCATTTTCGCGAACTGCTTCAGGTAAACGTAGAGTGTCCGTTGCTGGAGCAAACTTGTTCAACTCGTTGCCTTCGGGTGTGCGCTTATCACTAACACAAGCTCAATTTTGTCGTTCGTTAAAGTTTATGCTATTACAGAAGAAAGAGTAAATCTAATGCAGAGTGGCTGTTGGATGTATCCCGTTTACTGTATGCTTGCATACTGTAGGTTTATGGGGAATGGTCTGCATCTGGTTGCCATTCTGCTATTTTGCAGTTATGACCTGATTGAAGGGTAACGGTCGACGTAAATAGAGGATTACTCTGCAACTTGTGTTTGAGTACTTTTGATGTATCCCAACTTTTTTTGCTTCACCTATTGACCGATTATTGGTAGATTTTGATATTGATTTTTTCCTTTTTTTCTCTCTTTCAATAGACTTTGATGTTTTTTCTTAAGATATTTTTTTGTTTTGATATTTTATGTTCCTTAGAAATGTTATACATAATGGAACTTAAACGATTTTTGTTAAAGATGTATCACATGAATGAATAAAGATGAAAGATGGCACATGCCATTCGCATTGTATATGCAATCGTTCCATATGTTTACACTACACGCGTATATAACATAAATGATGCGTAAGTCAGCGTTATTCTAACCTGCATTTATTCACTTGCTATATATTGTGCAATGGAATCAAGTTGCGAGTTTTGTTTAGTATTATTTGTTTATTTGGCATTCCTGGATAAGTTATTCAGCTTCTTATCGAGGTTGCCTGTTCGCGAAGCCTGTGTGCCCGCGTGGGTATTATGGATGCGACATATGATCACATGTCGGGGTTGGGATACGACATGGCTACCTATTTGCACGTACTACAATAACTTCTAACCGTATTTGGTGCTCCACAATCATAACAGGAAAAGGATTTTCCATTTGATTCATCGCTGTTCTTTTTCTCGTTGAATGTTCGTTTTTCTTCTGTTGATTTATTTGAAACTCGTTGCTTCTTTCTGTATTCACTTTCGAGGTGCCCATGGTTCCGGCAAAAAGAACAAGTTTTCTGGATTGGCGTATTTGTTTTTGCTTCTTTTTCATGCCGATCAGTTGTTCGAGCTTTGTCCAATAGATCCATTATCGTATTAATGGTGTCTCGCGGAACTGTTTTCTTGATTTTTAATCGTAGCCGTCCATATAACAAATCAATTTGCGGACTTTCCAGGAACGGGAAGTTTACTAGCCGTGAAATTCGTGACTCGTTCTGTCGGCACTCCGCGATTTCATTTAACAGTAGCAAGTTTGGTTGTGGTGATTGAAAAACCTTTCGAAGGATGATCATTGCATCATTCCAACTTTTAATTGACGATTTGATGCCATCCCACCAGTGATGAGCTTCATTTTTTAGTAGAAAACCAAAATCACGAATTGCATTTTCTTGTTGTATGTGCTTTGACTTTATGTACGTTGTAACGTTATCTATAAAGTTTTCCACAGTACCATTATATGAGTTTTTACAATCAGCTAAGCTGCCTTCGATATGACCCGGTTGCATTCGAGCGATGGCGTTTAGCATTTGTTGAAACTGGCCTCCACTCGTTTGAACAGCCATATTGCTTGTTGATGAGCGTAATGTGTACTTTGAGTTATTTATGTCTTGGATCCATTCGTTTGATAATTCTGATATTGTTTCGTCTGGGTATATTGACTCTTCGGTGTAATCGTGATCGTCAAGCCCCAGATTGATTGAGTTACTCTCCTCTGAAGCCAGAATGTTTGGTTGAATTTTTTGTTTTGACCGTTCGCTTCCTTTCGTGCGGGTAATGTTTATCTCAATAGTCTCTTGATAGACCTATTAGTCACACTGTTAGACCTGTACGAATATTATATCGTGATGTTTTATCACTTGTCGTCTGTTTATTGTACGGGCACTATGTATGTCGATAATGTGCTGACAAAACTATTAGTCGCAATGATAGACCTGGAAGATTCGGGAAATTGCAAAAATCGCTATATTTCCAAAAAAAAACTTTTATTGAGTAAGGAAATTGTCTTATTCAATTCTCAACACCTTTTCGGACTTAAGAATAGCGTAGTCTTTACGAATGCATTCAAACTCCAGAAAAATTACAACTCCTCCATCTTGTTTTTTATTGAACGTTTTCTTCCAGGTCGTCGGATCGGGATTCACTTCAACTGGCAATTTGATTTCAATTGTAGCCTTAGGTGCATCTTCCATATTCTCTCGGTATTGTTTTAATGCTGCGTCGATGGCAATGGCTTTCGGGTCAATTTCGCCCACCAACATACAACCGTTTCTATCGTTTTGAAACATTGACTTCAAGTTGTACATTGCTATGGGCCAATTGTAAGAAACTTGACATATTTGCCCAACCGTATCCGGTTTGGTGATTATGTCAACTGATACAGCATTTATACCACTGTACAACACACAACCATGCAATTTTCTTGCTTGGTGTCACCATCAGTGGATACACATGGAATAATTGGTACCAAAAATATCGGGTTTTTTTTTCTCAATTTGTCGGTCAGATTTTGCAATAAAAACAGGTAGTTATTTTAAAGCGAACGTTTCGCGACTTTATTGTCGCATCTTCAGCGCATCTTTAGTCTAAAAATTATTACAAAAAATTTACATTAACATTGAACAAATCCTGACTTTGCATCACATATTATTACATAAATGATTTTGACTTACGACGAACACGAATGGATTGCCGCTTTTTTGCTAACAGAGATGACTTTTGACAACTAATAATGTTTAGCCATAGATTTCAGGTGCATGTTGATAATGGCATGAGCTTATTTAAATTTCGAAATGATTTGTCTATTATGAACTTGAGAGGCTAAACTTTGTTTTTCAAGAGCGATTTGTAGGCAGTGCTAATGTTTTGTGTATCCCTTCTGAAGTTCATTGTAGGTCTCGTAAGTATGTGTAAAGATTCCAAAACACTTCTTTTAGTAAGGTTACGCTCTACTTCTAGGATTTTTGCCTTACTAAAATCTGGCACATGGCCTGTGTCTTGGAAATGGTAAACCACTGCCGTTTCACCTTCAAGATTGCCCGTCCGGTTGAACTTCCTTAAGTCGCTTTCATGCTGTTCATTTCTTATGTTTAATTTTTGGCCTGTATTACCCACATATTCTAAGTCACATATTCGCCCTAGACCATCTCCAAGACACGGTAGATCGTATACTACACCGTACATGTTTTCTTTTGTGGTTTTCTGTTTCGTCCTAGTGAAAAGTGTTCGATTCGTGAGTGTCGGCTTGTAACCCATTTTAAGGTCCGGAACATTATCGCACAAGATTTTCCCAATGTTCTGCGAGCAAGTTCTATTATATTGGATGCCACGGTATTGGGTAGTTCCCGAGGTGTTTTGGGAGTTGTTTGCTACATCACTTCTACTGTTTTTTGCGATGAAAAACTTCTTGATCCTTTGGTTAATCAATTTTAGGGGATAGTTGTTCTGACACAAAATCTGTTTGATCAAAGTGTACAATGATTATGAAACTTATCGGAGCTGAGTTCATACAACCGTTTAATCATGTTATCTACTACGTTAAGTTTTTGGGTTATGAGGTGATTCGAGAAATAATTCAACAGTCTGTTAGATGCCGTGGGTTTTGCATACCATTTAAAGTCGATAGAGCCGTCATCATTGCGTGTCAACAATACGTCTAAAAACGGTAGTTGCTTGTTGAGTTCTAGCTCAGAGGTGAACTGAATTTTTGGATGAATTGTGTTGAAAACATTCATCACCTGACTGACAGCATATGACAACATCCTCCTACCAATCAAGGTCTCTATTCTAGGTTTCAACAGGAAATCAGAGTATCTGGTGTCATGAGAATGCGATGCCTTAACAAATTTAATATTGTGATGACAAAGTTCGTTGTCGGATTGATATACAAATTTACAAACCGAAAATTTATACAAGTTGGAAACTGATAAAATAGTCGGGCAAAATTTGGTGTATAACAGGTTTGTCGGGACCTGCGTGAGACCCTGTGCACAATCTTCAATGACCTCCTCTGCAGCAATTCGAGTTTGTCTATCAACGTTCTGTTAGCACCACCACAAACACCAGTGCAATAGGTTAACCTACTGTGCACTAATGAGAAATAAAGCTTTTTCAGTATTCCCACTGACTGGTAGTATAGCGCTAAGCCTCTTAATGACGCCAGTTTGGCTCGAAACAGTGTTACACAATTTGGTGACATGTTCATTCCAATTAATGCATTCATCTAGGACCACTCCTAGGAGCTTAACAGTGTTGACGGTTGGAACAACAGTCCCATTAAAGACAAATTCAGGCAGCGGAATATTTTTGTTCCTGAAAGACCTGAAATGGATCACTTTACATTTTCCGATGTTTAGCGTCAGTTTATTTTCATTAAAAATGCAAATTCAAGATGCAAAACATGGTTACTAGCCGTAACTTTGTTATAGAGAACCGCGTTGTGCAAGTTTCCTTTGAATTTTTTCCAGAGTTTGTTCTTCTGATCAATGAGGAACTGTAAGTGATCATTCATATATGGGCAGAACCCATACGACTCTTTAATCCGATATTCCTTAACAACGGTGCAGTCCTGGACAACACTTCGATAAGTATTCAAAAAATAAGGATATAATACATTCACATCATCCGTCGTGGGTCTAATCGCAGGGTCAAATAAAGACTTTAACTTGTCTTTTACTCTAACATAATCAGTTCTGGACTTTGTAATCGTCACATACTTATTCTTTTTCAAAGGACAGGACAAGTGTGAAATGATGACATTATGATCACTCGTTTGATTGACGATCGTACTGTTGTGAACTTTCACAGAAGAGTCACATCTAAAACCGGCGTGGTCCAAAAGTGAGCGGCCTTGTGATCCTATTATTGGAAATCTTAAAATCGAGGCATTGAAGAGAATTCACGTAATCATTCAAAAAGAGATTAGCATTAGTCGATGAAAACTTCAACAAATCAATATTGATGTCTCCAACTAGCATTGCAAAATCGTCACGAACATCAAGGGCTTGAGTCAAATGGTCCAGGAATTCAGATTGATTACTCCTCCAAGGAGGTCTATAATATGCGTGAAGGCTCAAACGAGTATTCATTAAGGTTAATAATTACATTTATATAGAAAAAACTTCCAGTGTGTACATTCAAAGTTTGGCTAGATAATGAGTTTTTAATAAATACCGCGAGCCCACTACCATGCCCATCACGACATGAAAAAATACCATAATAGCCCGGCATGTTATATAAAAATGTTTGGTCAGGTTTAATCCACGTTTCGCTCAGAACTATTACATCAAATGTATGCGGAAATAGCGAGATGTAGTGCAATAGTAAATCAAATCGGTTCAGTAACCGTACACTCCTTAGGTTAATCTGAAAAACTCTCAAACCACTAAAATTAAAACAAAAGGAATCAGGTACTTTATATGCGTCAGTGTCCATAAAATAATCGTTTGTAAAATTATCGCTGCTAAATTCGTTCATTGGAAACGGCATTTCAGAAAATCGAAAAATAACAAAAACAAAAAATCGAACAACGAAGCCCTTGAGAAAAGAGGCATAACAATACATCCTTATAAGTGTAATCATCACTTATCATTCTCATCAATGAGTTCGTCGAAATTAGTGTGATGGTCAATAACTATATCATTCACATTGTCACTTCTTCTCAGATAAATACATCCGTTCTTTGTCCAAAGATACTTGAAGTTATTTTGAATCTTAAAAATTTTTGCCTTATAGAAAAGTTTGCGTCTCAATTCTGTTAGATTTTCGTTCAAAAACACTTTGTTCACATTACCCTGTCCAATGTTCAGTCCAATGTCAGTCAGTGTCAGTCCGTTGTTAGTACAAAAGGATGAGAAAAAAATCCATTTCTGACTGTGATGTTCTTGAAAAATACCACCAAGGGCGGGGGACCAAGGTGAGTCTGTTTCCCACGACGCTGAACGCTGACGATGTGACTTTCCAACAATTTGAATCCAATTTTTGCACCAATTTTAATTATGGTTGCTAACAAGTCCTCGTTATCAGTGACAGTTACTCCAGAAATTTCGATGCTATTGGCTAGCTTGTCCTGTTCCAAACAATCCAAACGGATTTGCATATCCTTAATGAATGATTCGCACAAGCCCAATTTGTCGTTGAGTGTTTTTAACAATGTCTCATGTTCGCTGAGTGTTTTCATAATAGATGTTTGGCTATTGAGCAAGGCGCGAACATCAGTTTGAAGCATTAATATTGCCGAATTTAAGTTGAAGGTTTCACCAGAAACTGTTGCCTGATTGCGATTAAAACCATCAGAGGACTGCACATTGCAAGCGAATCTGCATTTCGTACAGCGCCAATTTAACAGGTCACCTGATGCAATGACGTTGATTATCTTTTTAGATAACTGTTCGCATTTAGCATGAAAACTAAGATTACATTTTGTGCACATGAACCCAATTTTCGTTTTCGAAAGGCGGCATGTCAGTTTGTAGATAATGCTTACTACTAAATTCGACAAAACCAGATCGGTGAACAATGTATCACACTGGTTCGCACCAAAAAAGCAAACTAAAACGGTGAATCGCAATATAAAAAAAACTCCAACGTGTCAGCAACAATAATAGAGATGAATTTAGTTAATTTTCAAAAATAACTATGAAAATTGACTTATGTCTATTTCAGAATTGACCACACCGGTAACAAGTTTATAAACTACCGTTTATGATCTCGGTAGATGTAAAAAACGGATACCAATGTTAAAAGTACAGAGAAATTAGCACATGACAATTCGCACAGCTAACTATTAACAATAACTATTACGAGCAACGAGTGAACACGTCTAATCGGTTGCTCGACTCTCTATGAACTGAATTTTATGCAGCTGAACCTTCTGAAGTTTTCACGGAACAGCCTAAACGAGCTACATTATTAGTTACATGCCAACCACAAATGGATAGAACCGCTTTCAAAACTATTCACAATAATTATGGTTTTTTGTATAAGAATGGTATCGTTTACAACAAACGAATAACTGAATGTCCAAAAAAGGAGGAAGATACTATTGTGAAGGAACGGAGATATTGATCCCTATGCAAAAAGACGATTTGTGAAATACTTTTATAATAGCCCGCATTGGGTGCTCATACACACCGAAACGCATACGAACTTTTCATGAATATAACATTTTTTCACATTATTCCATGCAATTTTCAATTTCTCAAAAATCGGTAGTTCTTCACAAGGCGTTTAACACATACGTATGTACATACAAAAAAATTTTCACGCATAAACACAAAAAATATTCGTACAATTAGAATTGTTCATTCAAAATAATAAACTTATTAACATGAACACTAACATTCTCATATAATAGACATAAAACATACGTTCACACACTCACGGAGAACCTACAAAAATTTTACAAAAATTTACACACACACGAAGAATCTACAAAATTCACACACACACGAAGAATCTACAAAAGTTACACACACACAAAGAATCAAAAAATTAAAAATGCCCACATAAACACAAAACTTTCAATAAACAAACACACACAAACAAAGAATTTTTCATACATAAAAATCGATAATTTAATTTACAAAAATTATATAAATAAAAGAAAATTTTTCCACACACAAACACACAAAATCCATAAGTAAAAATTTTTCACACACACAAAGTTTCACACAACACAACAAATCAAACGAAAATTTACATATACAAATATGACAACACAGGCACACACACGTTCACACACACACACGAAGAGCCTACAAAAGTTCCCACACACAAACAAACACGCAAACACACACATATTTACAAAATTATCAAAATAATTTATGAAAATATTTTACAGAAATTTCACACATACACACAAAATGTACAAGTAAAATGTTTCACATACACAAACACATTATAAAAATAATTTACAAAAAAATTTTTTCAAAAATTTCAAACATACACATGAAATCTACAAGTAAGAATGTTTCACAGTCACATACACAAATATGTCAACATAAATTTTCAAAAAATAAATTTTCAAAAATAAATTTTCAAAAAATAAATTTTCAAAATAATTAATTTACAAAAAATTATTTTCACAGAAATTACATACACACGCACACAAAAACATATACACACACATGTAAACACAAGAAAGTAAAATTAATGTATTTTCTAGTGCAAGATGGCTGACAGTGAGTAGTATTAATTGATTGCTCCGCTAAGAATTTATTTATATATTTGTCCAGATAACGTTTTAAGTCAAAGTTTCTTTATGTGCACCAATGTTTTTTACCCAGCTAATGAAACAAGGAAAAAACCTTGTGTGAAAGACATAAATAAGTACCTAAAATCACAATTTCAACTGGCATTGTTATTCTGTGTCATTGTGTAAAATGTAGACGATAAAATGTGCTTTGCTCTATCTATCAGTTTGTAACTAAGCCGGTTAACTAAAAACAAATCCAAAGTCGACTATTTCACCAAGCATCATCGCAGTAAATTCCATTGGTCCAGTGACTGACTGCTAAACCACTGAACCTCCGTCTACCTAACCTCAATATTTGTTCTGAATGAAAAGGCTAGGCACAGAGTTATCAGGTAGTGTCTGCAAAAAGACTAAAGAAATGGAAGAACTCAGGGGGTTCATCTCAGAACAATTAATAAGAAAAATGAAGAGCTTCTCCTTTCGGTTGAAAATAAACCTACCATGAAGATTCAAAGTCTGGAACTAAAACTAGATTCAAAAATTGAAGCTGTCAAAAAAGAATGCGAAGATGCAATCCAGAAAATTTCAACTGAGATGGATGTGAAGCTGTCCGCGAAAAACACCGCTCTTGAAGTACGCTTGGATAACTTGGAGCGCCAAGCCAAATTATGTGAAGTTTTCGTCAAGAACATCCCCTATCAAAGGAACGAAAAAGTATGGGACATTATGGCAAAACTTGCGGAAGCTGTTGGTTTTACAGAAAGAAATTGGGTCAAGTCAGTGTTCCGCATAAGGCAGTCGAAAAATAATAAAAATGCACCACCTGTTAGGTGACCGGCAAAATTCCCCAGTGTATTTTCGTCTCAAAACGATAATATCATATCAGTAAACGATATTATAGTGTGATAAGTGATATTATTGTGTTAAGAAACGATATTATCATATGGAAAACAATATTATCGTTGTTCAAAATAATATTATCGTATCCAAAATTATATTATCATATCAGAAAACGATATTATCGTGTAAAAAGTGATGTTATTGTTTCAAAGACGATAATATTATATGTAAAACAATATTATCGTTGCTCAAAATAATATTATCGTATCTAACATGATATTATCATATCAGAAAACAATATTATCGTGTGAGAAGTGATATTATTGTTTCAAAGATGAATATCATGAGCAAAAAATTTCGTTTACGAAATTTTGTTTTACAATACTATGTGGGACCAACTGAGAGTCTCAAAATCAATTCGATTGCGCGACTTCTAGACGACCTCACCTGGTCTCATCTCCATCTCCTCATCTTATCTTTTCATCTCATCCCTTCATCTCATCTCCTCACATGGTCGATAAAAAATGAAAAGAAAAGCCACAAAAAACTAGGTGGCTAACGTAGCTAGGAAACTTTTCCTTTTACGAAATGTCACAAAAAACTAGGTGGCTAACAAAACTAGTAAGATTTTCCTTTTACGAAATGTCACAAAAAACTAGGTGGCTAACAAAACCAGGGAGATTTTCCATTTATGAAATGTCACGAAAACCTAGGTAGCTAACAAAACTAGGGAGCTTTTTCCTTTTACAAAATGTCACTAAAACCTAGGTATATAGCGCAGCTAGGGACTTTTACCTTTTATGAAACGTCGCCCCATGCACGTAAGGCCCCCTGCAAGGTGTAATATAGCCAGCCGCAGGCGCAATCTATCCCGCCGCAGGCGCAATCTATCCCGCCGCAGGCGCGGGGGTGAGGAGGCAGAGCCCCCCCCCCCCAAAAAAAAAGAAAAGAAAAATCAATTCTTCGTGTTCCCATACCCCTAAAGTTTGTATACTTTATGAATAAAAAAGATTGCAAATACTTTGCTTGTGATTGTTTAACAAAGGAGAGAAAATATTGTTTACATTACAAAAGACGACAACATGCAGCGCCGCAGGCCATGTTAATAACGCGTCAATAAAAAAGCGGGGTCGAGGGTGGCAGCCCCCGCCTAGGGGGGTCAAGGGAGAGTATCCCCCTTGCGGGGTCTAAGGAGCAGAGCCACCATCCGGGTTTGGGGCGGAGCCTCTTGCACGTAAGGCAGCCTGCAGGGCGTAATATAGCCAGCCACAGGCGTAATCTAGCCCGCCGCAGGCGCGGGGGTGAGGGGGCAGAGCACTCCAAAAAAAGGTCAATTTTTCGTGTTCCCATACCCCTAAATATGAAAATGCCATTGCAACAATGATATTATTCTGTCTGAATAAGGTATTATTGTTTGGAAAACGATATTGTCGCAGCTGAAAATGATAATGTCGTTCGAGGAACAATATTATCATATTAAAAAACAATATTATCATTCCAACAATAATATTATCATATCAAAAAACGATATTATCGTCGAAAGTGAAAATACACTGGGCGATTTTGCCTTGCCCCCACCTGTTGTCATCAAGTTCTACGAGAAGCACCACAAAGGCACGTTTATGAGTGATTATTTTAAAACACGCACGTTAAACCTCAAGGACCTGGGATATGCTACGGCCCAACGAATCATTATAAATGATGTTCTGTCACCAAAGAAGTCTGCAATATTCAAAAAAGCCATGCAAATGAAGCATCAAAGTGATATCAATTTTGTAAGCATTAGAAATGGTCTTATTTTTTACAATGTTGGTGTCGACTCCCAAAACGTTAAAATTAACTCTTTGGCGGGGAATCTAATCAGGCAACAAGAGATCAAAAGCAAAATGAAGCTGAAAATCAACCAAACACGCATCGTCCCATGGACACAGCATAACAAAAGTGCGAAGTATAAATCTATTGTCTGTGTTTGGTGCCTTATTTGTTTAGTTTTAGTATTTGGTTTTCAGATTGCTCTAAGGGATGTAAATAAATTTTTGCTAGTAGAATTCTTGTACACAAATAAAGATTTTGAATTTTTAGGTTATGGGCGGTTCAAGTTAATTCATAAGAACGGATATTGGTCTTCAGTTGCGAATTCAAATGATACGCTAGATATGAGTTTGGACGAAGCTGTGGTGAATGATGTTGGGAGTGTGGTGGATACTGGGAGTATTAGTGGGGGTGGAGTGGGCAAGGTAATTCTATTAAGATCGATATTCAGTGACAAAAATTCTTTGAATTTTTGTCATCTTAATGTTTCGAGTGTGAGCGCCAAAATTTATGAGTTGAAATATTTATTCCGAGAGTCAAATGCACATACGTAGTCTCATTTAGCGAGACCTGGTTTAAAAGTTACATGAAAAGAAAATTAGTCAGCATAGATGGATACAATTTGATTAGATCTGACAGAAGCAGGAAGAGGAGTGGTGGAGTTGCTATCTACATAAATAGCACCATCAGGTTTAAAGTTATAGCGTCATCGTCAGTTGACAAGAGAGAAACTCCTCATGCAAGTCAGTTTCAAACAGACTACCTGTTGACTGAGCTAATTTTTCCGGATGTTAAAATACTGGTCTGTGTGTTTTATAAGGCAATTAAGACAAGAGAGTTTGACGTTGTTGATAAAGTTCTTGGAATGCATACGCAGAATTATGAGCATGTAGTTGTTTTAGGTGACTTCAACGAGAACTTGTTAGACTCAAAGCCCAGTGCGACTGCCAGGATTAATGAATTTTTGAATGTCCTCAAAAACCATGGTCTCTGCTTGCTATCCCAACTCCCGACTCACTATCACTCCAAGGGAGCATCACTTCTAGACCTTGCTTTTGTGCGGGTACCTAAAAAAATCCACAGGTATACACAAATCGGTTCTGGCTTGTCAAGTCACGACTCTCTTGTTTTTTCATATGATATGCCTACCAACTTTCTTCGTAAAAAGGAGAGATATACCCGAAGAATAAATTTGATTAAGAGTGACGCTTTGTTAGAGGACTGTGTTCAACTTGACTGGGGTTCTATTACGACATTAACTGACACAGATTCGTTGCATTTACGCATTTTATTTTCTTATCGATAAAAAATGTGTGTAGACGCGGAATACGGCACAATCTCTGAAGTCATTCGAGATATGAACGTTGAACAGACAACTTGAAATGAAATGAATCATACTTTAACTTTCAGATCTTTATGTTTCAGATAAAGAAATTGATGTTGTGGTTTTCGTTTTGTTTTGTTTTCTAGACCTTATTAGTAAAGGTAAATGACGATCATTTATTGATTAATTCATATAAATGTAGAGTTTTGTAAATGTAGATGTTGCTTATGGAATTTTGTAAGTAATTTAATTGTTTTAATTTAGTTGAATCTGAACCTCTGAAGATGTTTGCATAGCAAACGAAACCGGTCAGTAATTATTAAAAGAATTTTGGTACAATTTAAAACAAAAGCGTTTGATTTGACTCGAAATATTTTCAAATGACACAGATGAAATGCTGCAGAAAATGAATCGAAATTTCATGGTTCTTCTTGACAGGCATGCACCTTTGGTAAAGTCAAAAGAAGTTAGGGCCGATAATGCACCTTGGATGACAGATGAAGTAGTCCGTGGAATTGTTGAAAGAGATATTGCTTTCAGGTTCTGGAAGGTTTCTAGAACTGAAATATCACGCGAGGGTTACTGTAGGCTAAGGAATACGGCTACCAACATTATTAGGGCTTCGAAAAGCAAATATTACTGTGGTATTTTCAGTAAAGCGACAGACTCGAAGTCATTTTGGAATGTGATCAAGAAAATCGGCCTAGGTAAAGACAAGCAAAATCTAAATCCCCCATTCACAGCAAATGACTTCAAGGCCTATCTGCATGACATTGGCAAGAGTGCTAATGACAAGTTTGGAAGTTCCTTTACGCCTCTGCATATCCCATCCAAGCCTACAGGGGATCATGGATTACTCTTTGCGTTCCGTACAGTGACCCATGAAGAAGTCCTCCGAGCTATTATGCTCGTTAGATCAAAAGCTATCGGGCTGGATGGTATACCAATGGCATTTATAAAGCTAACCTTACCAGTTACCCTCCCCTTCATAAGCCATCTATTCAACTACGTATTTACTTCATCGAAGTACCCTGCAGCATTCAAGAAATCTAAAATTTTTCATGAGCATAAGGATTCGTCCACTTATGAAATGAAGGATCACAGAGGTGTTCATATTGTGCCGGCCTTGTCTAAGGCGCTTGAGCGATTAATGAAGTGGCAGATATCCGATTATATTTCAAAGCATAAATAGATGCAAGACCGCCAGTCGGCCTTCAGGGCAAGACATAGTACCACGACCGCGTTGCTGAGGGTTGTTCATGACCTATGTAGCGCCCATAACAACAAGCGGGGTGCACAAAAGTTTACGTCGTTCCTAGTATTGCTGAACTTTACAAAAGCGTTCGATACTGTTAACCATACATTGATGATTAGGAAACTTCGGGAAAACTTCTTCTTTGATGTTACAGCTCTAAAATTAATTGAATCATACCTTACTGACAGATTTCACTGCGTTGAGATTGATGGGCATACCTCAAATTTTTTACCTATGTACAGTGGGTTACCCCAAGGAACAGTGATTTCTCCCTTACTGTTCTCGATGTACGTAACTGACCTTCCCGAAGTACTGAAAAGTTCTAGCTCTCACATGTTTGCAGATGACTTTCAGTTATACCTGAGTAGCCCGGTAGATGAAGTTCACCACGCAATTAGTTTAATAAATTCAGACCTCGAGAGAATTGCAAATTGGGCCTCGGGAAATCGTCTGTCTATAAATGCTGGTAAGTCAAAAGCTCTAGTCATTTCTAAACCTGCAGATCTGGTAAATCCAGTGTTTAAGATCAATGGTGAAGAGATACTGGTGGTTGACAAAAACAATGTGTTGGGTGTGTGGGTGAATAAGTTCCTGACGTGGGGTGACCATTGTGGGGAGGTGCAAAACAAGATATACAAAGGGATGTGGGCTCTCTGAAGAGCCAAAACATCGCTTCCGCTTCCTGCTAGGTTGAAGTTAGTGAAGGCTTACCTTATGCCACACTGCATGTGTAGCAGCGACAGTAAAGAGGAAGCCTACTCGCACCAAATTTGCTGCGGCTTGTCTTGAACACTTTTCGAAGTTGTGACATATAGGTGCAGAGCATATGTGTGATCGCAGCGTTAAATTAACAGATTGAAAAATCACAAATGGATTGAGGACTAATTTTCGTTCTGCTCTTTCAATTTGTTTTATTTTTTTCTTCTCTGGATTAATATATTTTGTTCTTTTTTTTATTAGCTAAAGTAACTTGAACCTTTAACCTTTAATTATAACATAAAATTTAATAAAGCATCTATCTAAACTAGGAAATGAATTGGAATTGAATGAATTGAATGAATGGAATGAATTGGATTGGAATATAAATGAGATAGCTTATAAATTGTAATTTTTAAAAATCTATACTGTACATTAGGGGTGTTCGATTTTTTGGGATGCCAACGAAACCGGTCTACAAAAACATTTTATAGGCCGTAGGCGTCGGAAATTTATATGAAAGATTTTTTTTATCGCATGTTAAGGTGGCGCAAATTCATTTTCTGAAAATTTGCGAGTTGGCCTGCTTCGGCCCATTATGAGCCCAGTACCAACGTCTCGACGAGACTTCTTTCATCTGTTTAATGTTTTTTTCACTCATTTGGATTCAAATTATTATGCTAAAGAGAAATTACTAAAAAAAAATTTATGGTCTGGCTGTGGCATTCGTTCAAAGTTCCCAACTGTG
This sequence comes from Pseudolycoriella hygida, assembly GCA_029228625.1. Taxonomy (NCBI): domain Eukaryota; kingdom Metazoa; phylum Arthropoda; class Insecta; order Diptera; family Sciaridae; genus Pseudolycoriella; species Pseudolycoriella hygida. Next base: position 81,400,915 of record CM055406.1, read on the forward strand.
GGTTGTCATAAAAGAAATATAAACTTTGAAAATATGGAATGATGACTGAGAGACGATCAACCTTA
>CM055406.1:81401479-81426777 GCA_029228625.1 Pseudolycoriella hygida
TGTTAATTTTACTCAGATTAGAGTAAGATTAATTATGTGATTTGTTGAATGATTTCAATAACTTGAAAAGAAACGCTCTGGTTGCTGTTAGTAACTAGACTGCCTTTATTCGGGAATGAGACATCTTTTATATCGGTGGTTCGTTCCCCTTCTTCAATACATATTTTGTATACTAAAACTATTCAAATCACGCCACTATATCATATGCAATATCCATAATGTGCAGTGAACGCACTGTCTGGAAATTGTCATTTCGCACTTCGTGACACTTTAAATTGTGTCATGTTATGTTGTTGGACTGACCGTAATATATCAGTCAACAACCAATATTTTTCGCGTATTTATTTTTATTTAAATCATGTCACCCGAATAGTTATTGATAAAAGAAGTACATGTTGTGAGTTAAAGTTATGTAAGGCCATGTGTTTTTTGTTATGTTTTTCTTTTCGTTATATTACTCAAGTGTTTGTTTCTGGGTGATCTAAATTGTGCATGTGATATCGTTTTGTGTAATATTTTTTCTGATTATCTTAATGCTTATGTTTGTGATAATGTCCCAAATGGACATCCTCCGGGGCCATGCCGAGCATCGGTCTTGTTTATATTCTTATCATTATTGTGTTCGAGGGCTGACAGTTCGTTTACTGGGACAATGCTAGGTTGCCTGATGGTTCGCCATTTTCGGATACAAATATGTCTACCTTTCCAGAACGTCATGATTGCGATTCCGGTAGCCATTATTGACAGAACACTACATTGGATTACGTGTCGATTTGTGTGATTTCGTGTCGTGGTGCGTAGTGCCCGTAGCCTAGCGTTGATCTCGGTGAATTTATCCGGAATGGTAGTTGTGTTGTCTGAAATTGCTGCCGTCCATTTGGATGAATTCAATGGGATCCACGACGACAGGTTAAAGCTCGGCATAAAGTCGGTATAGTGATTTGCAATAACTTCCGTGTGACCGTGTATAATGAACCCATTTGCGCTCAGCTCGCAGCCGGGGTTAGTAGTCAGAGTCCCGGAACCTGATAGAGTTATTGCTCCGACCCCATCGGGATGTGCGATGTTCATGGTAAGTGGATGACTCAGGGCGAATAACCAGGTATTTTTATGTTGTAGCTGGATCCAACAGTCGCCTGACTTGGTCTTTCGAATGTCGCAGTGAGCGATGTCTTGGCCATTTGTCAACAAACTCCGTTCGCACTTGCTGTTGGCGGACTCCACCGAATGCATTGGTTGATTTGTTCGACAGATCAATGGAGCGTCCGTAGGTTTTGTGCACGTTCGGAAGTTATAGGAGCTCATTTGGTAGAATAACGTTCGTTGCCTAGTGATTGCCAGATATGGAGATGATGGGTTGACCCAAACGCTATAGTTCCCAGTCCTGATCGGGATCGGTATTACGTGGAATACTTGAAATTCTTCGATGGAGACTAACGGTAAGAGAATTTCGAGTAAGATGTTTCTTGGGGTGATGCGGATTTGACCTCGCATTAGTTCATAGAAGGACCTCATGTTCTGCTGGGGCCGGACCGGTAGTTTTAGTCCTAGTGGGAGTTTGTCGTTTATGGACTCCAATTCTTCTTTGAATTGTGCTGGGGTGAACAGATGGCTGTTCACATGACCTTGCTGCAGATCCGTTGTCATATCAGTCATCATTTGCTGAATTTTTTCCAACCGGTTTAGCACTAATGTCATGAACAATACCCCTTCTGTTACTCGTGCCTGTCGCTGTTCCAGTACTGTTTCGTTGTTCAGCTGGTTAATGGCGGCTGTTACCATTTTGAATCGTTTATTGGATAATTCTGATGACTCCTTGAACAGATTATTTGTTAGTTCCAGGACACTTGTCTGTTGGTCGATTAATTTTTGGTGAAATTCCAATGTGTCTCTTCCTTCAGACATCTGCTGCTCCAGTTTTTCTGCATGGCTTGCATCCATTACTCCGAATAGTTGATTTGCTAACCAGCCGATGCCATTAAGGGGAGCTGCTCGCTTAGCCCGAGTTGCTTGTTTATTCTCTTGTAGAAGCTCGTTCAGGTCTAGGAAGTCTTGAAATTGGGCTGTCAGCAACTTTATCATCGGTTTGCATTGAGGTGTTGCGGTTTCGGTGCTTAGTTCACTGCATATTTTGTCGAGCTTCGGCATCGTATACCGTACCATATCTACTTCTTGATTTAGCTTCGACAAGTCGAAGAACACCACGATTTTCCAGATTGATTTTTCCATGTTTGCCATTCCCATATTCTCGAAGTATAACCCGGTGTCCGTGGCGAATTGAGTTGTCAACGCACAATTATTGGTTTTGGCTGATGCTAACCCAAATATCAGGCCTACCAAGAGCAACACGCTTGTCATTGCTAAGTTGAGTTGTGGACTATGCGTGTGGGCCCGCGTGGATCTTGCTGGTTTGTTCAGCGATGGGGACCCCTGTGATGGTGGGGCCGGCGCTTCTACTTCTGCCTCTTCCTCTGATGCCAGTATAGGACACAGTTTTCGAATTGGGCGGCTGTACTCCTTGCATGGCCATGTTTTTAGCTGACCTACTTCCTTGTCCGACTTTGGTTTTATTGGAACCTTGACCGTGGCTACTCTGACTTTGCCGTCTCCTCCTGGTTTTACTTCCGTGATTTTACCGATTAACCAGTTCTTGGGCTGTGTATCTTCCTCCATGATGCTTACACAATCTCCAACTTTTGCGTTTTCGTCGGTGGTGTGCCATTTGTGTCGTCGTTGCAAATCCTGAAGATATTCGTTTCTCCATCGGTTCCATAACTTCTTATGTAATGTTTTCACGTAGCACCAACGATTTTTATGACTAATAGCTTTTTCTTGCAGGACCGGATGTGGTGGAGACAACATCGGACTTCCGACTAAGAAATGTCCCGGCGTTAATGCATCTATTCTATCGTTTGGATTGGCTATGGAGCACAATGGCCTGGAGTTCATTGCAGCTTCGACTTGACATAGCAATGTGCTGTATTCTTCAAATGTCAATCTTGCGGTTTTTAGAGTGCGCCCCAGATGTTCCTTCATTGATCGGATGGCACGTTCCCAGAGGCCCCCGAAATTTGGAGCCCCGGGGGGTATAAAATGCCATTTTACCATTTTTATTACTACCTCTTCTGCCAATTTTTTATTCTGTTGTAGGTAGTATTTCTGGAGTGCATTGTTGGCTCCTTCAAAGTTCGTTCCATTATCGCTATACATGTTACTCGGAAGTCCGCGTCGTGCTGCGAAGCGGTCAAATGACGCCAAAAATGCTTCCGTGGTTTGGTCGCTAACCAGCTCCAAGTGTACTGCTTTTGTGCCCATGCACACATATAATGCCACATATGCCTTTAAGATTTTGGAATTGCGGATTTTTGACGACTTGAGTTCGATCGGGCCAGCGTAGTCTACTCCAGTGTGAACAAATGGACGTGTCAGTGTTACTCTGGCTTGCGGTAAGTTGCCCATCTGCTGCTGATATGTCTGCCCTCTGAATTTCCGGCATGAAATGCATCTGTGGACTTCCGCCTGAATCATGCGTTTGCCCTGTAGTATCCAGAACTTTCTTGCTAGTAGGCTTTCCATTAGCTTGGGTCCTCCATGGTGCGTGTCCCGATGCATTTGACTGATGATAATTTTGGTCAAATGCATCCCTGCGGGGAGTACAATCGGATGTCGTTCGTCGTATGGTAATGGTGCGTTTGTCAGCCGTCCTCCTACTCTAATAAGGCCGTGTTGATCCAAAAATACGTTTAATGTAACCAATCTGCTTTTCTTGTTGATCGGTAGACTGTCTGTTAACTCTTGGTATTCCGACGCAAATGCCACCTTTTGACCATTCTGGATTATCTTGTCTTCGGCCATCCGGATTTCGGTTGGTTGCAACGGACCATTATGCTTCGTCTTAAATCTGTATGCGTATGCAATTATTCTCTTTAATTTGTGCCACGAGGAGCAGACCTCTGCTATTGTTGGAGATGACACTTCCAATCTGTTAATCGACAATTTCTGCCTTGCTTCCAGGTTATGTTCGGGAATCTCTACTGTAGGCCATTGTGGTTTTTCTTCTGATATCCACTTCGGTCCTGACCACCACAGCGGATGATTTATCAACTCCTTCGGCATTAATCCCCTGGACGCGCAGTCCGCTGGATTATCTTCTGTTGGGACGTACCCCCACTGGAATTGGTGGTGGGCTTTAATTTCCGATACTCGATTTGCTACGAATGTTGTCCATCTGTTAGGGTCGCTTGCAATCCATCCCAACGTGATCATCGAATCGGTCCAAAGGTGTGCTTCTACATTCTCAAAGCGCATTGCTTTCATCGTGGAGCGTAGCAACTTTGACACTAGTAACGCTCCACACAGCTCCAACCTCGGTAGACTAATTTTTGTTTTGATTGGAGCCACTCGTGTTTTCGCTGTTAGGAGGTTTGCTTTCCACTGATTTCCGTCTCGTACACAACAGTATATGACTGCGCTGAATGCTTTTTCTGAGGCGTCACTAAAGCCATGCAATATTACTTTTTCTCCGAGTGAATAGTTGATCCATCTCTTTAGTGACACTTTTTCTATGTGATGTAATTCTTCTCGGAATTGGCTCCATGCATTTGCTATACTCGATAGTAGCTCTTCGTCCCATCTGACCTGTGACATCCACACGTCTTGCATCAAAATTTTAGCTTGTATTGAAATCGGAGCCAGCCATCCGAGTGGGTCGAACAACTTCGACGTTTCTGACAGAAATTGTCTTTTTGTCCAGGTGGTCGTGGATGGCTTTAGCCAGTTCACCTTGAACAAAAATTCGTCCTTTTGCGGGTGCCACACCAATCCGAGTGCCTTTGACCAATCGTCGTCTGTTAGTGATTGTAGCGATTTTTCTGTGATTGTGTGGTCGATGCTGCTCAAAAAAGCCTCGTTATTTGATGACCATTTCCGGAGCTCGAACTTATGTTGTCCCAGCACATCTAACAGTTGGTTTTTGCGGTCTGTTGCTGCTTTTAGCGAATGAGCGCCACTGAGCAGGTCATCCACATAGAAGTCGTGTTGCAATGCATTTGCCGCTAGTGGATGAGAGCGCAAATGTTCCTGTGCCATCAGATTTAGTGTTCGGGTCGCTAGAAATGGCGCTGCTGCAGTTCCAAACGTCACTGTATTCAGCTGATATTCTCTTAATGCTTCGTTCGGATTCTCTCGCCATATTATTGTATGGTATGATTTATCTTTTTCGGCTAGTTTGATCATCCTGTACATTTTTGTAATGTCCGCCTTGAACGCGATTTGGTATACTCGCCAATTTAATAGGATGTCGTAGAGGTCTCGCTGTTGCTTTGCCCCTACATGCATGCAGTCGTTTAACGACCAGCCAGACGAGGTTTTTGCCGACGCGTCGAACACCACTCGTACCTTTGTTGTTAGGTGGTCAGGTTTCACTACCGCATGATGAGGGATGAAGTATTGTTTGCTAGCTTCTCGTGCGTTGGTGACTTCGGTCATTTGTCCCAACTCAATGTATTCACGTATCACTTTTCGATATTCCAGCCCCAGTTCCTTGTCTTTGGCCAAGCGGCGCTCCAATTGAAGGAAGCGCGAGATCGCCTGTCCCCGTGATTCTCCAAGTTCGATGGTATTCGGACCGTTGGTTTTGAACGGAATCTGGACCACATATTGTCCATCTTTCTGCATCCGGACGGTTGTTCGATACGCTTCTTCGCATTCTTGTTCCTCCGGCGTGAGTGTTCGTTCTGGGTGGAGCTCTTCCATTTCCCAATATTTTGTTAAATCAGAATGTAGTGTTTTCAGAGACGTCATCAGGCAGTGCATTTGCTGGGCTGGGGCCTTTGGGTCCACTCGTCCTGACATGATCCATCCCAGGTGCGTTGCTTGGGACATTGGTTGACCTTTTCGTCCTTTAACTACTCCGCTTTTCATTAACTCGGCAAGCACATCCATTCCTAACAGAATGTCGATCGGCCCTGTTTTGTTGAATTTCGGATCCGCCCATTGTAATTTTCGGATATGTTTCCAAGCCGACACGTCCAAGTCGCTTCCCGGGAGCATCTTCGTTAGCTTCTTCATTACGTACGCCTCTAGGTTCACTTGGAAGTCGGATTCAAAGTGTGGTTGCATCGTTATCTGAATTTTTCGTAGCGGCTGACTGCTGTCTCCCGTTAAACTTTGAATGAACCGATTTGTTCGCCATGTTTTTAGCTGCAACCTGTTGGCCGAGGCTTCTGTTATAAGCGATCCTTCAGATCCTCCATCGATGAGTGCTCTCAGGATCATTTGATTTCCATTGTGATCTCTGATCCGTACTGATGCTGTTGCCAGCAGGATCGTGTACGGTACGTACTCTAGACACCCATGGTTGGCTAATATTGCGTGGTCTTGCTCATTTTCTGTGATGTGCAGCCAGGTGCTGTGGTCTCCTTTACATTTTTTACACGTCTTCTCGCAATCCTCTTCATCTTGATGTTGCCGTAGACATTTCTGGCACCATTGATGTTTCTTCACTACTGACAATCTTTCTCTTGGCTTCATTTTCTTCCATTGCTTGCATTGATATAATGTATGGTTTTCTCTGCACAGCACACAACTTGCTTCCACTGATGCCTGATTTGTTTTTAATGCTCTATCGCTGCTGGGAAATTTTCCGTGAGTTCGGTTATTATTGTCCTCGACCCGTTCCAACATCCGGAATTGTTCCGTCAAGAATTCTTTCAGTGTTTCCCACGTCGGAATATCGGTCGATTTTCCCAATTTTCTCTCCCAGTCTTTTTGGGATTCTGGATCAAGCTTTTGTGGGATGATGACAGTGATCCAATCGTTCCAATGTTCAGTGGGCCGGCCTAGATTTTTTAGGCTTAATAAGATCTGATCAGTTGTGTCCAGGAGGACTCTTGTTGACTTTGAGTCTCCTTTCGTGTTCGGTTGCGTCATTATTTTTGTTACCATTTTGTTAACTACGACTCGTTCATTATCGAACCGTTCTGTTAGCCGTCCCCATGCGCACTCCAAATTTACGTCCGCCACTGTTAAATCTGCTAACATGTCAGCGACCCATCCAGTGACGTGGGTTTTTATAAACTGCATCTTCGCTGCGTTGCCCAATGACCTGTTGTTCAACACCAAACTCGTTATTAGATCTTTGAACGTTATCCATTTGAAGTAGTTCCCGCCGAATTTTTCTACCTCCCCATCCGGCTCGAAGGACCATGTTAATTTTACTCAGATTAGAGTAAGATTAATTATGTGATTTATTGAATGATTTCAATAACTTGAAAAGAAACGCTCTGGTTGCTGTTAGTAACTAGACTGCCTTTATTCGGGAATGAGACCATCTTTTATATCGGTGGTTCGTTCCCCTTCTTCAATACATATTTTGTATACTAAAACTATTCAAATCACGCCACTATATCATATGCAATATCCATAATGTGCAGTGAACGCACTATCTGGAAATTGTCATTTCGCACTTCGTGACACTTTAAATTGTGTCATGTTATGTTGTTGGACTGACCGTAATATATCAGTCAACAACCAATATTTTTCGCGTATTTATTTTTATTTAAATCATGTCACCCGAATAGTTATTGATAAAAGAAGTACATGTTGTGAGTTAAAGTTATGTAAGGCCATGTGTTTTTTGTTATGTTTTTCTTTTCGTTATATTACTCAAGTGTTTGTTTCTGGGTGATCTAAATTGTGCATGTGATATAGTTTTGTGTAATATTTTTTTCTGATTATCTTAATGCTTATGTTTGTGATAATGTCCCAAATGGACAGCTAGAACGAAAACTCGCATTTTCGCACCAAATCGTTCCAGCAAATGCACGAAATCACAAATTTTGAATCGGAAGTTTTGCGTACCTGCCTTTGGGCACACCGTTATTAATCTCAAAGAGCTTCTGGTTCGAAATTCTACGCATCCTCGCTTTGCTAGAACGAAAACTCGCTTTTTTGCACTAAATCGTTCCAGCAATAGCAGGAAATTAAAAATTTTGAATCGGAAGTTTTGCATACCTGCCTTTGAGCACACCGTTATTAATCTCAAAGAGCTTCCGGTTCGAAATTCTACAGATTCTCACTTTGCTAGAACGGAAACTCGAATTTTAGCCACAAATTATTCCAGCAATAGCAGGAAATTGAAAATTTTGATTCGGAAGTTTTGCGTACAATCTGGTCATTTGAAAGAGACCTGACTGGCAATACTGAGGTAGATTTACATACATTTACCTCAGTGCTGCTAGCCAGGTCTCTTTCAAATGACCAGATTGTACCTGTCTTTGGGCACATTGTTATTGATCTCAAAGAGCTTCTGGTTCGACATTCTACGCATCCTCGCTTTGCTAGAACGAAAACTCGCTTTTTTGCAATAAATCGATCCAGCAATAGCAGGAAATTAAAAATTTTGAATGGGAAGTTTTGCGTCCCTGCCTTTGGGCACACCTTTATTAATCTCAAAGAGCTTCCGGTTCGAGATTCTACGCATCTTCACTTTGCTAGAATGAAAACTCACATTTTCGCACCAAATCGTTCCAGCAAATGCATGAAATTAAAAATTTTGAATCGGAAGTTTTGCGTACCTGTCTTTGGGCACACCGTTATTTATCGCAAAGAGCTTCCGGTTCGAAATTCCACGTATCCCCACTTTGCTAGAACGAAAACTCGCATTTTCGCACCAATTCGTTCCAGCAAATGCACGAAATTAAAATTTTTGAATCAGAAGTTTCGCATACCTGCCTTTGGGCACGCCGTTATTAATCTCAAATAGCTTCTGGTTCGAAATTCTTCGTATCCTCGCTTTGCTAGAACGAACGAACTCGCTTTTTTGCACTAAATCGTTCCAGCTGTTACATTCAATTTCACAGAACTTAAACTCACTGAATTTCACTGTGTTCTTGCACGTAAATCAAAGTTAAAAGTGTAAAAAACTATGCAATGGAGGCGTAATAAACTTTATTACTGACTGAAGTGTTATCACATTCGATGTCTTAAATACTATTTTAATTATGTCTTAAAGAAGGGATTTTAGTAGGTTATACATTGTTAAGAAATACTAGGAAATATTAACTAGATTGTATTACAATAATATTAATTCATGTTATCATGACTTAATCGAAATATCTTATTATGAAATATTAATGTTTATGTAGTTCAATAACAATATCTGACATAGATATTGAGTTGTGCTGATTTACATTTAATTTCTTTAGAGGCGTTTACTATACGTTATTATAATTTGTTTATAAATGGAAGTAAACGCCTTTTTAGAACTGTTATTTGATTCACTTTGTGAATATGCAATTTATATATTCATAACTCCGTAATTTATACTATGACAATTGTATATTTACTGAGTTATGTTATCAGAAAAGTATTATTTCCTTTTCTGTATTTAGATTAGTATGAACAAACTCCCGAACATTGAAATATTATTTCAATTATATTGGATTTGCAATTTTGTATTTAGTATTTGCCTGTTCTTTGAAAACGGTATTGTTTAATTTTTTAAATGCATATAAGAGAAGCAAGAAGAATGAACCTACGCGTAGTGCCTTGGAGAGTAATTGTGAACCAGTCCCTAAATGTAATGGGTCCAGGTGCAAGAGGTATGTTTTTGGCCTTTATAAATATTTTTTACAATGACAAGTTTCGATAATTTATTGTGTTCCAGGGCGATCAGTCGTTCTTCTAGAACCCGGCCTGTCATCGGTCTCAACAATGGTGTTTGATTTGGTCAGGCATTCTGATTAGGTGATGACTTGTATTTCATCAGCCGTTGAAGGAGAAATGATTTTGATGGCTCGTCGCTTGATGATGACTGAACTAGACGCGTTCAGTTTACATAATTGGTCATTTAGTGTTACTTACTGTGACACTACCTTTTTTAATCTTCCCGGTTCACTCTTTATAGTTCTGGATTAAGCAATTTGATAATGATTGAAAGTATTTTGTGACTGTCGAAATATTTGTAACAAAAAATTTGATTTTTACTTGAATGGGTTTCATTAAATGAATTCAACAAATATGTTGTCGTTTCTTTTCTTTCTTTTTTAGCGCACGTTTTCATAGGACGGGCAAAGGTAAGTATGAATTTGCTTATTAGTGAGCAAAACTAAGTTTTTTAGCATAGGTATGTATCAACAAAAAATAGTAACAATGAATTGAGCATTCAAAAAGCCGATTTGCTATCGTTCGATATATGTACTACTTGTTATTTTTACTATTTGATTCAAAACCTTACCAATTAATTTTTCTTTTAAACCTTGTGAATTTAAATGTTTGTTAAGCTCATACAGTCTCTCTGTTCCTCTGCGGGATTGTTAGTTGCTTTTTGCCTATTTTTAGGAGCTGGTTTTTCTCGTTTTGTTTTTAAAACATGTAAATTCTCTCAGTTTGCTTCTACACGTAATATAAATTGCGATTATAACAATAATGACAAGACTTACATAATCTATGATGTAGTGATGTACATGATGAAGTGCTGGGCTGCTCGGGATTGATTGTGGCTTTGTGCTGTTGCTTGATCATTTCTTGTAATTCTGTTAATTCTTTCGACACGGTGTAATTGGGAAACTGTTCCATTACTTGATCATCAACTGAAGGCTTGATGCACTTGGATACGTTGATTGCCGGTTGGATTATGATTGGGTCTTGTTTTCCATACGCATTGTCTGCCGTTATTTCCAGGTTTTCGCTTCTGATGATACGCTTTGGTTGTATAGCAATAATTCCAATTTTTTGTAATGTGCATGCATAGCTGAGAGTCAGACATATGATGTTTATTATTGTAGTTCCTTCACGAAGAAAATGTATGAGTTTGATGAATGCAACTTGTTCCATATTTGTTTCAAGCTGGTGTTTTTTAGATTGCATTTAGGCGCAATCTTTTTTATATTCATGAAATGAAAATTGCCATTTCACATTCGATGTTGCTTTCAATTATTTGAAATACTGAATTTTGTTGTTTGCATATTGCCTTTCCATGATCATACTGTTTGCATGTATCATATTGATGTTTATTCATGAAATAATATCTTTCTTGGTGCTTATTTATTGCAATGGATTCATGTACTGTACCTAAATTAGTGTGATATTTTCATGACTGAACAAATTAAATTCGTCTCTGTTGACCAGTGGTAGGGCTATTTTGATTATTATTATTTTTTTGAGTCACCTTTACTGTGGCTTCTAATATTGCGTAAATGTGGACGAGGGTTCCAATTGATTTTGATTCAGGGACGGCCATCTCGTTTGGAATGTTTTCTTGGATCATTTCTAGCTGTTGCTTTAATAATTCTGGAGATAATATTTTTTCATGCTGAATGTCCGTTATTATGTCGATTATGGCCTGCTGGTAGGTTTTCTGGGTGCTTATTAATGTGCTTAATTGAGCAGCTGCCATTGAGAATAATGCGTTTATTTTTGATGCACTTTGGTTTGTTGCTTGAGCTATTTAATTTTTTAGGAAGTTCATTTGTTTATGTTAATATTACAATTAATAAATGCCCTTGCATGTGCATATTTCTTTTTAATAACAATTGGTTTGTATTATAAACAAACTTATTGATCTAAATGCCGTGTTGGAATGTTCTTGTATGTATGAAATTAATTTTGTTACCAAACTTAGTAATTGTATTGTAATGAATATGTATTACGTTTAAAATGTATTAATTTATTTGAAGAATTTTTTAGTGTTTGGAAGAAGACCGAATAAACTCCCGAACATTGAACCATTAGGTTCAATTGAAGATATTCAATGGCTTCTTGTGCTTGATTTTACGCTTTATCCTTTATGAAACATTTTTCATTCATTTGAGGTACTGTATTCTTCCAACATTCTATATTTTAATATTTTTCTCATTGTGCATTTCCATATACTTATTACCTTCTACGCTTATAATAATTGTATTCCCGCGTAAGAACCTTTCAAATTAGTTTCTTTTTTATTGTGGTGTAGAGGCTCTGAATTACACTTATTACTGCTAAAAATTTTTGATGGAAATGCAATTATTATGCTCAAATTTTATTTCTGATCATCTCTTGGACGCAATTGATTCAAAGTACATATAGATTGCAAAGGTTCGTACATTGAGTCATTTGTTTCCTTACAATTTTGCTTACCATTACCTCAGTCATACATACATTTATTTGAGCGTTTCATATTTCTGGTATAGTTCTCATGTTACTTTCTTTTGCTTGTTTTAAATTATAATCATTGTTTGTAAGTACACATAGTTCAAAAAGTCTCGGATAAAATTAAATTTGATAATATGAACAATTACTTATCTGATGCAATTTACCAGAAACAGAAAACATTTGCTCTAAGGGTGGACTTCCGATTTACATGTTTTTCATTCCTTTGTCAGGTTTAGTTTGTGCGTTCATGTTTTCGTATAACAATTGCATAGACCTTGTTTGTGAAGGCGTAAATATTTAAACTGTTTTGTTTATTTGACTTTTAATTGTCATTTTGTTTTATTTAATATAAATTTGTTTGAGTTAAATATTGTATTTGTGCAGTATGTTAATAAGGTCAATATTTGTAAATAGTTTAAAATTTTCATGATGTTTATTTAGCAAACTTTTATTAACGGTCACATTATTATTGACCTGCCTCACTATTTTCTTGAGTGTCATGAGCAATATTTTATTTTTAAACCTTTTAGAATAACTAAGCATATTTTTGCGTTGCCTTGATGATTTTGCCATTACTTTAGTATTGCTGATCGTTACTTCACGGGAATGTCTCCCGGACAAAAATTATAATTTCTTGATTAATTTTAACGTGTATCTACTTCACTTATGTCATATTTTGAACATGTTTACTATTTTGAATTTTTATGTTTTGTTTCCTGTTCATGTTTTCCACAATTTTTCGTTTGTATTTGCTCACTTTCGCAAAGGTGCTTTCCGTGAAAAATTTAGTACATTTTACTTTATTTAATAATGCGACATAGTGATATAAATTTTGGAAGTTGCGGAAACCGCTCACCACAAATATATATAATTTGATATTGCCTAAAATGACCTTCTTTCATTTTAACATTCTCAAATATTGAGAAGCCGAGATATCAAACTGCACAATATAAGATATAACATTTTAATTTTTCCATATTTGTAGGAATTCGATGAAACGCTATTGTATTTGTAATGTGTGTAATGTAATGTAACACTTTTGTCATAATATTCTCAAAGGCGAATTTGTTGAGAGTTGTGAAAATACCCTCTTTTCAAACATTGTTACTCATTTAAATGCCCTGTTTTAGTCTTTTTTTTTGCTTTTGTTTTAAATAAGAAGTTGAATGCTTCAATTTATACTTCTTTCACAATAAGAAAACTTCCGTTTCGATTCTACTTTCTCAGTTGTAATTATCATGCAAGTTTTCAATTATGATACCTTTTAGAAATCCAATTCCTCTCTGATTTCAAAAATGAGAATCTATTTTTGTCAAATAATAAATAATGGCTGCAAATTTTGTTTGCGCTGACTAATTTACATAGTGCTTTAATATAATTGGTACTTTGTGGCGAATTTCAATGCTTGTAAAGCACATGATGCATTTTTATTTACTTCATTTTGTTCATTGGATACTACATTTGAGTAGTAAAGACTTTTATTTATTTTTGTATTTGTAACTTTTTTGCGATTTACTACGATGTCGAGTAATTGCTTGGGAATTGCAGTTCTGAGGTGATGACATCATACAATTATAATTTGTTTTGAGAATACTCCGCTCCTTAAATCTTTAGTGATTTAATTGAATAATCGATTGATTGATGCGATTTCAAGAAACTATGATGTCGAATAAAAATTTTTTGAGACTTTTTTACTATTTACTACGATGTCACATAACTTGCTTGAGACTTGTAGTTTACAGGTGGGAGTATTATTCCATCATATTCTAATATTGAGCTATCGTTCTCATTAGCTTACTTTAGAGGTTAATTACAAGGAATCTTTAGTGATCCAAATAAACAATTTTATTAATGATTTTCGTTTTTCCTTTCTTTTGTGCAGGATAGATTTCTCCTTTCCAAAGGGAAAATTCTATCGCAAATCGTGAACCTGTGGTCATGTTTTGGTTTGATTCATGATGCAGCCTTTTTAAATTATGATATTTTTATTACTAGATTTTCTTTCAATTTGTAGTTTGATGAACAGAAGAAATTTGCATGATATTACTTTGAGAGTTATGACTATGGGCTCTTTCAAAATGAATTAGGTTTTCAATTTTTATTTTAAATATTTTTCCCAGGGTTTAATTATGATTTCCCAGGTATGCCGTTTTTATGTTTTTAAATGAAATGACAATGGTTTGTCATACTATTTTCTAAAGAAGAATTGAAAGTTTCATAAGAGATAATGCTCTTTTTTAAGTTCCCAGATTTCGAATAATCTTTTTTGGGTATGCCTTTTTAATTTTTTGTGTAAAATGTCAAATTATTAGTTTTTCCAGATTTTAAATAATGTTTTCTGGGAATACCTTTTTTAGGCTTCTATATAAGACGAAAAATTATTAATTTTCCCAGATTTTAAATAATGTTTTCTGGGGATACCTTTTTAGGCTTTTATGCAAGACGAAAAATTCTTAATTTTCCCAGATTTTAAATACTGTTTTCTGGGAGTGCCTATTTAGGCTTTTATATGAAGCGAAAAATTATTAATTTTCCCAGATTTTAAGTAATGTTTTCTGGGGATGCCTTTTTAGGCTTTTATATAAGACGATAAATTATTAATTTTCCCAGATTTTAAATAATGTTTTCTGGGGATGCCTTTTTAGGCTCCTATGCAAGACGAAAAATTCTTAATTTTCCCAGACTCTTAACACTGCTTTCTGGGAATGCCCTTTTAGGCTTTTATATGAGACGATAAATTATTAATTTTCCCAGATTTTAAATAATATTTTCTGGGAATGCCTTTTTTAGGCTTTTGGATGAATGACAATGGAGTGTCATAATTTTCTCCAATGAGACATTGAGAATTTACACAAGATATTTTTCCTTTCTTTTAGAGATTTGAATAAATGAAATTTTTTATTGTTTACATTTCATTTCAGATTTTTGTTTTTTTCCGAACTATTTAAAACCTGTTTTTATTTAAGTTGTTTTTGAATTCGGTTCACTCCAAATTCTTCCGAATTTCAGCAATCTCATAGAACTTATGAATAGTCCCTGATCAAGTATACTGCGTCCAATATGCCTCAATCTCCTTACAACATTAAGCGTAAGTTTTAAACAATTCAGAAGTAATAATTAATGTTTTAAATTCGAAAGAGTCATTCATTTAATTACTACCGTTTTCATAATCTTCCGAAATATAATTCACTTTTACTTTGTTCTCATACCTGTTTTTCAGCCGATGTGTTTTGATTGCCATTTACAGGTTACATGCTTAAGCTGGCCATTGATTTGTTCCAAGTTGCCATAAAAAGAAAATGTGAAGCTTGTAGGATTCCTTGTATGAATTTTACCATTTGCTTCGTTTTATTTCATTATGTACACTTTTCATGTGTTGAACCGAATTTCCGTTCATTATTTCGCCTTTGAATAGTCTATCAAAAGTGTTGCATTCAGCAACGGTGCGGAAGAATAAAAGATTCAAAGATTGATAGCAGACCAATATATTTGTACAGCTTCAATTCCTAGTTCATAATATTTCATTTAGTATATAACAAAAGAACGTAAATATCTAAAAATTACATTTGGTTTTTTCTTCCGCTATTCGAAATAATTTAGCGCAGCTGTGTGTGTGGGAAAAACTGAAACTTATGTTCGCCTCAGCTGATCTTCACGTTTGGCTCCTTTCGAGCGATTAACTATGGAATTCTTATCTATTTCAACACATGCAAAATTAGCTTTCAACGCACTAAAACAAAAATGTTTAATTTACCGAATTTCGTGAATCCTTTCCTAATAGCAAACTCAAATTCACCACACTGCTCGTTTACTTAATTTGTAACTATTTTAAATTGATTAAAAACAAATTTTCGCTCGGATGACGAAAATATAATTAAATTTAGATGAGGAATGCTGCGATAGCTTAATGAAGAGCAAAAAAAAATTGACCTTTTATTTACATCTTCTTCCGGGAATTGAAGACGTTTTTTATTTCTACCGTTTCACCAGTGTTCAACGATCGTTGCGTAATTCTGGTACTATGTCCCGGGGGGGTGTTCCCGTTTTTCTCCAATAAAAAGGTTTAGATGAAATTAAATGGTGTTTATTATATCGTTCGTCCAGTATTTTCCATGCTGTAGCGTAGCTCGCTTCATCCATGGTAGTGGCTCGATCATTCTTTTTGGTTCGGCGTCCAATGGCCCTTTTTAAGTAGGCTAATTTTTTCAATGCTGATAATCCATTTCGTTCACCTGCGGTCTTCTCGAAGATTTGAATGAGATTGTAACGATAAATCCACCTCATTTTTCAACACTCTTCTCTTAACACAAAATAATAAAGTAACACCACAATTCGATCAAACATTATAAAACTTCAATTTTATTATTCACAAAAAAAAATCATGGAAGATCTCCTTAAAATTAAATGCGCAATCCCCTTAAATCTATTAATTATTCTAACCTGATTTGATGTATGAAGATGAGACGAATGCCGAATATTTCCATAGAACTTTACCATGTGGTTTCAAACTAAAACCAGAAATTGTGTGGAAGAAACTTTAATACAATCTATTGAGGAAATCTTCCACTACCAAATGTTTGTCCAAAAATCATATTCGTTCCTAGAAGCTGTTTACGAACAAGTTCAGGTTGAGTGAACTCTCAATTTCTCGTCCACGAAACTTACACCGTTATCCACGAGCTTCACAACTATTAAATTATATTCCCACTACTGAATAACCTTCAGCGACCATTAACTAGGTCTTCACTCGATCAAGTTTAAATACGAATGAGCCGGTAACACACTCACTCTTCCATATCTGGCGTTTATCGACATTCTTTATCTAATATCCACATTCGCAACCTCCCAAAGGTCACTCCATCTACGTGTCACGTCTACAAGCCGGCTTAGTCTCCAAATTACACCCGCGTTAATACAAAATTCCAATCTAAACCTAATGTTTTCACAATATTCTAAAACTAAACGAAGGTGGGTTACATTGTACCCCTTCCTCTTTTAGGAAAAAGACCCAAATAACTTTGGGGCTTTTTCCGTAACTTAAGGGAAACCCTTGGATTCAATCCGTTAAACCACTAACTTAGCGTGCTAAGTTGCACTAAGTCTAAAAATTACAAAAAAACACAACGAAAAACAAAAATTAAGAATCAATCATTTGACATTACACCCAAAACACCGAGGTAATCCAAACATTTAAACCTGCCATTAACATTACAAGAAACCCAAGCTGTAAACGTACGTCTCCTTGTCTGACTTCCCTTGCACTCACAAGACTCAAAATAATAAAAAATTGTCTCTTCAAACTCAGGGTTCTAGTTACTTTCGTTGAGTTGGTAACTAATGCATCTCTCGCACTCAACCTCAACCAAGCAACTAAGATCATGACGGCTACCCACCGTCAATCCTCCCTCTATATCCCAACGATTTCCTTGACGACAATCTGTACATCAGCGTTGAGGACAACAACAAGAAATGAAAAAAACTTCAAACTGCAAGCACGAAGTGAAGATCAATAATCTTAAACCTTCGTTCACACGCAAGACACTAACTCTACTAACAGCTAGAACTCACAGCACTTTAGGATTCAACAAAAACAGGATGTTAACTTCCACGCTATGTTAAAGGCAAAAACCGACCCCTGCGTTCTAGGAGTAACACTTAACGAATACTCTTCGTCTTTTCAATGTCGACCTCGAATCAAAACCAAAAAATTCCCTTAACTTAGCAATGGATTCAAACAACCCAACCCTCAAACACAGAGTGAGGAGTTTTACTCCTAAACCTCCTTCATGAAACCCAAAACGGTGCGACTACACGCATGGTAAGTATTCTTAGTATAGAATCTACGTCTACAACAAACACAATTAAAATGACAACGAAGTCCAAACAACTTATTTTCCACAGACTACACATTCAGGGCTCCCGTGGAAATACTAAATTAATATGATAAAAACGACTTCCCATCGACTTACTGTCGAGCACACCGGAAGTTGTGCAATTCGACGGATAACTTCCGCACCCTATTCACTATCAATGTGACCGCCCACACTTTTCCCGGAATCATCAAAATTTGAAGAGAATTATACTTCGTTATAGCAAAGTGGGGTTAACGCACAAAAGTAATTTCATCGGGGCATTGCAATGTCAAATGATCAAATCAAAAAATTGCCAAGGTCAAAATTTCTATGTCAAAAGGACAAATTCGAAACACATGGCACGGAGTACGTACAAGAACTCAATTTCCCCGATATGCCAAAAAAACTAAAATTTTCACACCACCAGAGCGGTAACGAAAACGAATTCAATCCCGGTTGAGCCCCCAATGTAACGATAAATCCACCTCATTTTTCAACACTCTTCTCTTAACACAAAATAATAAAGTAACACCACAATTCGATCAAACATTATAAAACTTCAATTTTATTATTCACAAAAAATCATGGAAGACCTCCTTAAAATTAAATGCGCAATCCCCTTAAATCTATTAATTATTCTAACCTGATTTGATGTATGAAGATGAGACGAATGCCGAATATTTCCATAGAACTTTACCATGTGGTTTCAAACTAAAACCAGAAATTGTGTGGAAGAAACTTTAATACAATCTATTGAGGAAATCTTCCACTACCAAATGTTTGTCCAAAAATCATATTCGTTCCTAGAAGCTGTTTACGAACAAGTTCAGGTTGAGTGAACTCTCAATTTCTCGTCCACGAAACTTACCCCGTTATCCACGAGCTTCACAACTATTAAATTATATTCCCACTACTGAATAGCCTTCAGCGACCATTAACTAGGTCTTCACTCGATCAAGTTTAAATACGAATGAGCCGGTAACACACTCACTCTTCCATATCTGGCGTTTATCGACATTCTTTATCTAATATCCACATTCGCAACCTCCCAAAGGTCACTCCATCTACGTGTCACGTCTACAAGCCGGCTTAGTCTCCAAATTACACCCGCGTTAATACAAAATTCCAATCTAAACCTAATGTTTTCACAATATTCTAAAACTAAACGAAGGTGGGTTACAAGATGTAATTTAATATGTCACCGCTGAACGTGGACAGTGCTAATTTTGGTAGTTTGCTGGTTTCATTGTGGCTTCTTTGTAACATGCCACCTCTACTTTCGAAGTTGTCGGTGATGATGTTTTGGATTTCTTCTTCTATAGCGTTGTACTCGAACATGTCGTATTCTTGTTCCAGTATAATTGAATGGTGTATTTTTGTTGCGACATTTTTGCATAATTAATTCTCGCCTGGCTTTTGGCCTTGCATTGGAAATTATATTCCCAACATTGCTGCTATCTTGACGAGTTTCGTTATTATTTTGATGATTCTCGCCATTTGGGTTGCCTTGTGTTTTCGTAGTGCGCCTTTTTGGTCGACTAATTGTATTGTTGCATTCTTGTATTCAGTGTACATCGATTCGATTTTTCCATAGTAATGTACGAAAAAATATTCGTGATCCTCTGGCAGAGACCCTTGGTGCTTGATGAAATTGTTCCATTCTGTTTTTGGGGAACTTATTCTTTCTCTCAAGTAGCTTGTTTTTCCTATTGGAGTATTTTGGAAGGTCTCAAACCTAGCTTGTATTTGGCCTCCAACCTCCTTTTGTTTTGCTAGTAATTTAATTATTGATGTCATTTTTGTTTGACTATTTTTATGAACAAGTGATGAAATTATTGTTAGTTACTTGCTATCTGAATAAAATCCGTTATTTTTGATTTTACCTTTATTGCTACAATGTTTAATCAACTGGATCACAACAAAGAAGAGATGTTAAAACTAATTGTTCGCGCTTTTATAGATTGAATTGAGTACGACATTTCCCTGCTAGAGCGCGTTTCCTACGTTAAGATGTTTTGGTATAATGTTTAAGGAGAATCCGGAATGTCGATGCGATTGATATGAATATCGCACACTCCCCGGGTTGAAACACGTGTGTTTAAAGAAATAGTGATAACTTAAACAACCGTCGTAACAGCTGGCCAAGTCGACCGCGGTTACAGCCCGATACGCAAGTAGTTTAAATTGGTGACTGTGTGATTTTAAAGTGAGATCATGTGAGCTAGTTGCGGTGTGTCGTTTTGTTTGGTTTGTGAATATGTCAAGTGACTATGACCTGATATGGTGGAAACAGTTGGTTGATATTGAAAGTGTTGGTTGACGTGGCGTATACTTGATGAACTAAGATTGAAGTAATTGATGCCAAACATTGTTCATCTCACTGGATTGCAAAGTTACGGACCAGTGCTTAATTTGCTGTAAACAGAATGTGTAAATGTCTCGTTTATTGAAATTTACTATATACTTCCCTTTGTATCACTCTAGTAACGGTAAATTGGGTAGTGCTAAAGATGAAGACGGACCTTATGTGAATTAAGTGAAAATGAGAATCGTCCTCCAAAGCTGTGTATTATTGTCAGATAAGTTTCCTTGTGATATTTTAATTTGATGTGATTCTTTCTGGTTATTCTATTTCCAGATAGCTTCCACGTGTGCAATGTTGTGGACGTTTTCGGTCCCGAACCACTGGGATGTTGCATTTGATAGTGCCATTATATGGATAATTAACACCTGTCTGACGGACAAGCAAGGATTTCCATTGTTTTTTAACCCTAGATTACGGTTGAAGCTAGAGTCTAATAGCGACTCCAACGTGTACACTGGAATTGATCTTGTATGGATTTGAGTTTTCTGTGGCAATGTGTCTGCGACTTAACGGATAGTGTGGTGTATTCCAACAACAATCGTGACAGCTGGCCGAGTCGACCCCGGTTGCAGCCCGAAACGGAAGTAGTTGGGTTAGTGGTTCGCATCACCCTAGTGGTGATGGTTCGGATGATACTAAGTGGCAATTTTTTCCTTAAGGCCTAGGCGTTGTCAGTATGGGAGGCGTTGGTTTATAGGTCATCCACATGGCAAGACGCTCAATTCAATCACTGTTTGTTACTTTACTTTGCTTCTAATATCAATTCAATAGTCCCTCTTCCCTTCTCGCTCAATTAATGTCTCATCTATCTATTTATTTATTTAAGTTAATTCTTGATTCACCTCGACCTTCTTCAATATTCTTATTCTAAAACGGTCTTAATCATCTTAACGTTTGCTTATGCGTAATTTGACTTAATTAATTTTTTGTAGGCCTAGCGTCGGCTTCCTTTCCGTTAATTGGCAATGGGCACAATTTAACGATAGGGCGCATCAACTCGATTAATTTGCCTGTTTCGTTGTGCGTTTTAACCGTAACAGATCGTACCTTTCCATCTACGTTCGGGTGAATTTGTTGTATTCTTGCCAGAGGCCATTTTGTAGGTGCAATGTTCTCCTCTTTTAATAAAACTACATCTCCTACTTCAAATTTCTTTTTTTCCTGTTGCCATTTCGGCCTATGCTGCAACTGATGAAGATATTCTTGGCTCCACACGTCCCAAAATTCCCTCTGAATTTTCAGAACTACATTCCATCTCTCCCGAAATCTCCCCTTTGTCGCTACTGTTCTACCCTTAGGCCTAGCCTTGAGCGGTCTACCTATCAAAAAATGCCCTGGGGTCAATACTGAGAGATCATCGGGGTCATCGTTCAATGGGCAAATCGGTCTTGAATTAAGACACGCTTCTATCTTTGCTAGGACCGTCGTTAATTCTTCGTATGTCAGGGTCAGGTCTCCAATCACCCGTTTCAAATGATATTTCATAGATCTAATATTTGACTCCCATATTCCGCCATGATGGGGTGCTCTCGGTGGAATAGATTTCCACGTTATACCTTCCTCAGCCCAATGTCGAGTCACCCTACTATAATCTAGAATTGACCTTTCATGGTCGATTGCTAAAACGTTTTTTGCTCCGATAAATGTGGTGGAGTTGTCTGAATAACAACACTCAGGTGTGCCTCTGCGACTCGTGAATCGATCGAATGATGCTAAAAATGTTTCAGTTGTTTGGTCGCTCACTACTTCCAAGTGTACGGCCTTTGTCGCGAAACATATGAAAAGCGCGATATATCCCTCGTACACTGGTACCGTAGGAATCGATTTTATTACTTCCCCGTTGACAACTGTTGGTTTTACACGTATCGGTGGTGACCTAACATTCGACGCCTTAATTTTATATGGTCCAGCATAGTCTAAACCTGTGTGAGTAAAAGGTGTTGTTGCTGTTACTCGAGTTTGTGGTAGATCAGCCATGATTTGTTCTCCCATTCTCTGATTGTGTCGACAACATTTTACACAATTCAAAATATGTTTTTTAACTTGTCGTCTTAAGTTAATGATCCAATACGATTCTCGAACTAAATTCATTGTGAGACGTGTTCCTCCATGCAAAGTTCTTTCATGACTGTCAGTAATTATTATTTTTGCGAGGTCTCCGGCTGCTATAATAAATGGGTGCTTTCGGTCGAACTCAAGATTTGAATATTTTAAACGTCCACCGACTCGTAGGCAACCTTCTTTATCTAAAAAGGGGTTCAACGACAGAATTTTACTTTTTGTGCTGATTGAGGTTCTCTCCGCTAGATGGTGTACCTCTTGGCTAAATTCTTTGGCCTAGTGTAAGCGTATTATACGTAATTCGCTTCTCCTCAAATCTTCGGCTGTTATTGTTAGTCGTACTTTTTGTTGTTCGCTTCGTATGTTATTGACAAAGCTTGGATTCAGTGGTCTGATTCGAGTTTGCATTGTGGTTTGTAAATTTTCAAAAAATTTTGCGCAAATTGCTGTTATTCTTCTTAATCGATTGAAACTAGCATATCTTGAAATGAAACCGTCTAAATCGGAATTCGATGTTATTGCGAACGTGGATATGAGTTTAGCCTTCAGTTCTAATGTAACTGGTGGAAGTTCTATATTTTGCTCCCAAGATGCCCTTTGTTCTTTTAAACATTCTGGTCCATCCCACCATAATTTGTGATCCTTTAATGCACCTGGACTTATACCTCTCGAAGCGCAATTCGCTGGATTTCGCGTGCCTTCGATGTAATGCCATTGGTTAACATTCGAGAAATTGTGTATTTCTACGACTCTGTTTGCGACGAAGGTTTTTAATTTGGTCTAAGACTACCGTTGAGTCCGTCCATGCATGAATATTCTCTTTATTCGTGCCTAAAGATTTCTGTACATTATTGATGAGATTGGCTAATAAAACCGCGCCACATAGTTCTAGACGTGGTAAAGTTATTGGTTTGATGGGTGCTACTCTGGTTTTTGATGTCAACATTGTTATGTGTATCGAATCGTCTTGATTTACGATGCGTGAATAGATTACTGCCGCATAAGCCTTTTCCGATGCGTCGCTAAACCCATGAATTTCAAATTTCTTGACGTCTCCTCCAAACCCCATCCATCTATCTATTCTGAGATTTTCCAATAGGTGTAAATCGTTTCTAAATTTCAACCACTCTTCCGCAATACTATTCGGTAATTCCTGTTTCCAATCCAAACCCGCTTGCCACAAATTCTGAAACATAATCTTGGCTCTAATGGTGACTGGGGCAAGCCATCCTAACGGATCGAACAATGACGCTGTTTCGGATAGCATGCTCCTCTTTGTGGGTGGACTGATGATTTCCTGTAAATTTACTTTGAATTGGAATGTATCGGTTGTAGGGTCGTAGCGTATACCCAGTGTCTTTATGTTATTGCTGACGTTTATTTCTAATGATAATTTATATTCTCGGTCCTCTTCCGGTAACTCTTCTAACACCTCAGCTGAATTCTAAATAAATTTTCGTAGCGGGAACTGCGCCTCGCCTTGCAAATCTTGATAGCTTTCGGTACTGTGTCCGCTCCTGACATCACGTCATCCATGTAAAAGTCCTTTAACATGATTTCGGATGCTTCGGTCTGATTTTTTCTTCCATTTCTTGCTAAATGTTGCATTGCTTTGACCGCTAGATAGGTTGCCGATGTTACTCCAAATGTTACCATATTGTGTTCATATTCTAGAATTGGCTCGTTTGTGTTTTCTCGAAATAGAAATCTCTGAAACTTCCGGTCTTGTGCTCTAACCATTACTTGCCTGTACATTTTGGCAATATCGGCGGCGAATACTACTCGATGTGTTCTCCATCTCAATAGTATGGACCTTAAATCTTGTTGAAGTGTCGGACCTGTCATCAACACATCATTTAACGATAAACTCTTTGTAGTCTTAGCCGATGCATCAAACACAACTCTAGTTTTGGTCGTGGTTGATTCGGGCTTGAAAACTGCATGATGAGGAAGATAGTATCCTGTCGACTCCGTGGATTTGTCTAATTCGCATATGGCCGTTGTATGTTTCAACGATTCGTATTCCTTTAGGATCTGAGTGTACTCTTCCCTTAATTTCTCGTCGACCTTGAATCTCGATTCCAACTTCATCAGTCGGGAAAAGGCTTGTCCTTTCGAAAGACCCAACGCATCAGGATCTCGTTTAAATGGTAAGGCTACGATGTAACGCCCTTCTTCGTTCCGCTGTACTGTTTCTTCGAAGAATTTTTCACATTCTACCTCCTCTTTTGTTAAAATTCGTTCTTTCGATACTTCCTCTTGCTCGAAAAATTTCCTCAACTGATCTTCTAGTTCTACTTTTAGGTGGAAGGTAGCAAATTCATGAGTTGGTGGTTCTAATGGTCTTGTGGCTCCAGACACTATCCACCCAAATTCGGTCTTCTGAGCGACAGGTGCTGTTAATGTTGTTTTGATTAAACCGGGTAGCAATAAATGTCCGTAGATCGCTGCGCCTAATAACAAATCTACCTTTCCGCGTTCATGAAATTCGGGATCTGCTAAACTTAAATTTTTTATGTGCTCCCAATCGGGATCTCGCAACAGATTCGATGGTAAGCGATTAGTGATTTTTTTTGTTACTGGGGCTTGAGCCTTTAAGCTGAATGCTAAATTTTGTTTCGATCCTAGTTCCATTTCAACGATACATTTTATAGTTCCCGTGGTAACGCCACCTAAACCACTAGTCGAAGCAGTAACAGGTATTTTCTTTAAACCTAAATTTTGGACTGCGCTTTCTGAAATATACGTTGCTTCACTCGCCTGATCCAAGAGAGCCCTAAATGGATAGAATAAATTATCTCTAACGGAACGTATTAGGACTATGGCAGTTGCTAATAAGACTGGCTCTTCCCATGCAATTACATCAGTATTTTCAGCACCGTTGGATG
>CM055406.1:81427277-81438692 GCA_029228625.1 Pseudolycoriella hygida
CATAGAATTTTTTTCGAGCCGCAGCCGCTGCCAAACCAAAGCGCGGCGGCTATTTCTCCCGTGAGCGAAAATGATCCGCTAAGCTTCCTCTACAACTTATCAAATGTTTTTTTTAAACGCCACCGCCAAACCGAAGCGCGGCGGCTGCTTCTCCCATGGGCGAAAATGATCCCTACAAATTATCCTACAACATATCAAAATCGCGGCGGCTACTACTCCCATGACTG
This sequence comes from Pseudolycoriella hygida, assembly GCA_029228625.1. Taxonomy (NCBI): domain Eukaryota; kingdom Metazoa; phylum Arthropoda; class Insecta; order Diptera; family Sciaridae; genus Pseudolycoriella; species Pseudolycoriella hygida. Next base: position 81,427,505 of record CM055406.1, read on the forward strand.
GGATATATATAATAATACTTTCAACTTCCTCTACAACATACCAAAAGTTTTTTCTGAGCCGCCGCCGCCATGCGCAAAAATGATTTCTAGAACTTTCTCTACAACATATCAAAAAAAATTTTTGAGCCCTCTCCTATTTTCCACCGTTTTGGAGGTCACCCGAAGTGCAAAAAATTGCGCCGCCGCCGAAAATATTCAGCAAAAAATTAAAAAATTGAAAAAAGTTGAGAGTTTAAGTTAAAATCTTAACAAAACGTGCGCTGGCGCCGCGCCGCCGAAAATAAATTTACGTTGCGCCGATTTGCGCCGCCACCGACTAAAATCAGAAACTGCTTTCGTCGCCTCCAATTTTTTTACCGGCGCACATCTATACACCAAACCTGTATCCCGAACACCCAATCTTTGTCTCATACAAAATGTGCTACCATACACATTACACACAAAAACACATACAAAATATGCTTTGATATGGGATTTGCATGGGAGCTTCCAGGAGCCATAGCTCCCAAACGAGGCCAATTACCACATTTTTTCAAAATCTCAGAGGTCGTAGAATCCCCCGCAAAATTTCAAGAAAAGTCGTTTTTGATACAAGTGCCAGTGGAAACCAGTAGCTAACTAATTAACTAACTAACTAACTTTGGTTTCTGTGAAAATGCACTTTTTGTATTGAAAATTATCATTTTCCAAAGGTCACACCTCCGGATCCACTGAACCGATTTTAATGAGTGAAAAGACACTTCGCCTTAGAATTTCCCGTAGAATCCGGGTAAGATGTTTTCCAAGTAGGTACGTCGCAATTAGCGGAAGTCAAAACTTAGTTGTAATATATGGTTCCGCAATCCGCAGTCTACTAAAAAAAATTTCCTAATTTTTTGTACGAATGTGGACTTGCGTAACATCCGCATTGCTACCGCGCGCCCATGAATATAGAAGAAGTTGTGATCGTCCAGTGCAGAATTTCTCTAAACTAAATTAGGTAAGTGATCCTGAGTTGACCTATTTTGACAAATTGAAACTTTCGAAGCCATTTGTTCCGTCATTTGGGCGCAGATTACACGAATCTTTTTTTAACTTTGAAGATTTGTCTTTTCTCTGCTAAACTAATTCGAACTCAATTAATTATTTGTATTTTCATTTGATAAATTTAATGAATTAATAAAAATCGAGAGTTAACCTTGGGGTACCGTGAGTTGACTCAATCGTACTGGCACGCGTGATCGTGAGTTGACCTATCATACAATTGTCATAGGACAACTCACGGTTTATGTGACTGTGAGTTAACCCATGTTTTTACTTTCATACAAATTTACACGGTAAACTTAACATTCATTTTTGGCTAGGTCAACTCACGATCATTTACCTTAATCACATTTTGGCTTTCTAGTCATGTGACCTCCAACAGTCGAAAATAATCAATTTACTGTAAATGAATGTATCTATATGTTTGTGGTAATTAGTCTATTGTATCAAAATATTGAACGTCACACCCACTCGGACTTATATCAAGTGTTTCTTTGCAAACCGCTGATGACTGATGTTATATCTAAATTTTTTTCAGCCCAAAAATTTCAAGAAAAATCATTATCGAGAACATAACATGGGAAATAAAAGGGGCAGAGCTTCTCGTAGTAACAGAGCCAATAATTGGAAGGCTATACAAAATGTGAAAAAAAGAATGAAGGACAGCAATTCAGGTACCGTTAAATTGGCCAGTGAAGTAATGAGTCAAAATGGAAATGAAGAAGTAAATGTAAGTTAGAGCTATCTGTTAACCGTGTTAAATTCTGTATTGAATAAAACGCTCTGGTTTACGGGTTAATAATAAACTGAATTTTATTCTAACAAATATTCTTCTTTTATAGCAATAATATTCTTCCCCACTAAGATTCAAATTCCCACGCACCAACAAAACGAAATTATTGGACAAATAAGAACTGCATTGTAATGCTTGTTCTAAATGTAAGAAATGCATTGTAATTATAGACAGCAGATCGACGTAATGACAGCAGATCGACGTAATCGATGAGAGTGATGCATCGATTGAATTAAATCCCGTCATTTCAATTTTGTCCCCCTCACCAGATCCTACTCCTCATGTAACCACGACACCGAAATATTTGTCGCTTCACTATAATAACATTCGAGGCATGACCGCTAAGAAGGATCAAATTCTTCTCTCAACCACATCATGTGACTATGACGTTATCATTTTATCCGAAACATGGCTCGACAAAAACAAATTCAATGGGGAGTTCTTCGACAGTCGTTACACGGTTTATCGGAAAGACCGCTCAGACTCTAGCATTACTGCTATACGAGCCGGAGGAGTTTTAATTGCAGTTGATTCGAAAGCTCATTCTGTCATTGTTGTGATTCCTGAGATTGAGCAATTAGAGGCCATTTGCGTGAAATTGAGCCTTAAATCGGCGAACATCTTTATATACGGACTCTATATACAATGGGGTTCAACTGAAGAAGTGTATTCGGCTCATCTTTCATCGATTATCAAAGCTTATTCCTTGCTACAACACGGCGATATTTTCCTTGTAGCTGGTGATTTCAACATGCCATCTGTTCAATGGACCTCTAACGACGACGGATTTGACTTTCTGCCATGTATTGGCGATTCGGTATCGATGCAATCAAATATTGCTAGAAACTTTACATCAAAATTATTAGAAGGTGGCCTATTTCAAATGACAGACGCGGAAAACAAATTTGGTAACGTACTTGACCTGGTATACACGAACATGCCTGAACTCACATTGGTCACACTAGCTGATTTGCCGCTCATTTCTCAAAAACAACAAGATAAAGCACATGTACCACTTCATTGCATGATTGAATATGAACCATCGTTTTGCCCACCATCTGCTTCGTCAGAGAAAATTTACTGCTTCAAAAAGGCTCCATTTAATTTGATTCGAGAGGCCTTGTCAAATATCAACTTTGAGACATTGCTTGCTGATAAAACAATAAACGAAATGGTCGACACATTTTACAAGTCCTGCTATGACATCTTCGATGAACTCATTCCGAAAGCTTCAATTCGTATCTCGAGCCATCCTCTTTGGTATGACAACAAATTAATCAATCTTAAAAATAGGAGAAATCGTGCGTACCGTAAGCTACTGAACCAGCGTCACAAAAATGGTGGCGATGCTGATGACACTAGGTTTCTAACAGCTAAGAAAGAATTCGAGTCATATCAAAGCGAAAGTTTCAATGAATTTTTAAAAGGTTTAGCCCTCAACTACAAAAAGCAGCCGAAGAAATTCTGGAATTATATCAACTCCAAGTACAAAAAAACGTCTCTGCCAGCAACAATTTTTTATGATAACGAAAGCGCATCGAGCGATTTGGATAAAGCTAATCTGTTTGCTAAGTTTTTTGCATCAGTGTATAAGAAACACGATAATGAAGAGGATGATGACCTCGCATTCCTTTCGTTCATAACTTCCAGGAACGACGAGAACTACCTTAATATCGAAATAACACCGGATATAGTGCGTTTAGTCCTGCTGCGTATGGATTTAAGCAAAGGTATTAGTCACGACAAAATGGCACCGTTGTTTCTTCGAGAATGTGCTGATTTGATATGTGTTCCGCCCGCAACCATCTACCAGAAGTCGCTGTCCGAACTATGTTATCCTGATATCTGGAAGCTTGGTCATCTAACTCCGATCCATAAATCTGGCAAGAAAGCTAACGTCACTAACTATCGAGGAGTTAATGTCTCACCTAACTTGGCAAAAGTTCTCCAAATCATCATTTTGACTCAAATGAAATTCAACATTTACCCTCACATATCTCCAACGCAACACGGCTTTTTTCCTGGAAGGAGAGTGGAGTCGAATCTTATTGAATTCTCCCTGCTGGTTCACGATTCTTTCGTTAGCGGTAAACAAACGGACACATTTTATGCCGATATTCGCAAAGCATTCGATGTCATATCCTACGTACTCTTGCTTTTCAAACTAGCAGCTGCTAAATATCGTTTAAGCAACCGATTACTGCTATGGCTTCGATCATTCTCTCGCAATCGAAGTCAAGTGGTAAAGATAAACTCGAGCCTATCCTCAGAAATCGAAGTACACTCCGGAGTTGGTCAAGGCTCAATTATCGGGCCAATGTTCTTCCTAGTGTTCTTCAATGACTCAGATGACACACTCGGTCAAACTAAAGGATTGAATTTCGCGGATGATAAAAAGATTGTGCAAAATAACATTTCCAATATTGACGACACTCGCCCGTTTCAACAATCAATAAACAACTTCTTTGATTGGTGCTGCAAAAATGGCTTTGAGTTGAATGAAGATAAATGCAAGGTGATGACGATATCCCGCCGCTGTCCAATACTGGCTGAATACCACATGAACGGCAAACCGATAAAGCGAGTATACGATGTAAAAGATCTTGGACTAAATTATAAAAATGACTTTTCGTTCAATATGCACTTTGAGCTAGCCTCGAAGAAGGGTCATTCCATGCTTTCGTTTATCAAACGTCAATGCTATGGCCGATTTAATGTCGACACAGCTAAAATGCTGTATAATTCGGTCGTTCGCTCCCACCTCGAATTTGCTTCCTCAGTCTGGTTGCCCCACCATGACGTTCATGTTCAAAAACTCGAAAGTGTACAAAGACAGTTCGTACTTTACGCCAACCATGATCGCCATATCGACCCGAATAAAGAAAGCTACCAGCTCCGTCCATACGCTGACAGGTGTTCCGAACTGAATCTGCAATCCTTGACAAGACGCCGAGCTAATGCAGCAGTTTTCTTCGTTCAAGATGTGTTGACCGGTAAAATAAACTTTCAAGCTCTTCGTGATAGAATCAACCTATACGACGGATCTCGAGCTCTACGAAATCCATCACTGATACGAATTGATGGATGCAGGCGAGAATACCAGATTTTCTCCCCATTCAATTTCGCCTGTCGTTTGTTCAATTTGGCAGCGGAGCATGTTGATCCAACGATACCCTCACGTAAATTTCGCCACTGTGTACAAGAACTTGACGATTCAGTGTTTGACTCATTTGCAACTTGTTGAAATACCCGCATGGACGCTTAAATTGTTGACAACAGCTACCTTTAGTGCTCGACTTTGCTTAACCTTGGACCAAACTTTCGACGACGCTTTTTGCTTAATTTTCATTTATTTATTTTATTTCTTGCGACGACGCTTTTTGCTTAACTCTCATTTATTTATTTTATTTTTTGCGACGACGCATTTTGCTAAATTTTTATTTATTTATTTTTTTTTGACATATTGTTTTGCTTTTTTCTTTATTTACAATTTTAACTCTAAGTTTTATTTTTTTTTTTCTTTTGACTCGAATTCAATTGTTGAATTCATGCAATATTTTGACATGCTCACGCTATATTTTGATTTTTTTACTTTATGTATTTGAATATTTGAATTTTGTGTTTTTCTTTGTATTTTTACTATGCTGTGATTGTGTTAGATATACTACTTTAAGTTGTATGATTTGTAACGTTTTCATGGTTTTTTAAGGAGTTTTATGACAGCAGTCATAACTACTCTTTTTGGATGTCGGCTTGAAAAAAGTAGACAATAAAATTAATATCAATCAATCAATCAATTTTCAGGAGGGTTTCCCACACTAGAATGCTTTCTTATTTAGTCGCGAGGTCATTGACCTTTACATTATGGTATAATACAACATCCGTCGGATTTATTGCCCACGAAAGGCGTGCAATTGAGGCATTATCAGGCGGGTTTCCCACACTAGAATGCTTTCTTACTTAATCGCGAGGTCATTGGCCTTTACATTATGGTCTAATGCAACATCCGTCGGATTTATTGCCCACGAAAGGCGTGCAACTGAGGCATTATCAGGCGGGTTTCTCACACTAGAATGCTTTCTTATTAAGTCCCGAGGTCATTCACCTTTACATTATGGTCTAATGCAACACCCGTCGGATTTATTGTCCACGAAAGGCGTGCAATTGAGGCATTATCACGCGGGTTTCTCACATTAGAATGCTTTCTTATTTAGTCCCGAGGTCATTGACCTTTACATTATGGTCTAATGCAATATCCGTCGGATTTATTGTCCACGAAAGGCGTGGAATTGAGGCATTATCGGGCGGGTTTCCCACACTAGAATGCTTTTTTATTTAGTCGCAAGGCCATTGACATTTACATTATGGTCTAATGCAACATCCGTCGGGTTTATTTTCCACGAAAGGCGTGCAAATGAGGCATTATCAGGCGGGTTTCACACACTAGACTGCTTTCTTATTTAGTCGCGAGGTCATTGACCTTTACATTATGGTCTATTGCAAGATCCGTCGGTATTATTGTCCATGAGAGGCGTGTAACTGAGGCATTATCAGGCGGGTTTCCTACACTAGAATGCTTTCTTACTTAATCGCGAGGTCATTGACCTTTACATTATGGTCTAATGCAACATCCGTCGGATTCATTGTCCACAAAAGGCGTGTAATTGAGGCATTATCAGGCGGGTTTGCCACACTAAAATGCTTTCTCATTTAGTCGCAAGGTCATTGACCTTTACATTATGGTCTAATGCAACATCCATCGGATTTATTGTCCACGAAAGGCGTGTAATTGAGGCATTATCAGGCGTGTTTCGCACACTAGAATGCTTTCTTATTTAGTCGCAAGGTCATTGACCTTTACATTATGGTCTAATGCAACATCCGTCGGATTCATTGTCCACAAAAGGCGTGCAATTGAGGCATTATCACGCGGGTTTCCCACATTAGAATGCTTTCTTATTTAGTCGCAGGGTCATTGACCTTTACATTATGGTCTAATGCAACATCCGTCGGATTTATTGCCCACGAAAGGCGTGCAATTGAGGCATTATCAGGCGGGTTTCCCACACTAGAATGCTTTCTTATTTAGTCGCAAGGTCATTGACCTTTACATTATGGTCTAATGCAACATCCGTCGTATTTATTGCCCACGAAAGGCGTGCAATTGAGGCATTATCAGGCGGGTTTCCCACACTAGAATGCTTTCTTATTTAGCCCCGAGGTCATTCACCTTTACATTATGGTCTAATGCAACACCGGTCGGATTTATTGTCCACGAAAGGCGTGCAATTGAGGCATTATCACGCGGGTTTCCCACATTAGAATGCTTTCTTATTTAGTCCCGAGGTCATTCACCTTTACATTATGGTCTAATGCAACATCCGTCGGATTTATTGTCCACGAAAGGCGTGCAACTGAGGCATTATCGGGCGAGTTTCCCACACTAGAATGCTTTCTTATTTAGTCGCGAGGTCATTGACCTTTACATTATGGTCTAATTGCATTGCATTATGGTCTAATGCAAGATCCGTCGGATTTATTGCCCACGAAAGGCGTGCAATTGAGGCATTATCAGGCGGGTTTCCCACACAAGAATGCTTTCTTATTTAGTCGCGAGGTCATTCAGCTTTACATTATGGTCTAACGCAACACCCGTCGGATTTATTGTCCACGAAATGCATGCAATTGAGGCATTATCAGGCGGGTTTCCCACACTAGAATGCTTTCTTACTTAATCGGGAGGTCATTGACCTTCACATTATGGTCTAATGCAACACCCGTCGGATTTATTGTCCACGAAAGGCGTGCAATTGAGGCATTATCAGGCGGGTTTCCCACACTAGAATGCTTTCTTTTTTAGTCGCAAGGTCATTGACCTTTACATTATGGTCTAATGCAACATCCGTCGGATTTATTGTCCACGAAAGGCGTGCAAATGAGGCATTATCAGACGGGTTTCACGCGCTAGAATGCTTTCTTATTTAGTCGCGAGGTCATTTACCTTTACATTATTTATTTATTTATTTATTTGACTGGCCAATAAACAGAATTTTTACATCCCAATAATATATCGGCGCGAAGTTACTCAATTGAAATTTCTTATCTATGTAAAGCAAAATATAGAAGAAAAAGTAATACTAAAGAAAAAGAAAAGTAAATAATCTTATAAAAAAAAATAATAACATAAAAATAAATTCAAAGAGTAGTAAAGTAATAATAAAGTAATAATAAAGTAATTGTGAAGTAATAATAAAGTAATAGATATTGAAAGTGTGGAAATAGGAGTTGGCGAACACTGAAGCCATCAAGATCTTAAAATAAATGTGAGAAACAGACTCCAGACGTTAAAGATTGACCGATTCAATGACGTGGCATTAGTGTGGTTATAGTTAAGGAAGTTAGATGCTTGAAGAGGGAATTATTGGATGAACAGCGGACATCTTAGCTCAGAACCGCCTCAACGATTGATTTAAAAACATTCTTAGATACGTGGCTGACAATATTAACCTGACTGAGTTGGTTGTTATGGGAATCTTGCAGTCGATAGGAAGGACATTTGAATCTTATATTGGTATTCCGATGTGGCAATTTGAATGTCATTGTAGATCGCGTGTTGTGTGAGTTCGTGCGGTAGACGATTTTGTCAATCAAATCGGAATCCAGATGACCGTTAACTATTTTGAACAAGTATATCTCGTCGTTGATAGTTCTTCTTAGTGATAGTTTTTTCATTTGCAAATGCAATAGTCTCACTTCATATTCGGACTTGGGGATTCTAAGTTTGTAATAAACCATCCTGGTAAATTTTTTTTGGATTCGTTCGATCTTATCAACGTAGACTTTATAGATTGGGTTCCATATCACTGCACCATATTCACATAGAGATCTGATCAGTGAGTTGAATAAGAACATAACGAAGTTCTTTGACTTGAAACGCTTGCATACTCTAAATATGAAGCCAAGGAGTTTCCTGCACTTGCGAAATATGTAGTTGACATGATTGTCAAACGTTAATTTTGAGTCATACATTATGGTCTATTGCAAGATCCGTCGGTATTATTGTCCATGAGAGGCGTGTAATTGACGCATTATCAGACGGGTTTCCCACACTAGAATGCTTTCTTATTTAATCGCGAGGTCATTGACCTCTACATTATGGTCTAATGCAACATCCGTCGGATTTATTGTCCACGAAAGGCGTGCAATTGGGGCATTATCAGGCGGGTTTCCCACACTATAATGCTTTCTTATTTAGTCGCGACGTCATTGATCTTTACATTATGGTCTAATGCAACATCCGTCGGATTTATTGCCCACAAAAGGCGTGCAATTGAGGCATTATCAGGCGGGTTTCCCACACTAGAATGCTTTATTACTTAATCGCGAGGTCATTGACCTTTACATTATATTCTAATGCAACATCCGTCGGATTTATTGTCCACGATAGGCGTGCAATTGAGGCATTATCAGACGGGTTTCCCACACTAGAATTCTTTCTTACTTAATCGCGAGGTCATTGGCCTTTACATTATAGTCTAATGCAACATCCGTCGGATTTATTGCCCACGAAAGGCGTGCAATTGAGGCATTATGAGGCGGGTTTCCCACACTAGAATGCTTTCTTATTTAGTCCCGAGGTCATTCACCTTTACATTATGGTCTATTGCAACACCCGTCGGATTTATTGTCCACGAAAGGCGTGCAATTGAGGCATTATCACGCGGGTTTCCCACATTAGAATGCTTTCTTTTTTAGTCGAGAGGTCATTGACCTTTACATTATGGTCTAATGCAACATCCGTCGGATTTATTGTCCACGAAAGGCGTGCAATTTAGGCATTATCGGGCGGGTGTCCCACACTAGAATGCTTTCTTATTTAGTCGCGAGGTCATTGACCTTTACATTATGGTCTAATGCAACATCCGTCGGATTTATTGTCCACGAAAGGCGTGCAATTGAGGCATTATCACGCGGGTTTCCCACATTACAATGCTTTCTTTTTTAGTCGAGAGGTCATTGACCTTTACATTATGGTCTAATGCAACATCCGTCGGATCTATTGTCCACGAGAGGCGTGAAATTGAGGCATTGTCAGGCGGGTTTCCCACACTAGAATGCTTTCATATTTAGTCGCGAGGTCATTGACCTTTACATTATGGTCTAATGCAACATCCGTCGGATTTATTGCCCACGAAAGGCGTGCAATTGACGCATTATCAGGCGGGTTTCCCACACTAGAATGCTTTCTTATTTAGTCCCGAGGTCATTCACCTTTACATTATGGTCTAATGCAACACCCGTCGGATTTATTGTCCACGAAAGGCGTGCAATTGAGGCATTATCACGCGGGTTTCCCACATTAGAATGCTTTCTTATTTAGTCGCGAAGTCATTCACCTTTACATTATGGTCTAATGCAACATCCGTCGGATTTATTGTCCACGAAAGGAGTGCAATTGAGGCATTATCAGGCGGGTTTCCCACACTAGGATGCTTTCTTATTTAGTCCCGAGGTCATTCACCTTTACATTATGGTCTAATGCAACATCCGTCGGATTTATTGTCCACGAAAGGCGTGCAAATGAGGCATCATCAGGCGGGTTTCCCACACTAGAATGCTTTCTTATTTAGTCTCGAGGTCATTCACTTTTTCATTATGGTCTAATGCAACACCCGTCGGATTTATTGTCCAGGAAACGGGTGCAATAGAGGCATTATCAGGCGGGTTTCCCACACTAGAATTCTTTCACATTTCGTCGCAAGGTCATTGACCTTTACATTATGGTCTAATGCAACATGCGTCGGATTTATTGTCCACGAAAGGCGTTCAATTGAGGCATTATCAGGCGGGTTTCCGGCACTAGAATGCTTTCTTACTTAATCGCGAGGTCATTGACCTTTACATTATGGTCTAATGCAACATCCGTCGGATTTATTGTCCACGAAAAGCGTGCAATTGTGGCATTATCAGGCGAGTTTTCCACACTAGAATGCTTTCTTATTTAGTCGCAAGGTCATTGACCTTTACATTATAGTCTAATGCAACATCCGTCGGATTTATTGCCCACGAAAGGCGTGCAATTGAGGCATTATCAGGCGGGTTTCCAACACTAGAAAGCTTTCTTACTTAATCGCGAGGTCATTCAACTTTACATTATGGTCTAATGCAACATCCGTCGGATTTATTGTCCACGAAACGGGTGCAATAGAGGCATTATCAGGCGGGTTTCCCACACTAGAATTCTTTCTCATTTCGTCGCAAGGTCATTGACCTTTACATTATGGTCTAATGCAACATGCGTCGGATTTATTGTCCACGAAAGGCGTTCAATTGAGGCATTATCAGGCGGGTTTCCGGCACTAGAATGCTTTC
>CM055406.1:81453036-81467297 GCA_029228625.1 Pseudolycoriella hygida
CCGCCTGATAATGCCTCAATTGCACGCCTTTCGTGGACAGTAAATCCGACGGGTATTGCATTAGACCATAACGTAAAGGTCAATGACCTCTAGTCTAAATAAGAAAGCATTCTAGTAAGGGAAACCCGCCTGATAATGCTTCAATTGCACGCCTTTCGTTGACAATAAATCCGACGGGTGTTGCATTAGACCAAATGTAAAGGTGAATGACCTTTCGTCTAAATAAGAAAGCCTTCTAGTGTGGGAAATCCGCGTGATAATGCCTCAATTGCACGCCTTTCGTGGACAATAAATCCGACGGATGTTGCATTAGACTATAATGTAAAGGTCAATGACCTCGCGACTAAATAAGAAAGCATTCTAGTGAGGGAAACCCGCCTGATAATGCCTCAATTGCACGCCTTTCGTGGACAATAAATCCGACGGATGTTGCATTAGACCTAATGTAAAGGTCAATGACCTCGCGATAAACAAGAAAGCATTCTAATGTGGAAACCCGCGTGATAATGCCTCAATTGCACGCATTCGTGGGCAATAAATCCGACGGATGTTGCATTAGACCATAATGTAAAGATGAATGACCTCGGGACTAAATAAGAAAGCATTCTAGTGTGGGAAACCCGCCTGGTAATGCCTCAATTACACGCCTGACAATAAACCGACGGATGTTGCGTTAGACCATTGTAAAGGTCAATGACCTCGTAAATAAGAAAGCATTCTAGTGTGGGAAACCCGCCTGATAATGCCTCAATTACACGCCTTTCGTGGACAATAAATCCGACGGATGTTGCATTAGACCATAATGTAAAGGTCAATGACCTCGCGACTAAATAAGAAAGCATTCTACTGTGGGAAACCCGCCTGATAATGCCTCAATTGCACGCCTTTCGTGGACAATAAATCCGACGGATGTTGCATTAGACCATAATGTAAAGGTCAATGACCTCGGGGCTAAATAAGAAAGCATTCTAGTGTGGGAAACCCGCCTGATAATGCCTCAATTGCACGCCTTTCGTGGACAATAAATCCGACGGATGTTGCATTAGACCATAATGTAAAGGTCAATGACCTCGCGACTAAATAAGAAAGCATTCTAATGTGGGAAACCCGCGTGATAATGCCTCAATTGCACGCCTTTCGTGGGCAATAAATCCGACGGATGTTGCATTAGACCAAAATGTAAAGGTCAATGACCTCGCGATTAAGTAAAAAAGCACTCTAGTGTGGGAAACCCGCCTCATAATGCCTCAATTACACGCCTTTCGAGGACAATAAATCCGACGGATGTTGCATTACACCATAATGTAAAGGTCAATGACCTCGGGACTAAATAAGAAAGCATTCTTATGTGGGAAACCCGCGTGATAATGCTTTAATTGCACGCCTTTCGAGGACAATGAATCCGACTGATGTTGCATTAGACCATAATGTAAAGTTCAATAACCTCGCGACTAAATAAGAAAGCATTCTAGTGTGGGAAACCCGCCTGATAATGCCTCAATTGCACCCATTTCGTGGACAATAAATGCGACGGGTGTTGCATTAGACCATAATGTAAAGGTGAATGACCTCGGGACTAAATAAGAAAGCATTCTAATGTGGGAAACCCGCGTGATAATGCCTCAATTGCACGCCTTTCGAGGACAATAAATCCGACGGATGTTGCATTAGACCATAATGTAAAGGTCAATGACCTCGCGATTATCTAAGAAAGCATTCTAGTGTGGGAAACCCGCCTGATAATGCCTCAATTACACGCCTTTCATGGACAATAATACCGACGGATGTTGCATTAGACCATAATGTAAAGGTCAATGACCTCGGGACTAAATAAGAAAGCATTCTAATGTGGGAAACCCGCGTGATAATGCCTCAATTGCACGCCTTTTGAGGACAATAAATCCGACGGATGTTGCATTAGACCATAATGTAAAGTTCAATGACCTCGCGATTAAGTAAGAAAGCATTCTAGTGTGGGAAACCCGAATGATAGTCGTTTAAGGAAAGACAATCTAACGAAACAAAACAAAACATGCTGATTTCGGCGTATCACGCCCTCACATACCAAACAAAGTATGTGACTTCATCAGTACACCTATGTCTTGCAGGACAATGTGTACATCAGCGCAGACACAGAACAAATACAAATTTTGAACTTTCAGCGCTAGCTTTTATACATTGAAAAACTTCCAGAATCTATTAACAAAACTCTTCGTTTTTGTTATTTTTTTTGGAAGTACAGATGCGGCAGATTGTGAGATGGTTCATTTCTTGACCATTAACATTAAAAAATGAAAATCGTCACTGGACTGCATAAATCTGGAAGTTCCATCTTAGATGGTATTAACTCCACATGTTTTTGGCTTCCTCGGCGAACCGCACCACTACGTAATAAAGTACGCAAACTTGCTTTCAATGCTCACAGAGTGAAAAGAATGAAAAAGCTGATAGACAGACTTTTTATAAACTCCCATGGTAATAGACCACAAAGTAGTCAACATATGCCTTGGAGTACAATCTTTCACGTTTTTTGAAACCATTGCGGCGTTATTGGTTTTAGAAGAAAAAGATAAAATAAGTGAAAAAGGACAGATCCAATAGTTTTATAGTCAGTCGGGGTCGAGCAAGAAGCTAGCAGAGACGTAAAAATCACATAAAATGAAATCACCACCGAGCCAGATCATGAGTGAAAAATCTAAAATTTTGAAAAGGAAAAGGAACCATCGCAGATGTCCAGTCCCGTGTCCATGTGCCCGCTTTATTTTCGCAATTTTCAAAGGTGTAACAGCAACGAAGAAGAATGTACCCGGGGTGGGGAAGCATGAGGAATCAAATTCTACTCTCAGAAACCAAAGAACGCCCGTCTCTACAAAAAGTGTGACTGCAGCGCCGAATTTACCCGATGATATGGAAAAGCATAAGGAATCAGAGTCTACTCTCAAAAAGGCTGAAAAGAAAAAACCTCGTGTTATTCGTCTACCGAAAACCAGTTACATTAAACCGTTCCTCACAACTTTATGAACCGAGCTATCAAACACTGGTGAAGTGTGTATGGATGCAACAGAAATAGGAAAAGCGGTAGACATGGTCTTGACCGTGAAAAAGGACCTGGAGAGTGGTAAAGCGTGGAATGAAAAAATTGAGGTTGCAGAAAACTTACATTTGAAGCTGTACAAATCAGGGCTAGTCTTATATCATAAATAATAGTCTTACTTTAATCATTCTCTGTAATTCTGATAACTTTTTACGAAAAATAAATGTGTGAAAAAAATAAAAAAAAGTGTTTTAATAAAGGGTTATAAATAAAAACTACGAATTGATTTTTATAAAATTGTCGATGTAAAGGACAGTAATTGACCGGTTATTCAAAAACCCTACTTTAACAATAATTTTTCATGTAACAACTACGATGACTGAGAAAATATCATTTTTATAAAACGATATCTAAATTCCTATAGAAATCAACGGTAAGGGGTGTAAAATTTTTGACAAAATCCCTTCAATGATGAATCTATTAGGTAGGGTCAAGTATTTTAAAATAGCACACGTGGGTCTTTTATTTAATTGTGAGGTAATAATGTAAAAGAATCCAATACAATTGGCTTTTGTCATATTGATATAAAATCATACGGGATTTTCCCCTCGAGTATTTTTGATGTGTAAAATTTGATATTAAGGTAAAAGTACCTCTAGATGCACGTGATTTTTGTCAAATAGTTATGAAAATCAATGCTCATGACTAATTTAAATTACATCTAAATACTTTTCTGTAAATTTCACTCAACAATTTTGTATATCCGCATTTTAACACCGCAGGATAAGAGAAGTAATTGGTCTGGGTATAGATAAAACCGCGGGCAGCTGCGCAAATTCAAAATTAAAATATCAATTTGATTCAGGCCATTAATTCTGCCCCATAAATGTCATTCTCATAATATTTATTACAGGGTATTAGACAGTACTCGCCAAAAAGTTGCAGCTGGATGACAATAATCTGAATTAGAGCCATTGTTACCATCACCCCGTAGGTAATTAAATATTTAGCCAGACCATTAATCTGAATTTGGACCATTGTTATCGCCATCCCAAAGGTAATAAATTATTTACCACAGGCCATTAATGTCAGCTAGTTCTATTGTCACCATACTGAAGAAAAGTGCTCAAAACCCATTAATTTCACCCCTCCATTGTTATCACCCCTCATCAGGTAATAAATCATTTAGTCACACCCCATTAATTTTAAACAATAGTGGCCAGAAGTCCCTACACATCTTCTTACCTGAGCTTTCGGCCTCCTTGATCGTATGTTGCTGATGGAGATGCGATCCAATGTATTTATCTTCGACGTCTTACGTCTTGAGATACACTCTATAAACTTTAGACAGATTGCTATGGTTTTCACTAACCGTTGGAAGCTCGCATACCTCTTGCATAGTTCTTCAAAATCATTATCTGACATTAAAACGTGAGTTGACGTAATTTTCCTTTTCAACTTCAAAGTCGCTTCAGGAATTTCCAATTCTTGGTTCCATGAGGTCCTGTGTTCTCGTAGGCAGTCTGGTCCATTCCACCATAGATAATGATTTATTAATTCTGACGGTTTGATTCCTCTAGATGCGCAATCTGCTGGATTGTTGCTTCCCTCGACATGATGGCATTGACTCACGTTGAAAATATTGTGTATTTCTACTACCCTGTTTGCTACGAACGTTTTTAGTCGTCCTGGCTTGTCCTCAACCATCCTAAAACAACGGTAGAATTAGTCCACGCGTGAACATCTTCATTTCTCACATCCATTGAATTTTTGACAGTCTCCATTAAGTTTGCTAATAAAACTAATCCGCATAACTCAAGTCTCGGTAATGTGACAGGTTGAATTGGTGCAACTCTCGTTTTCGACATAAGTATTGTGACCTTGGTTGTGCCGTCATTGTTTACGATTCTCGAATAAATCACCGTTGAGTAAGCCTTTTCTGATGCGTCGCTGAATCCATGCAACTCGAGACTAGATGTTTCTACACCCTTGCCTATCCAACGACTAATCTTAATTTGTTCTATTAGATGTAGTTCGCTTCTAATGGCTACCTACAGCTTCGCAATATCCTCGGGTAATCTCTGATCCCAGGACAAACCTGCCTGCCAAAGATCTTGGAACAATATTTTTGCCTTGATGATTACTGGGGCTAACAGTCCTAACGGATCGAATAGCTTAGAGATCTCTGATAACAAACTCCTCTTCGTGGGCCATTCATTTGACTCTTCCAGACTAACCTTGAATTGAAAGTCGTCAGAACCTGGATGGTAATGAAGTCCCAGTGTTTTCACTGAATTTTCCAAATCTATTTCTACTGGAAGTGTAAATTCTCTGTCACCTTCGGGGATGCTTTCCAAGACCTTTGTAGAGTTTGATATAAATTTTCTTAACTCGAATTTCCCTCTGGACAACAATTCCTTTACGTCCTTGCACAATTGAATACAGTCTTCTTCAGTGTCAGCACCGGACATGCAATCGTCCATGTAGAAGTCTTTTAGAACCACTTCAGCTGCTTGCGAAAAATTCTTACGTTCTTCCGTAGCAATTGTAGCAACGATTTGACTGCCAAATAGGTCGCTGACGTGACTCCAAACGTGACCCTGTTGCGTTGATATTCTTGAATGTCTTCTTCCTCATTTCGCCGGTAAACGAATTTTTGATGTTAAGTCCTGCTGGAGCGTAGGACCGGTCATCAACACGTCGTTCAGTGAAATGCCCCTTGTGTCCTTCGCAGACGCGAAGAAAACAATTCTTGTCTTTGTTGATGTTGATGTTGGTTTAAACACTGCGTGGTGGGGTATATAGTAACCCACTGACTCCTTTTGTTCTTTTAATTTTCCTAAAAGTGTTGTGTGTCCCAATTCCTCGTATTCTTGTAGGATTTCTTCGTATTCCTGTTTAAGGCTTTGATTTGCTCGAAAACGCCTTTCCAAACTTGTTAGCCGTGAAATTGCTTGGCCTTTTGATGAACTTAGTTCAGGTACATCGTTTTTGAAGGGCAATGCAACCACAAATCGACCGTCATCCTTCCTTTTGTATGTTTCTTTGAAAAATTTTTCGCATGCTATTTCCTCATTAGTCAGCAATCTTTCCTTTGGTACTTCCTCCAATTCGAAAAACTTTTTTAACTGTTGATCCACATCAATTTTTAGGTGAAAGGTTGCTAAGTGGTGAATTTTCGTAGGTTCTCTGACGGGTCCTGACAATATCCAGCCAAAATGAGAATTTTGAGCGATTGGTTCCACTGGAGATGCTTGAATGAGACCTGGTAACATAAAGGAGCCGTAAACTGGCGCACCTAATAGTAAGTCTATTCTTGCAGGTACGTCGTATTGTGGGACTGCCAAAGCGAGGTTCTCAATGTGCTTCCAATTCCCTTTCTTGATGAATGATGATGGCAAGAGGTTCGTTACTCTATTGACTACGGGAGCTTGGACCTTTAAACTGAAGGACGAGTTACGCTGGGATCCTACTTCAAAATCAACAACATATTTCATAGAACTTGTTTTCACACCGCCTAAACCGGTTGCATTTGCTAATATACTTTTTTTTGGTAATCCAAGAGTTTGTGCTAAAAGTTCATTGCCGTAGGAGGCTTCACTAGCTTGGTCTATAAGCGCACGGACAGGATAAAATTTACCGTCTCGATTGGATTTAACTAAGACAAGAGCAGTTGCTAGTAAAACATTTTCGTCCCAAGCTACGTATGTGAACAGATTCGGATTGATCAGTACGGATATGGTGAGACTGCAGAGTTTGAGGTTGATCTTGAGGAGTCGACTCGGTCGTTTGAGACTGTGTTGCGAGTGATGTCTTACTGTTCCCGTATGCATCCAAGTGTAGGAGGTCGTGGTGATATTTACTGCAACTTTGGCACCATGATTGTGATGAGCCTTTATGAGATTCTAAACAATTTTTGCATAAGTTGGCACAAGTCACTAGGTCCCACTTAGTACGCACGTCTGCTCGCAAAAATCGTTCACACTTCAAAACTTCGTGCGATTCGTTACATCGAAATGGGCATCTTTTATGCGAATCAGTCGAATTTTGAAAACTTTGATGATTTCTTGGTGGAAAGAATGTTTCTTCCGTGTGCGAGTTGCGGTTACTGGCCTGACGGTTACGGTACGAAAAATTCTTTTTAAGGTTCTGATCGGTTGTTGCTGCTAGAGAAAACTTGAAGTTCTGTTGACAACCTAAAGCGTGAAATCGGGTAGCGAGAAATTCTAGAAATTCTTTAAGTGTTGGACGAGTTTTAGGTTTCAGATTCTGTTCCCACAATCTCCTGGTTGTTGCATCCAATTTTTGCACGAGCAGCAGCAGCAGAATTGGATCCCATGAATCCGTGTTGATACCTAGACTTTTTAGAGCGCGTAAATTTTCAACGGTTTTGTCCCTCATCTCTTTAAGCCCGTCGCTTGATTCCATCGTTAAATCAGGTTGTGCGAGAATGCTGATAACATGGCAGTCTACTAGAATTACTTCATTATGGAAACTCTCTTTAACTCATAAGCTGGCGTATAAGCTTCATCGGTGATATCGAATCGTGAGATTACTCGTTTTGCCTTATCGCTCAAGGAAGATTTGAGGTAATGCATTTTTTGGATGTTGCTCAGCTTTTCGTCGTTGTGTACCAATGATTCAAACAGGTTCTTGAATGATATCCAGTCGGTGTATTCGCCAGAGAATATCGGAATCTCGATTGGTTTGATCTTAACGTTCGACTGTTTATCCGTGTGAAGCACCAGATTCTCCGGTAGTTGCAACGGTTGTACCTTTGCTTGGTTCGTTTTACTGAATTTTTCCAACTTCTGATGAATTTTCACAATCACTTTGTCAAACGCCGCGAAAGCTTTCCCCTACTCCACTGCTAGTTGTTCCATATCGTCCTCCGATGCGACGTTTTCGATTATGTCTTCATCCACGTTGCCCACCTTTGTCCACATAATCGATATAACTTCTTTCTTCCCTTCCAGGTACCCCAGTGATAAATTCGGTTCGGGCATATTTACGACTGACTCACAAAATGCAATAAATTTTGCCATATTGGTCCTATGCTTCTTGATCTTGTTTTCCATGTTATTTGTAAGGAACGTCGGTCCAAGACAAGACTAGATGAATATGTTATGACGCTACCTAGGTGCGGTAACGGGATCGAGAAGAATTTTTCAATCTTATATGACGCCCACTTTGGCGCCGAAAAAAAAATTTGGGTGGGTGGAAAATTTTGGCTTAATGCCCTGCGCAATGATTTTCATTCGTTGCTCATGTATGTTGATTTAAAGCTGAATATTACGCAAGGAAATGATTTTTCGGATCGTAATTTCTTATCACTTTAATGGTAAATTGTTCTTTTTTGGGTATTTTAGTGCTTGTAGTGTAAATTTATATTGCCGATCGTTAATTTTTCAATTGGAATACATTAAATTTTATGCAGATTGTGATTTCGTAAAGAGAATGATATCACATACCTTTGACTCCAGAGCTAGATTACCTTCGATTTAATAAACGCCTAAATCGCCTCTAGGACCAAAAGATTTTTTTTACTATTACTATTGATTCATGAGCTCAGCGTTGTATTCATTTTGCGGTTACAGTAATTGCTTTAGTGGTCTGTGATGATTTTTGTTGCTGTTGCAATTTGTTCGCTTTATCTCATAGATATATTTATTATGTTGAGTAACGGAATTCCAAACAAAGCACTTTGTATGCGCGCCAAACGACGTTGTTTCTATGCTGAGCTTTGTTTAATTACTTGGGTATTTTGAATGATTGATTGATGAATATTGAATACTTAATTCACTACACTTTGATTTACTTTATTTAGTGGAATGTGTATCTTGTTAGTTAATTTCGCCAATATTTTGTTGACTCGACGGACCATTTATAAAAACGCGTAGTTTCTATAATTTCTATAATATATTTTGCTTACAATGATCTTCAATGTAGGTATAATGAATATAAAGAGAGCTAATTTAAGATTTGCTCCCCTATATACAGTGATACAGATGATACAATAATTTACTAAAGGAGGGCGTTATATCTACTATTTTCAAACTTAACGATTGTATTCCCAGCCGTGAACAAGCTTCTCCCTTATGTGTGCCGATATTATACATCATCTGAGTGGACATCAGCAATAAAACTTAGCGTAAACTATGCGAATTTGAACGGCATCCCAGGCATTGAAAGCCCTTCCAACCTTTGTCGCAAATGCGGCAAAGAGATCGAAACCATTGCTCACGTAACTGGAAGTTACTCCTCAAACAGCCTGTTAGTCACCGCCAGTCATCATCGAATAAAGAATCGCTTAACCCAGCTCCAACGCGACAAAGGATTAAAATGTTTTGAAGAAGTAAACGGAATAGACACAGACGGACAATCAAGATTCAGCGACATAATTGCGTTTGACATAAAAAGAAAACGAGCGTTCATCGTAGACCCGACAATTCGCTACGAGACCAACAATCCAGACCAAGATTCCGAAATCGTGGAGGAAAAAAGATCAATTTATGACAAATGCATCCCGTTCTACAAGGAAAAATATGCGAATTCCTATGACATTAATGATTGGTCCGTACGAGGCCTATGGTTCGGAAGGCGTTGTACATGTGGCGAAAGTGTTTTGAAATTCTTCGACGAATTTAAATTAGACAAGTCAGTTTTAAAATCTTTGACCGAGGAAATTTTAAGTAGTACTATCCACACCATAAATAATCACATCAACAATTGACAAAAAATTTAACATTGTAAGGTTGAGCCTCTCAGATTAAAAAAAAAAAAACAAAGAAACAAAAAAAAAACTATAAATTCGACAAATTGTTAGTTGCAATGATATCTATGTATGATTGATTAATATGCTGTGTATATAAGCAACCTACCTTAAGTGGGCAGCACATTTATTGTTTAATATTGATTTGATTTATTAACGTAAAAACCTTCTAACTTTTACAATATGGTCTAGCGTTTGAGATTAGTGCAAAAGCACTCTACAACAATCGAATACCTCATTCCAATTGAACTAAATTAAGTGATAAAATCTTGTAAAAATTAAACAGGAAATTAAAAAAAAAAACTCCTAAACAAAATCATCTAGGGAAAACCGTTCATAAAAAAAAACCCTAATTCGACAAACATGTTTTAAACTTAACTAAACTTATAAGCTACTCGTCACTATACAGATGATAGGTCGTCGTCGGGGTACAAAAAAGAATTATATAATTATTATATTATAATTATATTGTTTAATAAATTTTCTTCTTCTTAATAAAATTGATTTTCAGCAATCATATATTTTCATGGCTCATGCAGTTACGAAATTGTTTTCAGTCTTGCTGTAAGAGTACGTCGCTTGCATCTCGTATACATTTCAGTGGACTATCTTGAAGCGATACATGTCGGTCATCCAACGATGAATTAAATATGACTGTAGCTTTGAGCCCGAGGGGTGGCGCACTTCATTTATTCCATTTATTCCATTTATTCCCAAAATTTGTTTTGTTGTTTTTGCGAAATATCTGAACCAAACACATCACAAGTTAGACAAATAAGTTCAAAAAAAGGTTTGCACAAATTATAAAGCATTTAAACCATCTTGAGATTAAATTTTATTTTTTTGGGAATAAATGGAATAAATGGAATAAATTTATTTATTCCATTTTTCAACAAAAATTCTTTTAAGTTTTCAAAAGAGGGTTTTTTCACTTTTTGACACATTAGTATGGTTTGTTGTGTGCGTTGCCATCAAAATCAAGTCTATTTGAGGTTTTGACGAATTTGAAAAAATTATCATTTATTCCATTTATTCCAATATTTATTCCATTTATTCCATTTATTCCCATTTATTCCATTTATTCCATTTATTCCTATTTATTTCATTTATTCCCATTTATTCCATTTATTCCATAAACCGCAGAAGTGCGTCACCCCTCGTTTGAGCCACATATGATATTGTATTGGTCACAAATGTGACTGGCAAGAACGTCGGCTATTGGACTGAGAACTTTTTTCATGGCTCATGTAGTGAAGCTATCAACTACAGGCTATATATTGCCAGCTGCCAACTAACAATTATTTGCCATCGCTGCTACTATTATGCACTATGTGATTGCTCGCCTCATGAACTTGTGCATGTAGTGGCAGTGGTGTGTGAATTTTTGAACTATGAACTTCCGTCAAGCTATCAACCACATGCTACATATTGCCAGCTTCCAACTAACAATTATTTGCCATCGCTGCTACTATTATGCACTATGTGATTGCCCGCCTCATGAACTTGTGCGTGTAGTGGTAGTGGTGAGTGAATTTTTGAACTATCAACTCATAGCTGGCTTTGCAATATTTTCGCCATAAGTGGAACAGACATCGGACAGACGGACAGACAGACAGACAAACAGAAGGACGGACAGACGGACGGACGGACGGATGAAGTGTCCACAATAGGGTATTTTTTCTATAGAAAAAAAAACTTAAAAAATAGTTTGTCAGCCGTAGTTAAAATTATCACAGTCATAAGGTCTCAATCGTCAATAAAATTGTTCTAATCAAATAGCTAGTCAAATCAATGAAATTAAAGGATATTGAGTATCAAGAAATGAATACTATGTCTAAAGCACAATTAATTTTAGGATGCTCGCAGATCTTAAGTATCCGCGCAGTCTCAAAGTTTCAAGATTTGAAAATATCAAATGAATAAAAGGAAGATTGATGAAATCATAGCGCTGTCCATTCTTTAAATAAGTCGTCCGGGAGTTTCAGCAGTGCTGAACGAAACTGGTTGCGAGGTAGGGTCGGGTCGATGTTCTCTGCTGCAATGTTAAATAAACGGTAGGCTATATTGAATGGAGAATTGTCGTACGTTCTTAATTTGATGAAACTGGGATTTCGTAACATTCGTGTGCCGTCATTCAACACCATCATTGACCGCAGTTTTGGTGAATTGTATTTGCCCATGATTATTGAATGGACGAACAGTATATTATCATTAAATTTATTTAAAGAAAATATATACATATATATAATATATACGAACAGTATTATTGCATTAACCCGGCGTCTGACTAGCATCGCTATACCCAACTGAGCACATCTGTCGGTATATGGTGGTAATGTGTATGACCCTGTCTTTTCGTATCGTAGATGAGGATTGTTGTCACCAAGCAAGAATAATACCATTTGCTTCTGAACGCTCTCAATGGATTTTCTGTGTACCATATAATTCGGTGACCAAATCAATGCTGAAAATTCAAGGATGGAACGTACTAGCAGCTGGTAAATTATTTTGATGGTATTGTGGTGACACAGAGATCAATCATAGTAAACATGAATATCTAATCATTTTATTATTAATCATAGAAATCTGTGAAATCTGAAAACGTATAAATACGGTTGTAATTTCGTTAATAAAATTAGATTTGTTTCAACCTCGAAAGAGGTAACATCTCTCTTTCAATATGTAGAACTTAGTTTCTCCATATAATTGGTGACCCCCGACTAGCAACACGCTAAGTCTAACAAACAAAAAAATATTTTTGAGTTCCAAAAGTTTATGGCTTTTGCTCAAACAAATATTTTTTCAAACATTTCCTAAGCTTCACAGCCAGGAAACAAAAATTCAAACAACCGTTTCAATTACACCTTTGAAACAAAAAGGCAATTTGAAGGAATTTTCATTTTCTTTCTAACCAAACTGACACAAGGATTATGTTCAAATAACATTCTTTCCTTGACCGCACAAATCAACTAACTTCTCTACCGTTCAGCCAAATAGCTGTAAGTAGTAAGTTCGCAACCCTCTCGGACTTCTTAGTCACAACTTGTCAACAACTAAAAATTGTCTTTAAACAAGATTTATTGATAACATTTTATTGATGCTAAACAACAACCAAAGCTCAATTACAAAATTTTACTATTTAAGCTAAAACACCTAGTTTTAAGCACAAAGTAAAAATAATTTTAAGCTAAAATAGTTAAACAACAAAATGATTTTCGAACCAAAATGTTGTCACATAAATTGACTTTAGTAACACCATCAACTACTAAAGTCAACAAGTCACCGAAAACAACTTTTTCGGCAATAAATTAACTTCTCAGTTAATTCCAAATTTTAGTCCAAATTAAAACAATCAAAATTTTCATAATTTTCGGACACAACATAACCAAATTTTCGCTTTTGAAACAACAAAAAATCATAAGAATTTTTGTTTTCCATTCAAAGCAGAAAAATATTTCTTATCGAATCACTAATTTCTTATGAATTAGTTCCTCCATCCTTCTCAAATAGAAGTGGACCCCACATTTCAAATAACACTGTTTTACGCTCACTGGAACAAAGTAAATCTTTAATACTTTTAACACCAGTCCGTTTACAGAAAAATGATTTGTGCAGGGGATTCCGAAATTTATTTTTTGCTGAGATTGTTCAACAAAAAAATTCTTATACAAGACCAAGAATCAAATCCAATGCATCATTTCATCAAGAAATACGCACATTTGTTTCTTGTCGCACACTAGTTTCATTACCACCTGGAACTAACAAATATCTTAAAACCAACTCACAAGATATTTTTTCAGCAAAATATACAAGTTTTACCACTTGTACAAGCGCTTGAAGTTTGATTGCATGTTGATATTTATTGAATCTTTTCCGTGCAATTACTTCTAGCTTTCAAAAATCTGGTACACCCAAGCACAAATCTGTACAGTAACATGCATCAAAGGCATCACAAACATATATGCCTGTGTATCAGTCGAAATGAAATTAAATTTCTACTGCCACATTTCATTTCGTGTCTAGTGCAAATCACTAGAACAAAATCAAAACGCAGCTTTAAGAATACACCACCTAATTCTTACAACTAAAAAAATATTTTTCTACCAACAGCTACCACAACCAACTAGCTACGAAAAATATTCTAAACAAAATCAAAACAAATATTTTTCTACCAAAGCTACATTTCTAGCTACGAAAAATATTCATAACAACAACAAACAATAAATTCACTACTCTAAATTTACTGGAGGGATATTCTCCCCAACACACAGTGCCAGTAAATTCTAGCTGAAAATAAATGAACATTATTTGGGACATGTTTTCCGCTCAATAGTTGCATTTATTCTGAATTTATTCCATACAAATCCTCTGTATTTATAGCAAGTTCTAAGGCAACTTGATCCAAATTCATTTAATTCAACTACTGGAATACTATGTTTTTCACTTTCAATGAAA
>CM055406.1:81467797-81483236 GCA_029228625.1 Pseudolycoriella hygida
TCGAGTCTCTTTGCCACAACTTTTCTGTGTGCTACATCTGTTCTTATACGTACGGGTCTTTGGTTATGTTTAATTTAACATTTAGAAATCAATACAAAAATTATTCAAATCTTCTACCGCTCTTATTTATTTACGCTAGCTGAGCCACCATTCATGTTTATTCCATATTAAACCAACAGAAATAGTAAACTGATCCGTTCATATTTAAATTAACGGATTCTTGCAACCGCCGAAATCTACGTAAAATAGAGAGCCATGATTAAATTAAGTGGGGGGAGAAATCGCCTCAGAAGAAGATTTCTAAATAATATTGTATTCATTCTAGATTTGGGCTTCATTTGAAACCGTACTTTTTCTTGCTTTATAAAGTTTTGTAAGATATTCAGATTCCCGCCGAATCTGAATCATCTGAACATTAAAATTTCATCTTTCATTTGAATTATAAATTTATTGGAAATTATATTACTCACATCAACTATTTTACTCTACACCATCGAATTACATTGGAAATACAATTGTAAATTACGCCTAAATTGCCTATAATTTCTGGAAAATTTATTGCCATCATTTTGGTGCACCTGAGCATTTCGTCGTTTTATAAAAGAATCTGAGAAGACAAGATACGTTATTGAGTTCTGTAGACGGCATTGCTGTTTAAGGAGCGTTCTGAGATTGGATAGACTAAGCATCATCTATTGGTACATTATAAGCGATCAATGAGAAGTCAACATCTCCTTGCTATC
Source organism: Pseudolycoriella hygida (assembly GCA_029228625.1). Classification (NCBI taxonomy): domain Eukaryota; kingdom Metazoa; phylum Arthropoda; class Insecta; order Diptera; family Sciaridae; genus Pseudolycoriella; species Pseudolycoriella hygida. The sequence goes on from CM055406.1 coordinate 81,468,541, forward strand.
ATATTCCATTCGTAAATTCATATGGTCGATTATACAAAGGAAATAGAACCGTGAGTTGCTAATATGAACTGTGTCTTTGCTATTTCATTTCAATTTCTGGTTTTTAATCTCATATCAATTGATTCATTGTAAGGCGTAAATATTTAGGGAATCTGTTTCCGTTTTTGGATTACTTCATTTATCTTTCTTTTATTCATTCTTTATTTCTATTTTATTTCCGCATCAAATATATCATTAATTAATAATTCCTGTCCTTCCTGTTGAGCCAGGGAAGGAATAAAGGGAGTTATTATATCCGGCCAATCACTGAATTACAAATTACGGAAAAAACGTAAAATTACGTGGGTTCCGTTGAAGATGCAGTCGACTTCTTCGGATATTTTCATTGGGTGCAGGGTGCACTTTGGTGTAATTTTATGAGTTCGTTGAAAGTGCACCAGTCGCGAAGTTGTCACTAGAACTAGGAGTTCAGAATTCCAAGGTTCACTTTCGTTACAATGTCTTCTTATTACATTACATTGAAATCTTGTCAAACATTGTGATCATTTATTACCGATGTCTGAGCGTGTCAAACTAGGTCCCATCTTTTGGGTGGGTCAAATCCCTTGACTGATTATTTACCATTATGTTAAAATAAAAAAAAAGGCTCATGTCAGATTCGAAACAAAACTCAACACAATTACTGCTATTCTTTGAACTTTTTTCTATTCAAATATAGCGAAGCATTTATAACTTTCATCATTCTACAATTTTAAACAAAATAATACAAAAGACTTCTAATGAAAATGATGAAAGATATAAATGCGCGACTGTATTGCTGAGATAAATTTTATGCGTCTTCCGAGAAAATTGGTTCTCACTCGAAAATATGTGCTATGAAAATTTTTGTTTCGTAAGGAGTAGGTTTGGAAAAGTTACAGAATAATAAGTAAAAACACTTTTTGTTAAGAAACGTTTGAAAACGTTAGCAATACCTCCCCAATTCATGAATAATTGTGCAAAAGTTGTGACTGTCAAGCCAAAGATCGTGAAAATCGTTTCAGTTTCAAATTTTTATCGTCAGTCCTTCAAAAATATGTTTTAGTAACTCCTTCCTTTTCGTTACCAAAAAAGTTGTTGCTATTGAGCTAACAAATATGTGGACAATAGTGATGTTTGTGCTCGAGCGTAAAGCCTACATTCGTATAAGTTTTGTAATTTGTTCTTCTTGGTCCTACACAAATCCTGTCCGCTTTTTCTTTGATTTTTCAACCCACCTGCCTCTAGTTTCACCTTGCTCCGTTTTCTGAAGAACTACCCCCGCCCCTGGAATATGTAACGTCCTGCTTCAACAAAAATTCGTTAGGGCCAGTACTTTACACTAGACTACATTACATTACACCACAGAACGTACATCTAAACTTGACACTCGTGAAAGTTTTATATTTCAGCGATTATATTCTATCCAACAAGACATAATTTAAGTCGGGGGTTTAGGACCCTCACTTGACTCGGCCCGAAAACTCATACTCGTGAAAATATGTCAATTCTGCATCCCTAAATTCTTCTAGCAAATAATATATTATAATTTATATTATAATTTTACACTCGCAAAAGAATTCTAATTTATCGTGATAATTTAAGTTACTCGGCTCATAAACCTTACACTCGCCAAAGGTCATCAATTCATCATCCCTAAATTCTATTCGCAAACAATTAATTTAGCTCGTGTGATTACGGCCTTCGCTTCGCTTGGCCCGCAAACTTCACACTCGTTCTCAACATTTTTAACTTACCAATTAAATTATGTTTGTGAACAAATTATTTTAATTTAGCGTTTACGACTCTCGCTTACCTGCGCACGCAAATCTCCCTCTCGCAAAAGCTTGTCAATTCAGAACCTAAATTATATTCGCAAATAATTAATTTAGCTCGTGTGATTACGGCCCTCGCTTCGCTCGGCCCGCAAACCTCACACTCGTACAAGTTTGTCAATTCAGCACCCCTAAATTAGTTTATTCGCAAACAATTAATTTAACTCGTGTTATAGTCAACGTTCATTGGGATAGCTAAGTATCATGGTGATAGCCAACTATCATGGTGATAGTTATGTCGCAACTTGTGTGTTGGCTGGGGCGGTAACCGTGCCCTGCTGCGACCACTTATGTCTTCATAAACAACAACAATTTTGTCGAACGAGAATTTATTGCAATGTTATATACGTGTTACACGTTAGACTTTTTATCTTATGCACTACAATGAACACTTAATTAACTTATTTTGGGTTGTCAAAGCTTGTCTATACTAAATGTACGCGCGCGAGCAACGTACACAGACCGAATTTCAGACTCGAGAATATAACTCTTGTGTTCCGCGGACCGCGACGGGGTTTAATGCAGATTCCTAACTGCTCGCACCAGCTTACCACTTTCGACTAACTACTCTACATCATATCGATACTGGGGCCACAAGCAATAGCCTGTGCCCCACCATACCCGTGCGACACACTAAAAAACCATATGTTATGAGGAAGTCGTTTCATGACGACCTACTCTCATAGCACCATGAAATAGCACGTGCTATTCAAAACATTTGATAACAGTTTTACAATGTCATAACCGAGTACTTTGCATGTTATTATTCTTTAACTTGCATACACTCATTGTTATGCATTGTGCAACCGAATCGCATTTCATGTTGCATTTTACTTGTTTGGCATTCCTCGATAAGTTATTCAACTTCTTATCGAGGTTGCCTGTTCGCGAGTCTTGTGTGTCCGCGTGGGTATACTGGAATTGATACTCGAGTGGCAGTGGGTATGGGATACGACAGACGGTCGTTCCCCAAAAGTAGATTATTTCCTGAAGGGAAATAATCGTATAGTCGCTGCAGTTCTCGGTTGGGATACGACAGACGATCGTTCCCAAAAGTATATTATCTCCTGAAGGGAGATAATCGTTTGATGGCCTCATCTCTTCGGTTTGGATGAGGAGGGAGTCAGTTGTACGGTCTGTGCCGGTGGGGGTGCGACAGAAGGTCGTCCCTCGGTGGCGTGCTTGTGCTATGTGATACGACAGACGGTCGTTCTCTTAATTTAGATTAATTCCTGAAGGGAATTAATCTTGTCATAACTCTATTTCTGATATTCTATGTATCGGGGTGTGTAGTATGGTGGGATACGACAGACGGTCGTCCCCTTAAAATAGATTATTTCCAGACGGGAAAATAATCTTGTCATAATTCTATCTCTAGTGTGCTGTATATATGGGGGGCGGTTAGTGTGGTGGTACACGACAGACGGTCGTTCCCTTAAAATATATTATTTCCTGAAGGGAAATAAGTTCATCGTAATTTTCGTTCTAATGTCTTATATGTCAACTATGTCAACTATAATGGTGATAGTAGGCTATTAGTTAATTTTACTCCACCGTTTTAGTGGATACCCACGACAGTTTATCGCAACGATAGTTCAACTATCACAACGATTGTTCAACTATCGCAACGATAGTTCAACTATCACCACGACTATTCGCGATAGTTGAACTATCGTCACGATAGTTCAACTATCTCCACGCTAGTTCGTTTATCGTGACGACAGTTCAACTATCGCCACTATAGTTAAACTATCACCACGATAGTTCAACTATCGCCACGATAGTTCAATCATCGCCACAATAGCCACAGTAACATTGCGATAGTTAAAGGTCGCCTGCCCACAATGCTTAAGAAGACGTCAAACACTGCGCAACCAGCCAAAAATCAAATTATTTTATTCTATTATCGTCTCTATCGTCTTTGGAATGGGTATCAGCAATAAAGCTAAACTGCAACTACGCTGCTCTCAACGCGGTACCAGCAGTTGTCAGCACCTCCAACCTCTGTCGTAAATGCGGCAGAGAGAGTGAAACAATCGCACACGTTACCGGACGCTGCTCACACAACAACCTGCTCATCACAGCGAGACACCACAGGGTCAAACATGCCATTACCGACCTGTTAAAAGGAAAGGGTTTCACTTGTTTCGAAGAAGTTCACGCTACAGATACCAACGGCCAATCACGATTTAGTGACATTGTTGCATTCCACCCGAAACTACCGAACGCGTACATAATTGATCCAACAATACGCTATGAAACAAGCAACCCGCATCAGGACGAGGAGGTTAAAAATGAGAAGGCAGAAATTCTGCGTCGATTAAAACAATAATTTTGAAAATCGTTTAAGAATCACTCAAGTTATCGCGCGCACAACGAAAAATGGTAACAGACATTTAACGTTTTTCATAACATAGTGGTGTAGTAACAGACACTTTTTTCTGGTGTAAGACCCTTAACTTTCAGTCAAGGGAATAATCTATCTGTTGTTTCTATCATGAAACTCTCAATATGATAGTTAGTCAACTATCAAGTTGAAAGTTGGTCAACTATCAAGTTAATAGTTGGTCAACTATCACTTGATACTTGGTCAACTATCAAGTTGATGGTTAGTCAACTATCAAGTTGATAGTTAGTCAACTTTCAAGTTGATAGTTAGTCAAGTATCAAGTTGATAGTTAGTCAACTATCAAGTTGATAGTTAGTCAACTATCAAGTTGATAGTTAGTCAACTATCAAGTTGATAGTTAGTCAACTATCAAGTTGATAGTTAGTCAACTATCAAGTTGATAATTAGTCAACTATCAAGTTGGTAGTCAACTATCAAGTCGATATTTGGTCAACCATCAAATTGGTAGTTGGTCAACTATCAATTTGATAGTCAGCCAACTATCAAGTTAATACAGTGAACTCTCTCTATAATGAAAACTCTCTATAATGAAATATCTCTATGAACAAAAAAAAAATTAAATTTAAAAAAATTCAAAAATATTTTTTGCCCCTTTGAAAAAGTGCCTCATTTGACGATGGATGCTGTAAAAATCAACAAAAACAACTCATTCATTGCTTATAATGCATGTATGTTCGGCAAAATAAATTGATTTTGGTTTGATACATTATGAATTTTATACGTTAAAGATTTGGTTCTTACGAAATTTGCATTGAACTATACCGAAAATATTTTCCGAAATTTATGATTTTTTATGATTTTTCGCATTTTCAAATTAATTACACCTAATATCTCTCTATAATGAAATCTCTCTATAAGGAACACGACTCCCTTCAGAATTCATTATAAAGAGAGTTCACTGTAGTTAATCAACTATCAAATTGATAGTTGAACAACTACCGCTACATTGATATCTAGCAATCACCATAATGATTTTCTTCACCATCCATCTTGAAATACTTACAAGGGCCTACATCTACAACTCATATACATTAACGCATACTAACTAACAAAACAAAAAATCATCAAAGTAACCGATTTCGATTCATTGAATTATGAACCAGTGGAAAATCCTGTTCTTTGGGATAGCTTCCAGATCCTTAGTCCCACATAGCCATCTTCGAACTTTAATTCCTCATCGATTAAAAAAAAGTTTTTCTAAATCGGACGAGAATTACTCAAGTTATCCGTAGCACAACGAAAATGGTAACAGACATTAAACGTTTTTCATAACATTTTTCATCAATCGTGGTAACAGACATTTTACGGTATTTTTTGGCATAAGATCCTGACTTTCAGTCAAGGTTATAAAGAGGAAATGTTCTTTATTGATTCTGATGTCACAAATTAGTATATGTGAAGCGTACGACTTGACAACAATGAGCAATTCAATTACTGTGGACATACTTGCTTTATGTCTTTAGGTAAGGATGATTTTGAAATCAACAAAGTTGGAATTCCCACGAATTTCAATCATGTCATCTGCCAATCGAAATTGGTCTTCACGTGCAAAGTGGTCGCATTGTTTGGTATAACGAAGGTGATTGCAGTGATTGGCCAGACAGTCGGTTATTAGTAGTTTGTCGACCATGTTGCGATACGTTGATTTTTTCAGCATCAGTCCTAATATTGTCCATACGAGCCAAAGGCGAGTTGAACAATATTTAGGACGTATGCTGAAAAAATCAAGTATCGCAACGAGGTGGACACACTGCTTTTTGCAACAAACAAATCGATTGAGAAGAAAATAACAACCAAACTTAAAAAATTCACTCCACAGAAACCATTATATTTTACAGTGTACAAACAATTTTTGATCAGATTGCAATGCACACATACGACATTGTAACGTCGTATCATAGCAACGGAGGGGTACATTTCAGCACATGTATCAAATTTCAAAAGTCATATCGTTACAAGTTGTAAATTTGTTTCACTTCCCCTCACACTCTTAAAAAAATTGGAAACTGTTTCGATTTTGATCGCGTTACCGCATCGTGAACAACATCGAAAACAGTCGAAAATCGATCGTGCGTTGCAAAAAATAATTTACCTGTTTCTGCTCGGTAAATGCGTCATTAACTCGTCGCAAGCGACTCGGAAAACGCATTTACCGAGCATCAACATGTAAAATATTGTACGTCTCATGCATCAACCTTCCTACGAGTCAAAACAACCAATTTGGAAGCACATACGTAATGTACTATAAATGAACAGCAATTGTTACGGGCTAAACGCTATTTTGTTTAATTTTCCCGCATCTTCCGGGTCTAAGAATAAAAAATGTATGTAATACAATATGTAAGTCACACATGTTTGGACCCGTACGAAGTACAAAGGTCCTATACATTTACTACAAACAATATTATTGTAACATGAGGTAGATCGAGGTGGGAGGGGGGGATGCATCTATTATCGTCTAGAGATGACGAATCAGCAATAAAAAAATGTCCGTCTGTCTGTCCGTCTCCACTTTTTTTTCTAAACGGCTCAACCGATCAGACTTTTTTTCACTAAAAGGTACATGCCTCCCATGATTCAAGTTCGAAGATGAGCAAAATCGACCAAGTGGTTCCGGAGATATGGTCGAGAAAGTGACCAAAAACATGGTTTTTCGAGGGTCGGTGAAGCTTTTTTGCAAATATCTCAGCAAGTATAGCACGGAAATTCCTCATTTTTGTGTCAAATGAAAGCATTTGATGTCACAAAACTGGGAAAAAATTTTAGTGGGAGTCGGTACAGGGGTCTAGGCACTGGGGCCAATGGAATGGACGAAATCGAGAATCATGGTCGTATACGAAAACAGTTTTTCGTCTATATTTCCTTAAGTATGCAATATGGAGACTTACTGTCAAAGGCAAAGTTGTAGAGAATAAAATTTTAGAGAACACGTATTTCAGGGTTTTTGGGGAAAATGGCTTAGTCCTTGGATATAAGCTTTTCTAGATTTGAATGGTCTGAGACGTACTTCGGTAGGGCCTTTGACATTACCTTGGGTAATTTCTATGGATCTTTGAAATTCTTACAGTTATAAAAAAACAGAAAACGTTGGATTGTTTGCTTATTTGTATATTTAGGTACGTTCGAGTCATTTTGCCACATCTATTCTGTTTGTCACATCTATTCTGTTTGTCACATCTATTCTGATATGTACGGGTCTTTGGTTGTGTTAGAAAATTAAATTTAAGCGAACACATGTTTCAGGATTTTGGCAAAATACGGCCCAATCCTGGTATATGGCCACTTGACATTACCTTGGGTAATTTCTACTGATCTTTGAAATTCTTACAGTTATGAAAGAACAGAAAACGTTGGATTGTTTGCTTATTTGTATATTTAGGTACGTTTGAGTCACTTTGCCACATCTATTCTGTTTGTCACATCCATTCTGATACGTACGGGTCTTTGTTTATGTTTTGAATATAAAATTATTATCGACAATTAAATCCTCTACCCAAGCAATAGAAAAAAAATTATCATCTCTAACAGAAGACTATCTTACGTCAGGTAAAATATACAATTTTATAGTAAATTCTACTACGAAAGTCAGTATCAGCAGAAAACAGCATTAAAGATAATAACTTTTCCGGCAAAAGTCTAATAAAAGCCTTCTGAGTATTAAGTACAGGATCGTTGTGGAATTTGCTATAAATAGCTTGTTTTAGTCAAATAAAAGTGGCTCTGTGATCTAAAAGGTCTAAAAGAGGATGCAATTTTACTTCGAAGGTAATCTGCGCAATATGATTTTTCATATTCCTATGTTAAAAATAAAATCTTGTCTTGAAGTAGATCTTTGATGCGGCCATATTGTAATTGTATTATAGGTTTTGTAGAGAAAAAGACAACGAGAAATTTTCGCTTAGTACGCACGGGTCCACACGGATCAAAAATCTCAACATCCTAGGCGGCGTAAATGGTTCGAGATGAAGTTGAGGATATAGTTTACGACACCGAAATCATAAAAGAAAACTTCATTGCCGCTTAATTTAAACTAACACACAATTTCCATTTGATTTGCTTTTTGTTGTTGCTTTGAAAACGTAGGTTGGTAATGCTACAAACATACAAGAATTTATAATCTCGAAAATAGCACATATCATGACATTAATTGAATGTTAGTTTTTTTATTACACACAATAATATTCGTAGACATAAATGAAAAACATTTCTTTCTTGCAATTTAAAAATTTAAAAATATACTTTTGAATCATAAATTTGTGAACGCAGGATGATTATGATTCACAACTAAGTGATTGAGATTCACATATTTCAAATATTTTTAGCATAATGTGAAATTGTATTGCTTTTGTGTACATTGTACGAGAGAGTACTCACAAAATGCTAAAAATTAGCGACACGTTCTCTAATTTATACCCATAATAACTCAACTCTTTCGGACGAAATGTAATTCCAAATGAACTTAATAATTTCTTTTATCACATCGGGGCCTATAACATGCCCATTATAGCCCTGAAAGCAGGACTATAATCGGCTTATTATAGTCGAGTTTCATATGTTGAATAAGGACTATAACGTAATCATTACATGCAAATCAAATGTTTCTTATGTCGATGGAAAATAGCAAAACAAACTCACATCGCCTTTTTCAAAGCATGCTCAACTTCACAAACGTTTATTTGTTGTTTAAAACATTTTATTGTGTTGAATTGGGATTTGAACATGAATTAAAACAAAATTTTAATCAAAACGAGTTTTATTTACTTTTTTTTGGAGGAATCGATTGACCGTACGATTTGATGACAACTGTTTACTAGATTGAAACGATTGCCTTTGCAACGATTTCAATGTACAGTGTATTTTCATGTTTTGTGCAAAATTGGCAGTTATAGGCCCCGATGTGATAAAATATCGTATAGCACAAGGGGTATATCTTGCAATTACGCGATTATACCCCTTGTGTTATAATATACTATTGTTATCGAAAACGATAAGAACAACAGCAGATTTCATGCTTGCTTAGAAAACGAGTATATTACCGTGCTACGAATCAGGGGCGCTATTACGACATTTTTTCTCTATTCTCTACTCTCACACTTGCACGAACAAAGTAACATTTTTTTACATTTTATTCATGTCAAATGTGAGAGTAGAAAATAGAGAAAGCATGTCGTAATAGCTACCCAGGGCCTATTATTTGTGAAATTTGAGAAATTTTGTGAAATGATAATTACGTCTTTGATTAAATTCACTCTAGGTGATGAAAAACTGTAGATACTTATTGGTGATTCATTTAACGAAAACGACTTGAATAACATTGAAAAACATATATAACAAAAGACCCGTACGCATCAGAATAGATGTGGCAAACAGAAGATATGTTGCAAAAAGACTCGAATGTATCTAAAAGTAGAAATAAGCAAACAATCCAATGTTTTGTGCTCTTTAAAAAATTTAAGAATTTCAACAACCCATAGAAATTACCCAACGTAATGTCAAAGGCCCTACCGAAGTACATCTGAGACCATTGATTTGATGGCCTAAATGTTCTCCCCTGCAGCATATCAAAAATGTAATTCACACCAACTTTGCCTCAAGAAGCAAACTTCAAACTGCCGTAATTTTATAGATATGTGTCATAACTCACAATTCTAGAAGCTGCTCACGACTGTTACTGTCACTGTGTAATGTGTATTCATATCGCCCTCTAAATAACTATTTTCACTAGTCACGTACGTATTTACCAAATTGAGCCTGCACTACATACAAGCACAAAATGTGTAGCTACTTCGACGTACTGGAGTTTACTAATCTTCCACATTCTAAAAGAAAATATTCACAGAGAAAGTCTCTAGAGTGCAACATAACCTCACTTTTAGAAGGTGGAATCAATATCTACGATTGGTATGATGGTGAACTGCTACATATGCACCGAAAGGTGTTTTACTGCGAGAAACTCAGAAAGACTCACCGGGCGCTGTGGGAAAACAGACTTTTTTGTAATTCCTCAGAAAAATTGTAAAATGTTTATTTCAAATATACTGTAGTGTGTGTGGTGAAAACGATTTTTGACAGGAAATCTGGAACAGTCCGAGCTCTAATTCGGATATCCAACACATAAACAACGTCATTGGTGTAACGCTCAAACCAGCTGGTCCGAGTCACATGGTAAAAATAAAAGATGATAAGTGCATTAATTTATTTATTATTTATTTATCATATGTTAACAATCTGAATAAATAATTCTAGTATTACTACTAGCGAAAACACACAAAAACAGCCCATTTGAAAATCTTTAGTTTACGTAGTCGGTCTAGTTAAGACCTCTCATTTCGTGTACCCTTCAATGAGATTGAGAAGATATTTCCTGATACGTAAAAACTGTAGATAAAGCTTGAAACAGGCTATTTTGCTCACTCTGAGGCCGATAGCTACTAATATACGAACCCGATTTTCAAAATTTTTATTTTTTTCAATGCGTCTCTTCAATACCTTACATTTGACGTATCGAACATCATTTTCCGAGAATTTTCCACAAACAGCTCTTATTTGTGAACAGAATTTTCGATAAATTTTGATATTCTGATTTGTCTCGTCGATACCATAAGGAAATGCCTCGGACACATACTTCGATGGACAAAATGTTTCCCTCAATTTGCTCTGCAACATAGCAAAAAAAATCTTTTTGTTAGGGCCGACCTTAGAACAGACCTGAGCACAGGCACCGGGTCCAAATTTGTTTTTGAATATAATTCGGTACTCGATTACCTCTCAAATAGAAAAATAATCAACAAAATCAGTTAGGATTTATCAAATTTATGTAAGCAAACACGTTGGGCCCTAGTATAAACTCATTTTTAGGGTCCAAGGGTTTCTAATCAAAACATTTTCTGCCATAAAACAGGAGACAGTCCTAAACCTTTCGATCAAACAAAATTTGAAAATCGGAAGAGATTTATTCGAGTTAAGTACAAAAAACATGAAAAGCGTTAGCAGGGAGGTGCGGGAAATGAGTGGAAAAACAAGACTTTTCTAATTTCTAATGTTTTCTTAGTTTGTTTTACAATTTATAAATTTTAAAGAATAAGTGTTGAAAAGTTCCTTCGGTTTTATATTGTTTATAAAATTTATCGAATTTATAGGTTTTAAGGAACCCCTTATTTCATTATCTCTAGAAATTAAAAGTTTACAGTCTCGTGCTTTTTTTATTAGCTGTCAAAATTTAGCCATTTCACGGTTTTGCCAATACAAAAAAACATTGAAAAAGAGATAATTTTAAGAACAGCTGAATTTTGAGAGTAAATAAATTTTAAACATTCTATTAGATTTAGATATTCGTGAAGATACCACGGAAATATTTACAAAAATCATAGAATATGTCGCTTTTTCCTCTTTAGTTCTTTAAATATTCTCAAATTGCATAATGTGTGATTGATATTAACAAGACCTGCAAAGCCTCTATTTGTAGTAATTTTCTTTTCTTTTTTTTCAAAAAATCCTTAAATTGTTCATGTTCTTGCAAGTCTGTTAGCCCAGTTAGCGCAATAGATCAAAATTTTATCAATTTTCCTAGATTTCGACTATATTTTTCAACAAACAATTCTACATTACATACAACAAATTCTTACATAACTCTTAGACGAAATGAAAGTAATAATTTTTCAGAAAAAGTAGTTGCTGCCATTAGTGGATTTCACATTTCCTCAAATGTCATGCAGTTGGATAGATGAAGTTTTATTAATTTTTCTGTGATTTTACTAATATTACGAATTTCTTGGAAATATTTTTGTCAGTTGACTTCTAATTTCTCCAAAAATCATTCAGTTTTATAAGTCTGGACTAGACCTTTCCAAATAGCCATAATTTGTTTCAATTGGGCTTTTTTTATGACGTTTGAGGAAATTTTCTGCTAATTTTACCAATTTTTGCATATCACCATAAAACTCCAAATTTTTCAATACTTTTTGGAGGAAATGAAAGTAGAAAAAATTCATAAAAAGTCGGTAATTACAAAAATTGACGTTTTTAGCGCTTTCTTCTTGTTTTTGTCTTTTGTACAGTTAGATTCGTTTTGACTAAAGACTTTCAACAAACCCTTTTTGACCAATTCCATGCAAAAAGTGGAAAATGAGTTACGTGCAAACGCTCTAAGGAGTAAAATATTTAGATATTAGAATTCCTTTGTATGGAGAAGTTGAAGATTGCACATTTGTAGAAACTTCTTTCATATAACACAAGCCTCGTATGTGCTTTGTTTAGCAAGAAAACAACGTTTGCACATAACCTACCAATGGAATTGCCCTTTTGTTGACTTTTACCAAATTTAGATGAAGTTTTAGCAAATTTTCGTTGATTTCCATAATTTTTTGTAGCGCTTTTGGTATAGTCTTTTTGGTTGACGCCAAATTTCCTCAAATTTTATGCAGTTTGATAGAAATTAAGAAGATCTTTCTAAAGAGCGACTATATATTTTCGATGAAATTTGGGTCAAATTTGGCATTTTTAGCGGTTTTTTGCAAATATTCTTTTCCATTAGTATACAATTTCCTCAAATTTCACCCTATTTCCTAGAATTAGTGAAGATCTTTCCAACGAAGCCCCTCTCAATGAGACTGGACAACTTTCATTTGAAATTTTAGGAAAATTTCTTTTTTTGAAGCGCTTCTGGTAGCGCTGTAGCGCTGCAAAAATAAAAAGAAATTCATTTGATTTCCTAGATCTAGATGAGATCTTTCCAACGAGCCATCACACGTCAAAATTAATAAAAGTTTAGATACTCTTTGGAGGAAGTGAATATTGTCAATTTTTGGAAATTTCCTATGAAATTCCTATGAAAATTTCCTACCCAACTTCCTAAGCCTTACGTAATTTCCTCATATCTCCGGATTGAACGGTCCAAATCACATCGAATTTCATCCTATTTCCTAGTGTTTGACTTGTTTTAGGAAATAGTATGTTTGACTGTCTCCCGTTTTATGGAAGAAAACTTTCTGATTAGAAACCCTTGGACTCAGTCAGGACCCTAAAACTGAGTTTCTACTAGGGTCCAACGTGTTTGCTTACATAAGTTGGATAAATCTTAACTGATTTTGTTGATTCTTTTTATATTTAAGAGGTAATCGAGTACCGAATTATATTCAAAAACAAATTTGAACCCGGTGTCTGTGCTTAGGGCTGAAGTGAGCCTCAGGTCCGCCCTTAGGTCAATTTTTTTTTTGCTGTGTTGCAGAGCAAATTGGGGGAAACATTTTGTAGATAGAAGTATGTGTCCGAGGCATTTCCTTATGGCCCTAGGTCGGGCCAGAGATCGGCCCTAGAAAAAAAATGGTTTTTTGCTATGTTGTAGAAAAAATTGAGATGAGCATTTTTGTCTATTTGGGGGTCAATTTTGAACTTACGAAAGGCGTTTCTTACACCGTTTCTTCGGTCGCGTTTTTGAATATTACCCTCTCGATAAATTCCAATACAATTTAATGTGGACGTAATTTCATACACTTAAGGGTTAAGGCAATATTTACTTAAATACGTTCGAGTCTTTTCGTAACGTCAACACTGTTTGCCACATCCATTCTGATACGTACGAGTCCCTTGCAAATGTTTTGATTACCTTTCAGGGAAACAAAAGTTTTGGAAAATCGGTTGAGTTTTACTAGAGTTATCGTGTTGATGGACGGACATTTTTAGACCCGTACGAAGTACTGGTTTTATGCGATTACAAATGTCGTTGTAACACGTCGAATTTCGACCCGGGAGTTGGTGGGTTTTTCGTTTTGGGGTATAAATAGAAGAAATATGCAAAAAAACACGCTTTCCGTCTGTCCGTCCGTCCGTCTCTCCGCCCATCTATCCGTCTTTCGCCAAGTTATCTCGGGTAAGGCTTGACCGGGCTCTAAAAATGAGTCTTTGAATTTCAGTCAGTCGAATTTCAACCCGGGAGTAGGGGGAGCATCGATCATGGTCCTTAGATGACGAATCAGCAATAAAAAAAATGTCCGTCCGTCCGTCCGTCCGTCAACAAGATAACTAGAGTAAAACTTAACCGATTTGCAAAAACTTTTTTTTCCCTAAAAGGTTATCAAAAAATCTTTTATGGAATTGAATCTGGACACTGTAGGCTTAAGGGCCGCCGAGCTAGGGCTGTTTAAGTGGTTTTTGGTCTTTTGTAAATAACTCGAGTAAATCGTTTCCGATTTTCATAATTTTTTTTTTTTTGCTTGAAAGACCTGGGCATGGCCGACAATTTATGGAAGACATTTTTTTTTAATTTGAGTCCTTGGACTTATCTCGAGCTCTAACAACGAGTCTCTACTCTCATGTTAGGGTTAGCCGATTTTACACTTTTTTTTCTTGCGAAGAGGACAGCCATAATTTTGGTACCTTTGGTTTCTTTTCAAATCCGATTTCCAGCTTGCACACTCAAATTTTCTGAAGAAAGG
>CM055406.1:81502976-81546948 GCA_029228625.1 Pseudolycoriella hygida
CCTTGGCTCAGAATACAATTAGTCAACTTTGCCAGATATTCGTGTGCTGACCTAGGAAGCTTCTTCAAAACAATTTATATTTCTACTAAGGCTCATGTAAAAAGATGTTGACTTAGTTTTTCTTAAAATGAATTATTTCGCACTACGTACTATGTTTCACTCAATGTTAAATTATGAATCCATTTCGATTGATAATCTAGCATTTTTTTAAGTCCAATCTCAAAAAAATATTGCTTCCATCAAATGTTTGACATTCATTAACCTTTACAACAAAAAATAGTTACGTAACTTTTCATCACGACAACAACGGAAATCGTGATTTTTCACTTCCCAAACAACAATTCAACAACATCATCAGTTACTTTCGGCTCTCTTTTAGGAACAGAAAATACTTTCGGCCCTCTCTTAGTTAAGTGAGGTCTGCATTATTTCATTTTCGGCTCCCACTTGGGAAGTGAAAATTACGGTTTTCGTTGTTGGAGTGATGAAAAAATTATTAAAATCGGTTAAGATTTGCGCGAGTTATGTACATAAGACCGAAAACCACTTGAACGGCCCTAGCTCAGCGGCCCTTCGTCCAAATTGGCCTATTTATCCCAAACCCAGTTTTGGTGCTTCACTTCAGGGGAAAAATTTTTTGAGAATCGGTTAAGATTTACTGTTTACGTTTAATGTTTACGGACGGACTGATGAAATTTTTTTCCTTCTTCCCTACTCTAATCAAAAGGTTTCAAACTTCATGATAAACGCATAGGATTCATAATTCGTATAAGTACAAAAAATTTAATTCAAATTTAGTTCAAAAACATAAAAATGTTATGACAAGCATTGACAACTTTAAAGTTCTAGAACTGGGAAGATGATGGCGTATTCTGGAGGATAAATCTTTTGCCAACATTCCTCAGTAATGACCAGTACTCAACTTCTACGAAGAGATTCCTGAACAAATCTCTATCCCTCTATCTTATGGAGATGGTCCATTACAAAATTTGCTATTTCATGTATTTTATATTATAGATGTAGTGTAGTGTTGTCAAGTGTAGCGTGAATTGTAGTGAGCTATAGTGTATTGTAGTGAGATGTAGTAAGATGTAGTGTATTATAGTGAGATGTAGTGTAGTGTAGTGAAATGTACTGAGATGTAATAAGGTGTAGTAAGGTGTAGTGAGATGTACTGAGGTGTAATGAGATGTAGTGTAATGAGATGTGGTGTAGTGTAATGAGATATACTAAGGTGTAGTTTGATGTAGGGTAATGTAGTGAGATGTATTGTAGTGTAGTGAGATGTAGTGAGGTGAAGTGTAATGAAATGTACTGAAATGTAGTAAGGTGTAGTAAGATGTACTAAGGTGGAGTGAGATGTAGTGTAGTGTAGTGAGATGTACTAAGGTTAGTTAGATGCAGTATAGTGTAATAAGATGTAGTGTAGTGTAGTAAGATGTAGTGAGGTGTAGTGTAGTGAGATGTAGTGAGGCGTGGTGACATGTAGTGTAGTAAGGTGCAGTGATGTTGTGTTTTATATTATAGAAGGGCACGATTTGACAATGAGTGAGGAAGGATTAAAAATATAGTTGCGACTCACCTTTAATTCACCTTCACTCGATTTTTTGGATATCACTTTCCTATTTTAGGGTCATCAAAATCGTTTTTTCGTCTCCTTGCGGGTGGGAGAAATCGAATTTCTGGGATATAAAAATAATTTTTTTGGAATGTCAATTTTCTTTTTCTGCACTATCAAAGTGGCGGATTATCAAAAATCTTTTTACGGATGATCGGTTTAATCATATGCCATTTATTTATGACGTGTTCCCCCCAGGTATTTTCAGTAACGTTATAGATAACGTTATACTACACTAACGTAACACGTTACGTAAGAATAGCGGTATGTGATAAAGTATTGTTTTGTGAATGGAATCCAATTCATTGAAAATATTTTTCATACATAAAAACATATGCAATGGACCCGTACGCAGGGTCGTAGCTACGGGGGGAGGGGGGGCTAGGGGGCGGAACCCCAAGAATTTTTTCCACCCCCCAGAGGCTTTGAAGAAAGTAATAATCTAAACTTGAACAAGTTAGTACGTTAGTCATTAATATCCGAATAATACCGAAAATTTCGTTGTGTCAAATGTGACGAAGACCACACTCCGGGAGTACGCCCACGAAATACTGACAAAAATATACCAGTTGTGTGCTGCAAATGCCACAATAATCGCTCTGCCAACGTTTTGCAGCACTGTTCTTTTTTCGCTAAACACATAAAACCCATTATCGACAAACGAACGAAAGAGCGTAACAAAACTTCAGGAATCGACGCGTAATTGATCAGCACAACTCCATCAAAAAATATAACTACGAATACCTCTCATGCCGCCGTGAAACCCAATGTTACATTCAGCAGAGTCGTTGCCAATAGTCACTCATCAAAACCGAGAGGGAAGACTACAAACAACAGCAAGGCGACACTGAATTTAAACGGCGCCTGCAGAACATGCAGCTCATGACATCTCAACAAGAATTAATAAAGGAGCTTTCATGCCTAATAAAATAATCGCATTCAACATCAACGCATTGGGCCCACGGCACAAACATCAAACACTGATACACTACATCAATCATTACAACCTCACGGTCGTCCTCATCTCAGAAACTAAATTAAAACCTCATATACGGGTAGCGATACCAAACTACCAAGTGTTTCGTTGCAATCGTCTAGAAGATGCCGGAGGCGGAACAATGGTTATAATGAAGATTTTTGTAAAATCCGACCTTTTCGAAACCTGCACAGTTCAATGTTCGGCAAATGGACTGCCGATCACGATATTGCGGCATACGCTCCAATTGAATCCAAAGCTAAGTATGTCGATTTTAACCAGTTTTTTTGTCAATTCAATTCCAGCATTATAGTCGGAGGAGATCTGAAAGCAATACACACTCAACTCGGCGACGTCAAATGCAACAGCAACGGAATAAACATCTACCATTTGCACGCATCTGGACACTTTCAAGTCATATATGCTGAATTTCCAACTTGTCATCGCTCAGTAAGTGGTTCGTTTATCGATCACTTCAATATCACCTCTGATCTCAATGACGTGGTAAGCAGCCTTGCTCATAACACCGTCAAACTATCCGACTACACCGGGATTCCGATTGAGACGTACATCGATTTTGACATCAACAACAAACCACAGCCAAATTGCAAAAGGAAACTTTTTCACTAAGCCGATTTTAATGCAATCAACACCAAATTAGATGAACTTCTCATTCCTGCAACTTCTAATATACAGTGCCAAGAAATCGAATCAAAAGTTAATTCACTTCAAGAAATTTTGCGATCTATCATCGACAACAGGGACAATGACCAAAATCAGGATCTCTGAACGGTCTGCTTAAAGAAAAACGAAAACTGTGTAGAGTTCTGAATAGACGTCTCAATAACCAACGTGCTGACAGACAGGACATTTCTACTATTCACAGTTCAATCAATCAAATTGCGACAATGGTCAAAAATTCACTCTGCGATGATTTCAGTAAATGTTACCAGCGAAGACTGCAAACAATCCGGAATAACAGAGACGCCTTTCAAATTGTTCGACAGTTTTATAATTTCAAACGCAAATCAACTGAAGTCAAAAAAAATTTCCTGGATGAAGAAAAACAGGTTGCAGTCTCTGATCCTACTGAAATGGTAAACTACTTTGCACTGCACTTCCTGAAAAATCACGAGCTTACAGTCAACAATAACAGCATCGCAAATTCAATCGTTCAAGAGTCCATCAACAAACTGCATAACGTAGACTGCAAGATCCTTTTCAACCAATAAATCAGAGCGGCTATTGAATCTAAAGAACAAGTGGAGGAGATCGATAATTTCCTACCTGAAAATAGCCGTGGTATTCTCACTTCGGTGGAAGAAGCCAGCGAAATTCTATTTTCCCGCCATAGCACAACATCGGCCGGCGATGCTATCGGTCGACCAATTCCAAAGCCGGGCGAAGACTCAACATACATTGCCAACTGGAGGCCGATATCGATGCTAAATTCAATTTCAAAAATTTACAAAATAATTAATTTTAAAAAGAAGACTGCGAAATCATTTCGATGGCATACGGTTTTTCTCTAACGAACGGATCTGCTTTCGGCCAGGACGTTTAATTCTTCACGCTTTAGCGAAATTTAACGACAACATCCTGGCTGGCTTGAACGACGGCAAGATCACCACTGCAGTCCTCCTAGACATTCGTGCATCTTTCGATACCGTATGGCATAACGGGTTGATTCATAATGCAATGTGCAAAATAGTACAAAGCTACCTATCTGAGAGATCAATGACAACCAAAATGAATGATGTTTTTTCTTGCAGGGGTGCCACAAGGGAGTTGCATATTAGATATTCTGTTCCTAGCATACATTAACGATATGCCGACGCACCCTGGTATCGAAAAATCACAATTCGCCGATGACTCCCTTTTCTACCGCACTCACAAGGAATGCAAAATAGCAGCTAAAACGTTCAAATCTTACCTACGGCGGATATCCGATTACTTCAAGTGTTGGAAATTGAACATTTTCGAAAACGAAAGTCAAATCATCAACATCGTCGGACGGTGTTCGTTCAGACACTAAGCGCAAAGTCAGATCGGAAGCAAAGAAAATGTTAACCACTATCAACAACAAATCCATCAAGACAGTCGAGTCGATGCGATACTTAAGAAAATGGTTTACGAAAAATGCCTCAGCGAAATGTCAAATCGATAAAATGATAAAAAAATCCAACATAGTCACCAGCAAACTGAATCATCTACTTCGAAGCTCAAGGATCTCATGCAATGTCAAAAACTTGTTTTACAAGACAATAGTAAGGCCGTTACTGTGCTACGCTTCACCAATCTGGGCCGATCCGTCAATCGCCTCTTCAGCTCAAATGGAGCGGATTCAACTAACCGAAAGGAAAATCCTCAGATCAACAACAAACACCAAACGAAAACGTGACAGTTTTTTATATGCAAACAATTCCACTCTGTATCACAAAGCCAAAACTCCTCGAGTAGACTGATTTATCACCAACAAAGCACTAAGTTTTATTGATCGCTGTAGCGAAAATGAAGACCCATCGGTCAACAGCATAGGACAGTTCGGACAAGTTGAAGACCCCAAATATTTACCGGTTGCTTTTTGGCCAGTCCACAATACCAACCAGTAATTTAAAAAGGTTTTCTTCACAATTGTAACAAGTTTAGTGGATTCAGTGTTTCTCTAAGCCCTAACTGTAAAGTTTTCTTGTTTCTTTTGAGTAATTTTTTTGATCCAACAACCTTTCGCATTTTGCAAATCATTACCGGAAATTTTCCCTAGAAGTGCAGACAAAAATTTTGTTTTCAAGTGCCTTTTTCGTTCATATATTCGTGCGCAATGCTTTAAAATGAGATTAACTCAATATAAAGTAGTAGGACGCAGTCCGTTAATTTATTCATTAGATTTTACTTGCTTTTGTTCTTTAAACAAATAAATATCATTAATAAAAAAAAGTAATTAATATCATTTTGAATTTGAACACCTGTCCCGACTTTTTGGACCATCCCCGACAACATATCAAAAATTAATTTTTCAGTAATTTTCAGGCAGCGAAGCGACCTGGACACAGAACCGCTCAACCAATTTTCTTAAACGTGGTTTCGCTGGCTTCACACTGCCGAAACCTTTCATTTGACACCTCACTGACCTCATTCCGGCTACTACCGGCCGAGATATAGGTTAATAGGTGCTCCCATTCTGGACAAAATCTCTGAAAAATGGCCTCTATCTCGGGAGTGGGAAACTTTTTCACCCAACATTGTTCAGCAATTTCGTTGCCCCAAGCTTCCACTAACGATTGGCACACAAAAATTATCTCTACTTCGTCCAACAGCAAAATTTCCCTAACAACAAAGTGAGGAAACTCCTAAATTTGAACAGTTTTCGATGCCTAGCTCCTCCGCATGAAGTCGGATGAAAAAGTTTTCTTCTACAAAATTGTAGGCCATCAAAAAC
This sequence comes from Pseudolycoriella hygida, assembly GCA_029228625.1. Classification (NCBI taxonomy): domain Eukaryota; kingdom Metazoa; phylum Arthropoda; class Insecta; order Diptera; family Sciaridae; genus Pseudolycoriella; species Pseudolycoriella hygida. The sequence goes on from CM055406.1 coordinate 81,509,010, forward strand.
TCTAAGACTTTTCTTCGCCGACCAACTCTCTAACACAACATCTTGACTGACTTTTCCCCGGTTTTCAATTTTGACCCGTTTTTTACCCATATCCGAGGCGTAAACAGCTACGAAAAAATCCCAAAAAATCCAAAAAAATCCCAGAAATCCCAGAAATCTCGAAAATCCCAAAAGTCCTCAACATCTCAAAACATCCCAAAAAATCTTAAATATATCAAAACAAATCGTTTTGTGTGACTTTCGGTTGCTTAAAAGACGGTGAATTTGTAAGTGCACATACCAAAAGTACACACAGAAAGGTTACGCACTTACGATACAATATAAATCATAATATTATTTATTAGAGCCATACCAAAAACGAAGTTCTTCGAAAAGGGGCTTATTGCGTTTACTAAAACGTTTGCAATCAGTCGAATTTGGACCGGGGAGTTGGTGGTTTTTTTTCTTTTTGGTCTAAATAGGAGAAATCTGCAAAAAAATTTGTCCTTCTGTCCGTCCGTTCATCTGTCATCACGACAACTCGAGTAAAATTTGACCGATTTTCTCTGAAATGTAATTGAAAAAGTGATTATGGTATTGCATTTGTGCCAAGGGCCACCTAAGTGCTTCAGGGTTTTTTGATTGACGGAATTGACGGATAGACGGAATTATTGACGGAATGGAAAGCGAACAACGAAACGTAGACGATGCATGGAATCAAATTAGACGAAACGTAGAGCAAGCCGCAGCAGAGACGATAGGAACGAGAACGGGAAAGAAAAGAAATGACTGGTTCGATGACGAATGCAGAAAAGCACTGGATGACAAAAATGCGGCTCGAGCGAGATATCTAAATAGATGCACTCGAGCTGGCATGGCAGAGTACCGTTCGAAGAGAAATTTCGAGAAAAAACTATTCCGAAGAAAAAAGCGACAACATGACAAGGAAGTTTTAATCGAAATTGAAAGGTTTGGTAATCGAAAAGAGACGCGGAATTTTTACCGGAAAGTAAACGAATCGAGGAAAGGTTACAGTCAACAACTTTTATTGTGCAAGGACAAGGATGGGTTGGTCTTAGCAGATGAGGAAAGGTGCATCAGACGATGGGCGGAGTACTTTAAGGAACTGCTGAACCCGAACAGACCACCGAACCGAAACGACACCAACAACAACTTACCATTTCAGACCGCGCAGCCACATATTGCAGAACCAACGCTACAGGAAGTGGAGCATGAAATTTTAAAGCTCAAAAATTTCAAAGCCCCAGGAACCGACAACATACCTGGAGAACTTTTTAAGCACGGTGGTAACGCATTATGTATGGAGATGCACGAGCTCATCAAGCGCATCTGGAATGTCGAGGAGTTGCCGGGAGAGTGGAAGACTAGCATCATCTGCCCTTTGTACAAGAAAGGCGACAAATTGGAGTGTGGCAACTATCGCGGAATTTCGCTTTTGAATATCGCCTACAAGATATTTGCGAATATTCTATACAAACGCCTTCTTCCATACATGGAATATACTGTTGGTGAATATGAAGGTGATTTTCGTGTAGGTCGTTCAACAACGGGCCAGCTGTTTAGCATTAGACAGATCTTGGAGAAGTGTAATGAGTACAACGTGGAAATACACCATTTGTTCGTAGACTTCAAAGCAGCATACGACAGTGTCAACAGGAGGAAGTTATGGAGAGTGATGGAGGAATTAGGGGTTCCCAAAAAACTAATCTCGCTAACAAAGTTGACAATTGATGGAGCTAACAGCCGAGTAAGAATCCGAAGCAAATGGTCAGACGCTTTCGACATTGAGGAAGAACTACGTCAAGGTGATCCGCTCGCGACGCTGCTTTTTAATTTGACCCTTGAAGCAGCAGTGAGAACCATGGACATCGACACCAGCAGCACCATTTTCACCAAATCCAGTCAATTGCTGGGCTTCGCTGATGACTTGAATATCTTGGGCCGAAACATGGAAGCTGTTAAGGAAAAGTTCACGGCTTTGGACAGAAAAGGTACCGACCTCGGGTTAAAGGTTAATGACACAAAGACCGAATACATGATTGTCTCCCCATCGAATCGACAACACGACCAAAGCGTAACAATTGACACACACACATTTAAGGTGGTAGACAAGTTCGTATATCTTGGATCTCTGCTTAATTCTGACAACGTAATCATGGACGAAATCAAAAGACGGATAACTCTTGGCAACCGGAGTTATTACAGCCTGATAAAAATTTTAAAGTCCAAATCAGTAAGCAGAAACTCTAAATGCGCACTGTACAAATCTGTGATAAGACCAATAGTTACGTATGGGTCGGAGTCGTGGTGCATGACTCAGAAAGACGAACAATCGCTGCTCACGTTCGAAAGAAAGGTACTGCGGACAATTTTCGGACCAGTATATGACGAAAATATGAACAGATGGCGCAGACGATTTAATCATGAGCTTATGCAGCTTTATGGAGAGCCGGACATAGTTAGAACAACAAAAATTAACAGACTACGATGGCTTGGTCATGTGCAGCGTATGGACGACAATCGTATCCCGAAGAAACTTTTTATCACCAAACCGGAAGGCAAAAGAAGTGCAGGCAGACCAAAATCCAGATGGTGCGATGCAGCTTTTGCCAACCTGAGAACTGCGGGAGTAACCAGCTGGAAGACGTTAGCTGAGGATAGGTCCGGTTGGAGAAGCATGTTGGAGAAGGCCAAAACCCTTAATGGGTTGTAGGGCCGGTTAAGTAAGTAAGTAAGATCGACCCTGGACACCGAACCACTCAACCGATTTTCTTAAACGTAGTTTCGCGTATGTACCGCAGTTGTTGAAGACAAATTTTTTTCAAGTGCAATAGTACTAGAAAACCGTTTGGCCTTGTCATTAGTTGTTTGGCAAACGCCTCTGCCTTCTATAAAGTGAACGGTAAAATCAATTGTTGATTGATCAATTCGTGAGAAATCAAAGAAATTTTATAAAGGCACAACTTTCTAACAAAATAAAATTTTTTAAACTTATTATCACAAACATAACCAAAGATCCGTACGTGCCTCAAGAAGTAAAAGTCAAATTTTTGCAGTGTAAAAACTGAAAATATAGAAAAAACATAATAAAGACCCGTACGTATCAGAATAGATGTGGCAAACAGAATACATGTGGCAAAGAGTCTCTAACGTATCTAAATATACAAATAAGCAAACAATCCAACGTTTTCTGTTCTTTTATAACTGTAAGAATTTCAAAGATCCATAGAAATAAATTACCCAAGGTAATGTCAAAGGCCCTACCGAAGTACGTCTCAGACCATTCAAATCTAGAAAAGCTTATATCCAAGGACTAAGTCATTTTCCCCTAAAACGTGAAACACGTGTTCTCTAAAATTTTATTCTCTACAACTTTGTCTTTGGAAGCAACTTTCTATCTCTCATAGTTCTGGAGATTCGGGTCATCCTTCCCAATTATGGAAGTGGCCATATACCAGAATTCGACCATATTTTCCCAAAACCCTGAAACACGTGTTCGCTCAAATTTAATTCTGTACAACTTCGCCTTTGGAACCAACTTTTTAACTCTCATGGTTCTGAAGATGTGGGTCATCCTGCCCAATTATGGAAGAGGCCATATACTAGTATTAAACCATATTTCACCAAAACCCTGAAACACTTGTCCGCTTAAATTTAATTCTCTACAACTTCGCCTTTGGAACCAACTTTCCAACTCTCATAGTTCTAGAGATTCGGGTCAGACTGCCCAATTATGGAAGAGGCCATATACCAGTATTGGGACATATTTTCCCAAAACCCTGAAACACGTTTTCGCTTAAATTTAATTCTCTACAACTTCGCCTTTGGAACTAACTTTCTAACTCTCACAGTTCTGGAGATCCGGGTCATGATGAATTGCATTTTATTGTCTTCTATCTTCTAGATGACATGGAAAAAGAGTGTCTATGACTGCTGTCATAGACCTCGTTAAAAAACCATCAAAACGTTACAATACAATAAATTAAGCGTATCTGTACAAATGTCTAAATCGAAAAGTAAAAAATCAAAAAACGTTAAAAAGCGAACATAGATAAGAAAAAGTCAAATTCAATAAACAACAAACAACAAATAGTTAAGATCGATTAAATCTAAGTCAAAAATATCAACAAAAAAATCTAACAAATAGTTAAGATCGAGTAAATCTAAGTCAAAAATCTAAAGAAAAAAAAAATTCGTCAAAAGTGAAAAAGCAAATTCAACTAAAGCGTATCGTCAAAAATAGTATATCGTCGTAAATCGTATCAAATAAATCAGTCGTCATAGAATACGTCGTCGTGTTATCATCGAAGTGGATCCAGAATGTAGTAACGGCCAGCCAATTACAGAAACTCCGGCGAAAAGTAAACTGTGCAATCAGAAAATAAATTTATTTTTTTGGAAAACATCAGATAAATAGAAAAGGTTAATCACCGGGTAAGTGCTTTCGGTTTTAAATTATATTTGTGAAAAGAAAGCACCAAAACAAACACATCATCCAAGTCGGATCGATGTGGTTGGCAGCAATATTAAATAGTCGGCATGCGAAGTTTAGTGGTGAGAATTGTGAATATTCATGGGAACTACCAGTGATTCTATTCAGTGAAGATGTACGTAGAATCCGCGTGCCATCGTTCAATATGAGTTTATCACGGATAAACTGACAGATTAGTTTCCCTGTGAGAACATCATGAATGAAAAATATCGCTGCATCGGTCCGACGCCTCAAAAGTGAAACGAGCTGAAGTTCTTCACATCTTTCAGCATATGGACGAATACGATATGGATTAGAATCGCCTTCGACTCGACGATCACGGTTTGCATATAAAACGAACTGTCTTTGGACACTTTCTATGGATTGGATGTGAACCGAGTGGTGCGGTGACCAAATCGTACTGGCAAGTTCTAGATGCGAACGGACTATGGCTGAATATAGCATCTTGGCTGTATCGACGTTGAACCTAGCGTAGCATTGGCGTTTCACAAACGAAAGCATTGCCATGGCTTTCTTGACTGCCAATTCAAGGTGTCCATTGAAAGTATAGTCGTCGTCATACGTTACACCGATGTCTTTCGTACAGTTAACACGTTCAATCACATCGCCATTTGTATGATAGTTCGCCAGGACTGGAGAACGTTTTCGGTGGATGGTGATAACTTTACATTTGCTGGCATTGAGCTCAAGATCGTTGTCGGAGCACCATTTTATAAAGTTGTATGGAAGTGGCCATATACCAGGATTGGGCCATATTTCCCCAAAACGCTGAAACAAGTGTTCGCTTAAATTTAATTCTCTACAACTTTGCCTTTGACAGTAAATCTCCATATTGCATAGTTAAGGAAATATAGACGAAAAGCTGTTTTCGTATATGGCTAAGAATCTCAATTTCGTCCATTCCACTGGTCCCAGTGCCCAGACCCCTGTACCTGTAAAAATTTTTTCCCAGTTTTGTGACATCAAATGCTTTCATTTGACACCAAAATGAGCAATTTCCGTGTTATACTTGCTGAGATAATTGCGAAAAAACTTCACCGACCTTCGAAAAACCATGTTTATGGTCACTTCCTCGACCATATCTCCGGAACCACTTGATCGATTTTGCTCATCTTCGAACTTGAATCATGGGAGGCATGTACCTTTCAGGGAAAAATAAGTTTAGGCTGATCAGTTGAGCCGTTTGGAAAAAAAAATTGTTTGTAGTAAACGTATAGGACCTTTGTACTTCGTACGGGTCCAATTATTTCGTTGTAGGGTCTGGCATTTGTGACGCAATTTTTAAAAACATAGCGTAACTTCGTTTTAATTTTTTTTATATCGATGCTGAATGCGTCACTTTCCTCCGATTTAAGAACTTTTGTAACTGGAAGAAAATCGTTTTAACTTAGATGCTCAATGCGTCACCCTTTTCTGATTTCACAACTTTTGTAAGTAAAAATGAAGACTTGCGTCACACCTCTTTTGTAAGAGGTTTTTTGGCGGATACTAGATATTCCTATTTTATCTGTTGAGACCGCCTAAGGTGTCGTCAAGATATGCTTGCTGTATTCTGGTCCTGTGCTTTTTAATACGTTACCTGTACTGATCAGAAACTCTCTACATCTAAATGGGTTTGTCCGTTCACTCAAGGCATTGTTATTGAAGGATAGAATTTGTGATTGATTTCAATATCGTGATCGAACTAGAATATTATAATTTCGTTTGAGATTTATCGATTAAGAAACCATTGTTCTTTCTTTTTCTCTCTTCTTTTTTTCATCCTTCCTTCCAGTTCATTTTTTTAATACTAAATTATAAATGTTCTCAGTAATGATTTCATTAATTTAATTTAATTTAATTTATTTATTTATTTCGTCAATGACCTAGGCCCCCTAACTACATTCAAAAAAATTATAATATGACAATTCGGAATTCAAAAAATTTAAATATAAATAAAATGAATCTTTAATTTGACGATTTTCATATGATGAGGAAAACGATCTTCCTGTTAGAGGTTCTGTTCGTTTATGTTTTTTAGTTTGACTGACTGCATGTGTCCAATAACCCACCTGAAAGAAAAATGATCAGCGATAGCCAGTCGACTAGACTAGCAGAAATTTGCACAAGTCGAATAGACCTGGAGTTCGTATTTCAAAGTCGTGAGACTCGATTTGGCTAATCATATTTTGATTAGAGTGAGAACCGCTGGTTCAGTGCAGTGCAGGTTAAGTGCAAAATAAAAATAGAGAGATACCTGTTACCTTGGCTTTACAATTTATTTAAATCGGAGGTTGAGTTAGACTGATAACTGAAATAGTAAAAAAGACGAAATTAGAATTCATTGGTCATTTAACTTTTGATAAATTCACGAGGAACTATGTCTTTGGGCCACAGTTTACTATTGACTACAGAGCTGAAAATCTCAGATTTAACAGTGATACGAAACGATATGAAGGTAAGGCTATTCATATCTACATCGGGTGAGACCAATATCTTGCATGACACGTCTTCAGCCGACGATATTAACTTCTTCCGAAATAGATAATTGACAACATCCGTCTCGGTAATAGACGGATGAAAATTGGAAACGTAAGCGACTTTATATGTCTCGGACGGCCCTGCAATACTTCGTGAGTGAATTGAATCATTTTCCGGTTGAGCTGTAGTGCTTTCGACCTCAATGGATGCCTCTGCAGTAACAGACGATTTGGTTGGTACATAGAATGAGAAACTAGAGCCGGCAGGCGGAGTTCCGAGTTTCGATGGCTCCTTGAGAGTTATTACAGAGTCTGCGGTATTGTACTGCGTCGTCGACAGAGCGACATTAGATTGAATGACCACAGGCGCGGTCAGTGGATTTGATGTACACCCATTGGGACACTTAACTAAATCATTTTCAGGTTGTGTTTCGTTTGCCGACGGAGAACTACTCATTTAATCGTTAGTTTTTGTAACGCCAAGTTCAACGTTAGTTGATTGTCTTGCCAAAAATACCGAACTATTATCGTTCGATTCAGCATTTGGAACTGGGTTTCGATAACGATTGCGTTGACTTTTGGCAGGAATGAGCGTACGGTGGACGTAAGACGGTGACGAGATTGGAATAACAGCGGTGGAATTAAGGTTATTGAGGAATTGAGGAGACGAAACGTTGAATGAGCGTGCTTGAATGATGCAACTGTCACAGAACCATTGAAGATTCGGCATCTCACGATATTAAAATAGCGCACCTTTGCTAAAGTTGGCACACTCAGCGTGAAAGGATTGACGACAAATTCCATCACAAATAATCTTGTTTGGATTATCATTCCGGAAAGAAACGTCACACGCTGTGCAATTATTCATTTTCTTGATTGTTGGAAAAACAAAACTGACGGAATACCACAATAGACGAAAAAATAAACAAACAAATTTGGCGGGAATAATTGTGAGCTGATTGAGTGAATAATCGAATCAATTGAATAACGATGCACAGGCGTAAGCAATAATGTTCTATCAGATCATCAGAGGCAATAATTGAATAAAAACTGCACTGATAACAACTCATCAACAAAAAACTCGTCGATTTTACAATTAAGAACGACTTCATAAGTCAAACAAAAAGTAATTAACACCAAAAATAATAAAATCGAACGAGAAATAAACGAAAAAAACAAGGGCGTAAGTAAAACACGTCCGCAGCGTTCAATTACTCACGCAAGCAAAGTAACATAATCCACGCTTTAAGTGTGTCAACACTGAACGAAATATTGCGGTGTCGTCTCAACTGTCAGAAGTGTCAGAACCTCTAAAATGCTTATTGCACCCGTACGAAGTACAAAGGTCCTATACGTTTACTACAAACAATTTTATTGTAACATGGGGTAGATCGAGGTGGGAGGGGGGGGGGATGCATTTATTGCGATGACGAATCAACAATAAAAAAAATGTACGTCTGTCATTCTCCACTTTTTTTTCAAACGGCTCAACCGATCAGCCTAACCTTTTTTTTCCCTGACAGGTACATGCCTCCCATGATTCAAGTTCGATGATGAGCAAAATCCATCAAGTAGTTCCGGAGATATGGTCGAAGAAGTGGAATCCTGGTATATGGCCACTTCCATAATTGGGCAGGACGACCCGGATCTCCAGAACTATGAGAGTTAGAAAGTTGGTTCCAATGGCGAAGTTGTAAAGAATTAAATTTAAGCGAACGCGTTTTTTTGAAAAAGAATTAAAACCCTGAAACAAGTGTTCGCTAAAATTTAATTCTCTACAACTCCGCCATTGGAACCAACTTTCTAACTCTCATAGTTCTGGAGATCTGGGTCGTCCTGCCCAATTATGGAAGAGGCCATATACCAGTATTGGGTCATATTTTCCCAAAACCCTGAAACACATGTTCGCTTAAATTTAATTCTTTACAACTTCGCCATTGGAACCAACTTTCCAACTCTCATAGTTGTGGAGATCTGGGTCATGCTGCAAAATTATGGAAGTGGCCATATACCAGCAACGGGCCATATTTTCCCAAAACTCTGGAGAGAGGCGATACACCAGTATTGGGACATATATTCCCAAAACCATGAAACACGTGTCCGCTTAAATTTAATTCTCTACAACTTCGGCTTTGGAACCAACTTTCCAACTCTCATAGTTCTAGAGATTCGGGTCATACTGCCCAATTATGGAAGAGGCCATATACCAGTATTGTGACATATTTTCCCAAAACCCTGAAACACGAGCTCGCTTAAATTTATTTCTCTACAACTTCGTCTTTGGAATTAACTTTCCAACTCTCATAGTTCTGGAGATTCGGGTCATCCTGCCCAATTATGGTAGAGGCCATATACCAGTATTAAGCCATATTTCACCAAACACGTGTTTCTGATGTTCGCTTAAATTTAATTCTCTACAATTTCGCCTTTGGAACTAACTTCCTAACTCTCACAGTTCTGGAGATCCGGGTCATCCTGCCCAATTATGGATGTGCCCATATAAAAGGATTGGGCCATATTTCCCCAAAACCCTGAAACACGTGTTCGCTTAAATTTAATTCTCTACAACTTTGCCAAGAATTTCAATTTCGTCCATTTCATTGATCCCAGTGCCCAGACCCCTGTACCGATTCCCACAAAAATTTCTTCCCAGTTTTGTGACATCAATTGCTTTCATTTGACACCAAAATGAGGAATTTCCGTGCTATACTTGCTGAGATATTTGCGAAAAAGCTTCACCGACCTTCGAAAAACCATGTTTTTAGTCACTTCCTCGACCATATCTCCGGAACCACTTGAGCGATTTTGCTCATCTTCGAACTTGAATCTTGAGTACTTGAGTAAAGACCTCACACCGAAAGGTACAAACGGTCTATAAAGTGTGATGATGATGATGATCGAACTTGAATCATGGGAGGCATGTACCTTTCAGGGAAAAAATGTTAGGCTGATCGGTTGAGCCGTTTGGAAAAAAAGTGAAGACGGACAGACGGACATTTGTTTTATTGCTGATTCGTCATCTCTAGACGATAATAGATGGAACCCCCACGTCCCACCTCGATCTACCCCATGTTACAATAAAATTGTTTGTAGTAAACGTATAGGACCTTTGTACTTCGTACGGATCCAAAAATGTTTTGACCAAAGTCTGAGCATTGTTCGCTTCGACTTCGATGCGCAACTATTAATTATAAGAGCAAAAGTTAATGCCAGCATGAAGAATAAGTCATATGACGTTGAGGTATGCATATAATGTCGTTGAGTCTCGCATCTTACAAACTTTAATTATTATAGATATATCTGACAAGCGAATATGAAGTCGAAAAAGCAACGCGCAAATGTCCTAGAGGATACTAGACTTCTTTTTGAGCTAAAATACGTTTCATTTAAATTGTACCAAATTTATTTCAAATTCCTACTGCAGATGTGACAAACAGAATAGATATGGTAAAGTGACTCGAACGTACCTAAATATCGAAGGGTGACGCACTTCTGCGGTTTATGGAATAAATGGGAATAAATGGAATAAATGGGAATAAATGGAATAAATGGGAATAAATGGAATAAATGGAATAAATATTGGAATAAATGGAATAAATGGAATAATGATAATTTTTCAAATTCGTCAAAACCTCAAATAGACTTGATTTTGATGGCAACGCACACAACAAACCATACTAATGTGTCAAAAAGTGAAAAAACCCTCTTTTGAAAACTTAAAAGAATTTGTGAAAAAATGGAATGAATGGAATAAATAAATTTATTCCATTTATTCCCAAAAAAACAAAATTTAATCTCAAGACGGTTTAAATGCTTTATAATTTGTGCAAACCTTTTTTTGAACTTATTTGTCTAACTGGTGTGTTTGGTTCAGATATTTCGCAGAAACAACAAAAAAAAATTTGGGAATAAATGGAATAAATGGAATAAAAGAATAAATGGAATAAATGGAATAAATGTAGTGCGCCACCCCTCGCTAAATATACAAATAAGCAAACAATCCAACGTTTTATAACTGTAATGTCAAAAGTACTCAAATAAGTATTTTCGGATATCAAACGATGGAAACAACGAATATATCATTTTTCAAACGAATGGAAAACGACTACGGATTCCAGACTAAACTTTTGATGAAGAAATACATCGTTACCAGTAGAAAGTTATTTAACCTTCGGTCTAGAAAAAACTTCCTGCTTGATTGCCGTCGACATAAGATCGTTCCCAAAAGTTTATCAATAAACTTAAATCGATTTAAGTACTGCATTCAGGAAGAGACACGTCGTCGTTTAAGTAATACTTTCTCACACACAATTCTTAATGAAACTATTAGAGAAATATTTATTAATATTAATTCAACTGAATCGACAATACAAAATCACACAGAATCGATTCAAAAAATAGTTCCAGATGAGCTCTGTAAAGAGTTTTTTAAAAAGGTGAAAACGTCAGCCTTAAATAATACAAAAAAACATACAGAGAAACTTAACATAAAACTTAATAGGTTAATAGAACCAACGGTACAGCATTTAAATCACCAAAAAAATGGCTTAAAAATCTCACAGATAAGACCATACCAAGTCCAGTACAAAATATTCTTGGCTTAGGACAGAAATTTAATCTTAAAGTTCCTAACAATAAAACTCCGATAGCTAAAATAATTGCGAGCTTAGAGCCGACAATTCAGAATCTACCGCAAACTGCAGAAACAATAGAGCTAAGAAACAAACTATGTAATGTGCTCACTAACCACATAAAAGCTAGAGCCAAAAAAAAACACATTAGATGTCATAATTAATGAACAATTTAAAATAACTAAGGACTTTGTCGCAAAAAATCCAGATATTGTAGTGGTCTGTGCAGATAAAGGAAATGTAACAGTATTATTACCCAAATCACAATATATAGAGGGAATAGAAGCCTTATTACAAGACTCAAAGACATACACAATACTTGATACGGATCCAACTAACAGAGTAGAAGCACTATGCAACAGAACGATATCAAGATGGAAAGATCAAGGGCACATAACCCTCAAAGATGCGAAAAACCTTAGAAGATATAATTCACATTTAGGCAAGATGTACGGACAAGTTAAGATCCACAAAGAAGGTAACCCACTTAGACCTATAGTAGATTGCACAGATACACCGACGTATAATCTGTCAAAAATGTATGCTACAATACTGAAAAATGTTACTGGAAATACGAGGAAATCAATAAAAAATGCTTTTCAGTTCATTGATAAAATTAAGGATACCATATTACCTGAGGGTTATATATTGGTATCACTAGATGCAGTTTCCTTATTTACCAATATACCTAGTGAATTAGTTTACAAAGCTATAGACAAAAGATGGTTTCAAATTAAAAAATTCACTACACTACCTAAAGTTGAATTTATGAATGGAATGAAAATTGTGATAGAAAACTGTATTTTCAGTTTTAATAACGTGATTTACCATCAAATATTTGGAACCTCTATGGGATCACCTGTTAGCCCGGTCGCAGCTGACTTAGTAATGGAAATGCTAGAAGATGAGGTAGTCAAAAAACCGAACATTAGATTGCCATTCTATTATAGATATGTTGATGACAGTTGTACAGCTTGTCCAAAAGAAAAAACAAACGAACTCCTAAACACCTTCAACAGCATCAACAAACATCTGCAATTTACTATGGAAGAAGAAAAAGATAACAGTCTCGCATTTTTGGACACACGTGTAATACGAGATACAAATTGGATGATCACCACAAATTGGTATCATAAGGATTCATGGTCTGGCCGCTACCTTAACTTCCATTCTAATCTTCCCTTCAGTTATAAAAAGAACACAATATCTATATTAACTGAACGTAGTCTCAAATTAGCGTCACCACAATATAATCAAGAAAATTGTGAATTGATTATAAACACTTTATTGAATAACAGCTACCCTCCCAAGCTAATAGAGAATGTAATGAATAAAGTGATTTCGAATTTTAATAAACCTAAACACAAAAAAATTGACAATGACATCAGATATGTGTCCATACCGTATGCCAATGGATTATTTGAAAAAAAATTAAAAATTTGTTTAAACGACATAAGGTTCAAGTAGTTGGTAAAGGAGACGATACATTACAACATAAATTGTTCACGAAACTTAAAGATATAATTCCAATACAATTACAATCAGGCCTAATTTACAAAGTAACATGTTCATGTGGCAAGGTGTACATAGCTCAAACCATCCAACGACTTCAAAAGCGCCTTGAAGGGCACAGATATAATTGTAGAATTGGCAATAAAGAACATAGCGCCCTATGTGAACATCTAATTGAAACCAATCACCAAGTTAATTGGGATGATGTAAAGATCCTGTATAAAGAACCAAAGAAACATAATAGGGATGTTATTGAGATGATAGCCATAAAAACGACTGCCAATGCCCTTAACAAACAACAAGAATGCAAATTCTTATCAAACACCTATAATAACATTATAAAAAACACATTTAAATGACCTAGAATTTACATAAGTATTGACAATGATACAGGTTATCAGTATGAAGCTATAAGTCTGTGATAGCAGTTGATGTTTAAAACAGTTGAACTAAATTTTATCCTGATGTGATCTGTAACTAGTCTGTGATACATAAACGATATTTTTATAGTTTAATGTTTAATAAATTGAATTATAGCTGAATTAACACATAAGGTAAATTATAACAAGATCCTAATTATGTAAAACTAATGTAATTATGACACGTATGCAGGCAGATTGAACACAGACAAAACATTGATGCTATAACTTAACTTCATTCATAAATTGTATTCATGTAAAAACCAACTACTAGGGTATGTAAAGTCTCTGTAAATTTTGTTTTACAAATGTAATGTGTGTAATCGATGTTAATATTGTTTTCAGAATACCATTGAAAATGGCCTCGAATTGAGACCGAAATATTTGGTTTAAATAAACAAAAAAAATTTTTGAGCAATACCGAGGAAGCAATTCCAATTTTAATAAAATTTTATAACTGTAAGAATTTCAAAGATCCATAGAAATTACCCAAGGTAATGTCAAAGGCCCTACCGAAGTACGTCTCAGACCATTCAAATCTGGAAAAGCTTATATCCAAGGACTAAGTCGTTTTTCCCTAAAACCCAGAAACACGTGTTATCTAAAATTTTATTGTCTATGTCGCGCCCGGAGGCGACCGCACAAATTTTCCCAATCACATAACGAGTCGTGGTTGCAGCCACACTTCGACCCTATCTGCGACAGCACTTTAGAGAAGACTCCTCGGGATTAGAACCACCAAGTATTGTGGTCGCCTCCGGGACCGGAGATGGGACGACCGGCACCCGGGCGCGACAGCTGGCATCCCTTGTGGGGAGTTGACATAAGTCAACTCCTCACCCGACGAATAGGAAGTGCGACTGTGTCAACCCGCAACGAAAGGTATATTAAAAGTGGGTGACCGAAATGATTAACCCTGCTCCCTATCAAATCCCACCCCAACCCGATGTCCTGATTACTTCCGTTGCCTGAGGGCTAGGGAGAACATCCCCACGGAAAGTCACCACCGGACCGCCTCTACCACAAAAATAATCGTTTATGAATGTGAATCCTCTGGTAGAATATTCATTCACGGACACGATGAGAATATCGCGTTTCATTTTGATTGCAAACAAGATAATAATTGAATGATTGAATTATGAAATTGGGCTAAGTTTTATTAAATTGCCAACGGTTAAAATAGTAAATGTGCACGTTGAATTATTGCAAGTGACTTGATAGCCCCAAAAACCCCACCCCACCCAACATCCGGCTTATTTCCATTGCCTGAGTGCCAGGGAAGATATACCCGCGATAGCCATGTCCTAAATACACTTCCCTCCCTCCCCAACCGTAAGAGATCCATCCTACACCTCTCCACCACACAAACTCAGAGAATTACTGACCTACTAAGTTTGCACTTTGCAACCTTATTTGATGATACGAACTGTTCTCTATTTACCCGCAAAATGAAATCATATATTTATTCACGCGAACCCCTTCCGTGTGTCATATGACGACTTGCCTAAACCCAGGGTCTGGGGAACTTAATTTTATGTTATTGACTGGCACAGACGTTGACACTTGAAATTGACATTGAGGATCGAGGTCAGAAGTTGGTATTTGAGAATGGGTAGATTTGAGCTGAATTGGAAATCATAGATTTAAAGACGAGTTGATTACGAAGCACGAGTAATGCCCACCGTTGGCAGACAACGGGATGCCCGCCGCTGGCAGAGAAAGCGATGGACCTATGAGTACAACACACCGTTGGCAGACAACGGGATGCCCGCCGCTGGAAGTGAAAGCGAGGGACGATATTGAGGTTGAGAACTAGTTTTAAGTGGAAAACAATTAGTGTTTAGATCAAGATTGAAAACCAGACAAAATTTTCCTGCATTTAAATTAAAACGGATGTATCAAGATGAGAAAATTGAAATTGATAGTAGAAATCAAGAGCCGAGTTGAAAACAGAGATTAAAATTTGCTTCGAATGAAATGTAGATAGAAGCCGTGACCTTGGGGGAAGGCAAGCGCCATTTTTTAAGGATGATAGAAGATATATGAAGATGAAGGACCCCTTAAGGTCCTTTGTCTGCTTTCCCACTGAGTATGAGCTCATGACCCTCGCCACTACATTACTAGAAGCCATGTAAGTACCACTAACACACTATGGGAAATGAGATGCACTATCCCGATACCACAGGTCACTTAACACTGATGACACAACCAATCCCCACCCTCCTTCCCCCTTACCTCTAAAAACTCAAATGTTAACGCTTTTCCTCTAAGCCCCTCCTAGGAATCACCTCAGTCAAAACGGATGCCGTACCGTTGAGCTACGAATTGTGCGACAACAATGATGAACCATTTGTCTCCTACCCGCAGAAAATATCACCACAAAACTACCACATGTAACGACAGCTCACCCATTCACATGATGCACATACAAATGAACGAGGAATTACATTAACCGCTTACTCAACACAAACGAATATCTTGCTACGCGGCAAAAACCAACCTTTTTTGTGAACGAAATAACGAGTAACGCAAATATGACTAGAATGATGAAATTATAGTCTATAGAATATTGTAGTCTATAAATGGAATATTGTAAAGATTACAACTTCAACCGCAGAGAGAATCTTTCACCGGATATTCACGACCGAACTTACCTTACTAAAAATTTGGTTTCCTTTTTGTATTATTATTACGATTTTGTTTATCAAACCAATAGTTCAACACCCAGAATGTTTACACAATATTAGCAATGCTCATGACAGCATAACTGCATATACAGGTAAAGGCGCTAATGAAAGGGTTCAAGGTTCACGAAGAATTTGTTCAAGAATGTTAATGATCTACTATAGATTTCGACAACAATCCTATGCCGACAACATTATGGCCGTGAGCGTAAATGCTACTCCCCATTGAACGAACCCTTGTGAGTTGGATGAATGAAATGGCATTTGATCAGGTTAAGACCTGGAGCCATGTATGGTTGCTCAAAGTAGCAACAAAGGGGGGTAGCCATGGCCATGCACCTTATATGCATATGAGTGACAAGCTTGGTTTCCTTTGAATTATTTGACGAATTCTCGTGAACCCACTTGAACCAAATCCTAGAAGCTTCGAGTTCAGAAAGCTCGACTATGGTGGAGACAATTCTCACGTACCCTAATATCTCACCCAAGTCGATTATTTTCCCTTCTGGAAAATAATCTAATTTCTAGGGGGCATGTGTTGTCGTATCCCGTACCGTACGGGTACGCACACCGTTCGATTGTTTTCCCTTCCGGAAAATAATATAGATCTGGGGAACGTGGGGAAAACAATCGAACGGTGTGCGTACCCGTACGGTACGGGATACGACAGACAGGTGCACAAAGAGTTTTTTCATCACACTTGATTTTCTTCCTGAGATATCTTCGAAATTATGTAGGCTTCCAAGAAAACTGCAAGAGATCAATTTTGTTGAGTAATGCCTTGTGTAATATAAAAACATTGTAGCTGCTCTAGTTAATCAGATACAATTGAAGTGTAATGGAGAAAGCGCTGTAATGGCCCATATCCCATTAAAAACTATATAAAAAAATATTTAAGCTGCTTGCACACAATTTCATTAATAACCAAAATTATCACTTGAAAATGAGTGAAGTATTTTAGTATGAAATTCATGACCATCACTTATTTTGATGTTGCCAAGAGCAAAGGTTATTTTGCATTAATTAAAGCAATAATTATGCATTTGACGTTCGTGGAGCAACTAACTTATATTTAACTGACACAACACATTTGTTAAATTTCTAGCGATTGTCGTGCTCAACACCGCTTCAAAAATGTAGGCAATTGCTATGAGGGACAATATGGTCTATCATGAGCCTTTTTAAACTAATAATTCATTTACAGGGAACTACTGAGAAATCAATAGTTTGTAAAAACATTTTTTAAGAATGATCAAGTTCTCTCTTTATTGAAACTGGTAATTTCTGGCGAGCCATCAGTTTTACTCTAATATATCTTAACCTAAAAATTTTTATTCCCTTGACGTGAGTCAGGGTCTTACGGCAGAATTAAGGTCGAATTTTGTCTGGATGACAGGATGTACGGTTGTCCAAATATCCGGATGTCTGGATGTACAGACGTCCGGATGTACGGATTAGAAGTGAGCGGGTTACCCGACTGTACGAAAAAAACCCGACCCGAATACGAATCAATTTGATCGGGTTGACGGGTTTTTCAAATTCTAATCGCGTCGGGTTTTTGTAATTATTTGACAAATTGAATAAATCTGCAAAAATAAATGAAAGCAATTGTAAAAATTCCAATTTTCTTGAAATAGGAATTTTCGTCAAAATTAGAATTTTCTTGATAATTTAAATTTTCTGAAAAATTTGAATCTTCTTAAAAATTTAAATTTTCTGAAAAATTTGAATTTCTTGTAAAATTTAAATTTTTTTTGATTTTTCTTGCAAATTTGAATTATCTTGAAAATTTGAATTTTTTTTTTTTTTTGAAAATTGGAATTTTCTTGATAATTGGAATCACAACAAAAACCCTTTTTAAAAGGGGAACAGGACGCAAGTCCTCGTCCCTTCTTCCAAAACAACTGATTTCAATTTGGGTGACGCTTGCAGCTTCGAAACATACTGATCAATAAATAAATAAATAATAATAATAATAAAGACAATTAAACAGGCACGAAGATATCTTTCCGCAATCTGTTTTCATCAATCTATCGTTCGGGTTTTGCTGATAATGCTTATGTATGTAAAAGCTTTCGTACGCATCTAATGAGAAGGGGATGTTAACTACTTTTTTCACTTTAATGTTTGATTCTGAAAAATTAAGGTGCAGTTTTTCAATTGCAGGAAATGCAACAGCGGATTTTAGGGTTTTATTCAGTCTTATTGCACTTAAGTGTTCTTTGTATCTGATTCTAACTTGTATTTTCGTTTGTTCAAAATATTAGCACCCACAAGTACAATGGATTTCGTAAATCCCGGAGTTTTGCATTTTTTCGGTTTTGTCCTTAGATTAGATTAGATTAGATTAGATGTTCGTAGATTAGTTTGATAATCTGTGAGCCATTGAATGTAAGGCAGCCATTTTATGCTGAATGGGGCAGAAGGATGTTGATGGGATTAATCTCTTGGTACTAGTGGGTTTGTGGAAGACGGCTACCTCGACTTTGTTGTTTTTTCCTAATTAACTGTAGATCTAAAAATGCTAGCTGTAGAACCTGAAAACCTGAAAACTATCTATCTTTGTACCTGTTTAATTGTCTTTAACATTTCTATACCAAGGTCAGCCAGTTTCACATTTCTTTAGCAAAATCATATGTTCTGATAGATGTAATAATATTTGTGCAATGAGTTTTTGTTGCTGATGAAGGGTGATAGATCACTTGAAATGCATCCAAACTTTTATTTTAATTAACATTTGTTTTTCAAATTTAATAAAATTGTATTGGCGGTATCAAACCAATGGAGTTTAATTCACGTTCAAATATTATTTATTGAGTAAATGTCTGACATCATTTTACGACGCTACAAACGCTACACTTGTGAAGTTGAGTAGAACTATTATTTACACAATAATCACGCACCCATATACTTTGCGTAAATTAATATTCACTCAACAGTTTTACTCACACAAATTTTTGAAATAAGCAATCAGCGATCAGTATTTATTTTACGAAATGAAAAATTTTCGTAAATTTTGTAAAAAAATCTTCGCATCTCTGAAATTCTTTGGAATGAAATCGAAATTTGAATAATCGAATTAGATTTCAGAAAATCGGAATCATCCTTAATCTAAGTGATTTGCCATATGGCTCGATAAAGATAAAAAAGGTTTTACTTTAATCGAACAATTTTTGTGTGAAATGCAAAATATGCCACTGAAAAAAGAAACGAAGAGAGTCGTTCGACGTTGGACGGCTGACGAAAATAATAGTACATTACATCACAAGGAGCTAAAACGGTGCATTTAGACCCAAGTGGTGAAGAGGTCCGAGGAGGACCTTTTTACCACCGTGGTCTAAATCAGCACCGTTTTAGCTCAGTGTGTTGCATACCATTTTTCCCACAAACGGACAAAAAGTCAGATTTCGAACAAAACACTCAACATACTTAAGTTCAAATTTCATATTATGATCACAGTAAGTATACGATTCAATTGTGACACCGAAATTGTTTTCATAAGATCCGTTGTTTACTTCTGTTGAAATTGTTTTTACTGAATTTTTTTTTGTGATTCTTAGAATTGAGTGGATAATAATATCGCAAATAGATGTGTGGCCGCGCGTACATTAATGACGTGTTTTCGTTTGGGACACCGAGTAAGGCAGCATACAGTGGGGGATACTTAATAAGTCATCCATTCTGGATAATTTCTTGACACTCGCAAACTCATTCGTGCATTTTTAAGCAACTCGCTTTAAAAACTGTTTTTTGACTCTTGTAGTTGTATACCTCGCCTTCGGCTCAGGATACAAACCCTACACTCGTCAAAAAACAGTTTTCAAAGCTTTTTGCTTAAAAACACCCGCTTGAGTTTGGCTCATTTCACAAAATTAAACCCTCATGTAATGACTTATATCCGCATCCCCTACTGTAATCCACTATTTCGTTCTGTTAATTTCAACTGACAAAAGATAAACTGACGAAAACTGTCACAAGTACATTGGGTTGAGCACGTAAGTGCAAGTTGTAAGATTTACGCAAATCACGAAAACACACGGATGGAGTTATAACGCTCTAGTTTTACGGAGTTTACAGAGCAGTGTACCTTTTCTTCAGGGTGTCGTCAAATGGTGTGTAATGCGTAATATAGTACTCCTTATGTACCTAAGCCTCTGTCCACCTACTCCTACATCCTATCCTACCCGTGGTGACACCTGTTATAGTGAGCAACCCGCATGAACGATAAGGTAACCAACCCTGGTGTTGTAGTGTGGGCCACTTAGCATAAGGATGAGTGGGGTTGTTTTCGGGTAGTACCTTAACGTCACGTATAGGAAGGGCCGAAACGACTCGGAAACGGATAAAGGATACGAGAATTGGAACATGGAATGTAAGATGTCAGACTCACAAATGAACTGAAGAAGGCCAAAATCGACTTTGCTATTCAAGAGAACGGATATAATAAAGACTCACAAAGTTCGCGCTATAATGGCTACATCACCTTTCATAGCAGCAAAAGTCGAGACCATGTACTTGGTAGTGCCTTCCTGGTAGCAAGAAACTTTGAACACCTGGTTCTAAACTTCCGAAAGGTCAACGAGCGATTACGCGTGCTACGAATTAAAGGCCGTTTTAAGAACTACTCTTAGTTAAGGTACACGCTTCACATAATGAATCATCAGACATAGTCAAGGACGAATATTATGAACTGCTCGCAAATATCTACGATGAACTACCGGCACACGACATCAAAATCGTTTTGGGAGATTTCAACGCAAAAGAGGAAGTGTTCAGACCAACAATTGGAATATACAGTCTGCATGATGAAACGAATGAAAACGGAGAGCGCATGATGTATTTCGCGGCTGAAAGAAACCTTGTAGTGAAAAGTACCTTCCACCAACATAAAATCAGACATCTAGCTACCTGGAAGCACCCCTATGACAACTTGTCACCTAATAAAATCAACCAGCTATTGATTAGCGGAAGACACCTAACTGATATAATTGACGTCAAAACATGTTGGAGAGGAAATGTCGACTCTGATCACTATCATGTGGTGTCAACAATGCTCTTTTTCATAATGGCCAATGAGAAACTGTGAGGCATTTTGCAGAGGACAAACTAAGAGATCCACAGATACCGGCGACATATCCTGAAAACATTAGCACAAAGCTTCAACAACTTCAACAAGCTCAACCAGTTGATACTCCTCTCGACTGGCAATCGGTGAGTGAAGTAATCAAACAAGAAGCGACAACTCCTTAGGATATCAGAGCCTTTAACTTTAATACCTGGTTTGATGCGGAGTGTGCTGATGTTACAGAACGTAAAAACGTTGCGCGAATAAGAAAGGAAACTGCAAGAAGGAAAGAATAGAAAGTGACTGCAGATGCGAGATACAAAGAACTGAGGAAGGAGGAAAAACGTTTGCACCGGAAGAGAGAGCTCGAAAATAGGACGCTACTCCAGCTAGAGGGATTGTGTAGCGCAAATGAGTCACGAAAGTTCTACAAACGTATAAACAATAAAAAAAAAGGATTCAACCCCCGAATAATCATCTGCAAATCAATAAACGGAACGTTGCTTACTGCAAAACATGATGTCTTGGAGAAATTCAAAGAGCATTTTGCTGCGTTGTACAACGGGGATGATGATGTGACTGATGATAGCGATTTTTCCTTTCTTGACGACGACTGTCGTATCGTAGTAGCGCCAACAATGGAGGAAGTCTCAGCAGCAATTACCTCACTCAAGAACAACAAAGCTTCCAGTCCCGATAATATTCCAGCGGAACTGCTGAAGATGGGCGGTGAGGAATTGTCAAAAAATCAAAGCCGAAAGGATGGGCTTGATGATAAACGAATCTAAAACCAAGTACATGATAACCGAGCCGAATCCAGTAGCCAATCAACAAGGAGACACAATATGCTTTGGAGAGTTCAACCTCGAGGTAATGGATGAGTTCATCTATCTTGGAGCGCTGATACGGTCAGAAGGTGATAATACACCTGAAATTCACAGACGTATCATGGCGGCATGCAGATGCTATTATGGTCTAATTAAACATCTACGTTCAAAGTTAATATCAAGAAAAACGAAGATTTACAAAACACTTATCCGTCCAGTATTGACCTATGGATGCGAATCTTGGGCGATGAAAAAAAGTGATGAACAGTTGCTCCTAACGTTTGAGCGCAAGGTACTCCGCACCATATTTGGAGCGATGCGCGAGGGGGAAAGGTGGCAACGGTGATAGAACTTTTAATTGGAACGTGATTTTGGCGAGCTGTATATAGTGGCAGTGGTGAAAGTCCAAAGGCTGAGGTGGGCGGGGCATCAAAATTATTCCGTAACGATCCAGAAGGGCGAAGAGGAGTTGATCGCCCAAAACTTCAATGGATTGATGGCGTCGGTCGAACAATATCTTCGCACGCTCGGAATAAGAAATTTGCAATACGCGGCGCACGACAGGCAGCGTTGGATCGGAATTCTCCAACAGGCCAAGGCCCACAAGTGGCTGTAGGCTGAAAAAGTAAAGTAAAGTAAGCACCTTTTCTCCGAATATTTACACAGAATTATTTTACGCACTTTACTTACGAACACGTTTACTTACGAACTTCATGAACAGTAAACGTATACCCGTAAACGTTTGTTTAAATTATTATACACTATTTTATAATATAATATATTAATTAATAATTAATAATATATAATATAATATTTTATAATAATACCTGTATGTAACACTTACAGATGATAAATCTAATGTATGCCGTCGATTTGATCAGACGTGAAAAAATTGAATTGAAGTACCATCCTGCTAAGGCTCTAGGTTGACGAATTTCAACTAAGTTTTCACGGAGGATCCGAAAAATTTAATGAAACGATTGGGGAAATTGGAAGACTTGGAAAAGTGCTTGTTAGAAATGAGCAACAAAAAAGACATTTACCGCAACACCCCGAAAATTCTATTGGATGCGTGGCCGGTTATAGCTGTCAGTGTCGTTAACAATTCGTTGCATAATATAGTGCTTGATAATCTAAAACTGGCGACTGTAATGTCGGTGCCTAAAGTCACTGAACCGAAAAACGCTGAAGATTACAGACCTGTCGATATATTGCCAACAATAAAGCTTCTCTATTTCAGTTAAGGACCGGGACAGGATATCGTTACATCGAGGAGAACAACATTCGCATTGAACTGAACTGAACGCATACATGGTGATGTAGAAAAAATAAATCAGTGGTTACGAATAAACTAACTCATGCTTAATGCATCTAAGAGAAAGGTTACGGTGGTCAGACACTTGGGAGTCTTGATTGATTACAATTTAAATTTTCAAAAAGTCGGAGTCTTATCAAGATTGGCTAACATTTCAACAGTGAGACCACGAATCACTATACCAATCCATTATAGCCACCCATACTTTGAGTACTGCACATCATTACTATTCTTGAGCAATCAGCGTTCGACAGAATGCAAAAGTTGCAAAATCTTGCAATGAGGGCGGTGCTCAAATGTAAGAAGCTTAGATTCATATCAGTTATGTTGGAAACGTTCGATTGGCTAGGTGTGAAACCAAGGACATATGTAACAACACTGGGTTCCAATTCGGTGACCCGACAAATCTCCCAACTTTTTTTCGTACACTGCCTGAAATTTCGTTGAGTCCTTTTTTGTACACCTTTCAGTTCAATTTCGCACACCACAATTTCGTACACTTCCTATTTCGTACAATTCAATTTCGGACACTCCGATTTCGTACACTTCCTATTTAGTACACTTCATATTTTGTACACTTTGATTTCGTACAAAATAAAAATTTTCTTAACACTAAATCAATTCATTTTCTCAATTTCGTCATCTTTCCTGCTTTTAAATATCACAGTTCCTCTAGTGTCACAGTCCATCAAGTGTCACATTCATCGTCTGCTTTATCACAGTTCTATTAAGTCTCTGAACACTTGATCTGGCAACTTCATTACTTCCTGCCTAAAACGCTCGAATTGCAATGTTGGATCAATGACCGTTGCTGCGCAGTTGAAGGCTCGGCATGCGTTGTTAAATGGCGAATTCAAGCCGTATTCGGTCCTAGAGTATTTTATTCTTATGAATGCCGGATTTCTTGTGCGTCCTCCAGCATTCAAGACCAGTTGACTTCGCAAGCATGGTGAATCTATGCGACCTGAGATCAGTTGGTACATCCACAGCACCGCGGAAATCACTCTTCTTCTATTTAATGATTCCATTCCCAGTTCGTCGCACCGTTCCCGGTATGTTCGCAAAGCGTAATCGTTCTCTCGCCTGTTGATATTATCTCCGTGCAAGAAAATGACGGCTTGTTTTTGTGTGCTTTCAATTTGTGCTTGAGGCATAAGGAGACCAAATAACGTTCGTATATTCCAAATGTGATCTCACCTACGACCCGTATAACAATTTGGCGTTGTCCTTGTTGAGTGTTCTGTAGCATTCGCGTTTTACAAAGCCAAGGTTGTTGTCTGCCTTTTTCTTAACTAATTCTCTGCGCAACGCAAAGCTCATTTTCGGATACATTGTAATGCCCAAATCTGACGTTTGTACCACTCTCTTACAATTGTTCCTCTAATTCTGTAGTTCGCCATAATAGGATTTCTTTTGTGGGCAAATGTCATCATTTTGCACTTTTGTATGTTAAGTTCCAGGTCATTTTCATCACACCATCGCACGAATTTATCGATCTCTCCTTGAAACTCCTTGGTATCCGCTTCCTCTCTGACTATTAATGCTTTCTTTTTGTCATCAGCGAAGTTGTATGATCTTGATGTTTCATTTCCTCCATCGGAGTCGTCGAAAAACGTGAGGAACAAGATCGGGCCCAAAGTCTTACCTTGGCCAATCGCCGAATTCGCATCAAATTCTTGTGAAACTTCCATGCCGACCCTGACACGGAGTTTCCTTTCTGATGAATATGAATTGAACCATCGGAGGTTGCCGATTCGAAAGTTTGCTAACCAATCATTCGGAAAAAGGTGGCTAACGAAGCTAAGTAATTTTCCTTTCACAAAATCTACAAAACAAGATTGTCAACGAAACTAAAGAATTGGGGTTTAATTTTTTCTGTAAAAAGTACAACCTGTACACAAAAAATACATTTTGTACACAAAAAAGATGGTTTTGTATACTAACGCAATTTATTTTGTATACGGGCAATTCCGCGTAAGAACGTTTGTTAGTTAGTTAGTTTGTTAGTATACAACAAAAAGAAAATTTTGTGCATCAGGTATGTACAAAATAAACGTTGGTTCAACTTGAACGGTTGGATATTTTGCCAAAATTTTATGAATTCGAGCAAAAGCGGGAACTGAGTTGGCCTCTTCAAAGAATTTCCTTTTACATTTTTTCCTCAGCTCAGCTTGGGCTTTGTTGTATTCTTTCAGGAGAGTTTTTTCCCTGTCTTGTTCCAGACTTTACGCAATGCAATGGAACGTACCTCTAAAACGGAATTTCCGTTTGCATTTTCAGTATTTTCGTATTTTGTTATAATTTGCAAGTTATAAAATTAAGTCGTCACAAATGCCGAACCTCCCAATGTTATAGTTTTTCTGTTCCGTGATGTGTGGAGTACGGGTAGTCAAATTTGGTGTGCTAAATCTGAAAGCGCAGAAAAATTATTACGTTGGGAGGGTCCGGCATTTGTGACGCATTTTTTAATCAAAAGTGAAAATATTTCAAAAGAATTTTTTGCGTTCCGGTTTGCGAGGCCGGTACCACCCCTCCTTTTTTCTGGAGGGGAAGTCAAAACTTAGCTGCACATATGGTTCCGCAGTCTACGAAAAAAAAATTTCCTTAGTTTTTTGTTTGTGTGTGGACTTGCGTCACGGGCGTATCGCTACCGCGCGCCCATGATGTTGCAAAAACACTCGAACGTATTAAGGTAAATATTGCCATAAGTCTTACGTGTATTAAATTATGTAGCCGATGTAGGTAGTATAGTAGGTAGTAGGTAGGTAGGTAGGTAGTAGGTAGTATAGTATAGTATAGTATGTAGGATTGGAAATTGCCGAAAGGGCAATATTGAAAAATAAAGAAGCGGTATTAAAACCTCTTTAAATGTATAAAAAAAAGCCCAACATTAAAAAAACAACTTTGAAAATTTTTTGAAAAAATTGCACTTAGGCCGATCTTAGAATCGACCTAGAACACTTAGGAGAGGCGTCTGATCCATACTCCAAACAAAGAAGTTCGCCACTTTTTAGACCCGTACGAAGAACGAAGTTCATCGAAAAGGGGTCTTATGCGTTTACCACGACGTTTGTAACAACCCCAATTTCGATCGATGAGTAGGGAGGGAGCATCGATCATGGTCCTTAGATGACGAATCAGCAATAAAAAATGTCCGTCCGTCACCACGATAACTTGTTAGAGTACTCGTTATCATACCAACCAACCAACATTCGTCAATATGTTATATTTGTATTAGAGTGTAAATTGAGATTTTATTAACAACTCAAGCATCCCTTAAAACGATTGCAGTGCAATTGATACCAATGGACGTATCGGACACACGGGACGAATGGTTGGACTTTGAACCTGTGGCATTGAGCAAGACGATCAAATTTATACCTTATTACTACATTACGGCATTATGTTATTTTCTGAGAAGTCCCAATGGCGTTATTGAATCATATCGATGGGAAGAGAAACTGGATTTACGGACAAGTATTACTACATTACGTACAAAAATGCGCAACTTGCAGCTCTTGAGAGTTGGAGTCTTGAGAGAGTCGTGGAAGAGGTAGGTAACTAAAAGTTTGTTTCCGATAATGTTACGACTAAATTATCTAGTGAGGTTAATATTCTCGGCCAAATTTTAGTGTATACTATCAGTGTTCTGAGGAAACAAAGTTCGGTATAATGTTTCAAATTTGATAAAAGAGGAATTTTAAAGTTGCCGTTCAAATTGTGGTTAGTGTTTTCTTTTTCGGTGTAATCACGCAAGGAGACAGCGGTGTTTTGAAAGCACGTTACTTATCCTACGTACATCGTCAGATATATCTCTATTTCGATTTTACTGTGTTAAGTGTCTAACTGATCGGTTTTTCAGTTTGTTTGATTTATGTAAATAAACAGGAACTTTAAGACGGTTCGATTTTGAAATATGGGAAGCGAACAGATTTCATTTCATTGAAATTGAATTCCCGTTAAATTCTTGTATTACTCAAAAAACGACTACATGACGATTGTAAGCCGAAACAACGCGACAAACAGAGGCACTTTCTCTTTAATTCTTCGAGTATGTCTTCAATGATTCCTGCGCATGCATTTAGTCACTCTCCTCATATTTTTTTATTGAGCCGTTAAATATTGTATCAACATATGAAGATTGAGTTATTTACTATTTATTTATTTACTATTATTTATTGTTATGTATTATTTACTATTATATACAGCAGAATGTCTGGACACATGCAATTTGATTTCAGAAATTCTGAATAAAAATTGCGGAGGAATTTCGTTTGTTGCATGTATCTAGAGTCTATTTATTGTGCCCTGTACTTAATAAGCAGTAATTTGCTGAATATGAAAGTTTCCTCCCATGACAAATCTCCAGTTCTCCAATTTTTGTTGCTACTTTTACCAATGCTAAAATATTTTTTCCCAAATCGAATCACACCGCGGGACATTTCTGGATGACATCTTTGATTCAATGTGTTTTGATTTTAGTTCGTTGTTTTTATTTAATTTGTTTAGTTCTGTCAATCAATTTTTGTATTAATTTTGTCGAATCTTCTAAATAAAGAAGGATTTGGCGTCGGTGGTACAAAGGATTATTCCAGGTGCCTACACCCTAACAACTCCATATCTATCTATCTATCTAGGCGTCTGATCCATACTTCCAAACAAAGAAGTTCGCCACTTTTTAGATCCGTACGAAGAACGAAGTTCATCGAAAAGGGGTCTTATCCGTTTACCACGACGTTTGTAACAACCCCAACTTCGACCGAGGAGTAGGGAGGGAGCATCGATCATGGTCCTTAGATGACGAATCAGCAATAAAAAAATGTCCGTCCGTCCGTCCGTCAACACGATAACTTGAGTAAAACTCAACCGATTTTCAAAAACTTTTTTTAATCGAAATATCTTTTATGGGATTGAATCTGAGCACTGTCGACCCAAGGGCTGCCGAGCTAGGGCCGTTTAAGTGGTTTTTGGTCTTTTGTAGATAACATCGAGTAAATTTTTTCCGATTTTCATAATTTTTTTTGTTTGAAAGATCTGGGCATGGCCGACAGTTTATGGAAGAAACTTTTTTAAATTTGAGTCCTTCGACTTAGCTAGGGCACTAAAACCGAGTCTATGCTAGGTCCATACGTGTTTTTTGTACATAACTCGAGTAAATCTTTTCCGATTTTCATAAATGTTGCAGAGCAAATTGAGGGAAACATTTTTGTCTATGGAGGCATTTCCTTATGGCCCTAGGTCGGTCATAAGGTCTGTCCTAGACAAAAAATGTTTTTTCACTATGTTGTAGAGAAAATAGAGGGAAATATTTTTGTCTATGTCAGTATTTGTCCGAGGCCTCTACTGAGGACCCTAGGTCGGTCCTCAGGTCGGCCCTAGACAAAAAATTGGTTTTTGCTATGCTGTAGAAAAAAATGAGATGAACAATTTTGTCTGCTTGGGGGTAAATTTTGTACTTTCGGAAGGTCTTTCTTACACCGTTTCTTCGGACGGGTTTTTCAATATTGCCCTCTCGGCAATTTCCAATACAATTTAATGTGGACGTAATTTCAAACACTTAAGAGTTACGGCAATATTTACTTAAATACGTTCGAGTCTTTTCGTAACACCAACTCTGTTTACCACATCTATTCTGATACGTACGGGTCCCTTCATATGTTTTTTATTGTTGATTCTTCATCTAAGGACCATGATCGATGCTCCCCCCTTTCTCCGGGGTCGGAAAAGGGGTGGTTACAAACGTCGTGGTAAACGCATAAGACCCCTTTTCGAAGAACTTCGTTCTTTGTACGGGTCTAAAAAGTTTACTGAGATCGGACGTATGGAAGTGGAGTTATGAGGATGTGAATATTGAGAAAAGTACTTTTGAAAGTAGTTTTGAAAGTACTTTTAGAAGTACTTTTGAAAGTAGTTTATTTTGATCAAATTGTTATTGTAAGTCAATGTATGATGAAAATTTGTTATTTTAAGATGCTTCAGGAAATTTGATGGAATTTCAAACATATTTTGTGGAATTTCGGCTTCGCGAGTCAAGATCTATCCAATTTTACTAAATATAGCGAAATGAGGCTTGATTTCTAAAACATTCGAAAGTGGGTTTTGCTGATTTCTAATACTGTGGATACTACCAAAACCTTGTCCCATTTTGACTTATTATGGTTTTTCAGAAAGGTTGATGCAAATGTTAGCAATTGGGATGATTTTTGGCTAATTTTGTTTTAATAAGTCACTAAAATTTTGAACATTTTCGATCTATTAGAAAGGAATTTAATTCATTTTTATGAAAAAAATTTCAGTGAATTACTATGACACTGTAGGAAATTAATTTGTTACCTGCACCTCCCCTAACTTCATCTAAATATCTTTTACCCATTACTCTTCGAGAACTAGGAAAAAGGATGAAATTTGTAAATACGCTGGTCTTGCGCTCGTTAGAAATATCTCATCAAACTCTAGGAAATACCGCTACCAGAAGCGCTACAAGAAAAGGTGAATTTCAACAAAAATTTCTTCAAGTATCATATAAAAGTGGTCCAATTTAATTAATTGGGGGTCGTTGGAAAGATCTCATAAAACACTAGGAAATAGGATGAAATTTTATTTCAATGAAAAAAATCGCAAAAATTGACCAAAAATTGTAAGAATGGCAATGAATATCCTCAAAATTAATTTAGTATTGGTCCAATTTCATCAAAATATAGTTTTTTGGAAACGTCTCGTCAAGAACTATCAAACTAATAAAAGTTGAGACGATTAAAATTCATAAAAAAGAAAGTACTCACAAAACAGCGCCAAAAACTAAAAAGAAACACTATTTTGTTTGAAAAATTTTACATTTATATACAGGTGTGTTCATTATAATTATAATTTATAAAATTAATAATTTAGAGAACAAAAGTGTTTACCAGATAACACTAATTTAATAGCTGTCTGCTGAACATAAATGGTTTTTTCAGTTGCGTTTATATCCACATGACAGATGAAATAGAATACGCGGCTGTGGGAGTTCTTTTGTATTCAATCGGGGGACTGTGTCCCTCCTCTTCGACTTGGGATACAAGCTTCCCCCTCGAGGATATGGAAATTTCCATACAGATGCTTAATACTCTATTATTGGAATTAATAATTATGGAGGATGGATTTTCATTATAAAGAAATCATCTTGAAGTGGATGTAGATCTGGTTTATTTAGTGGACACGCTCTGTGTATTGCTTTTTTTAAAAATATCAGTACAACTCTATCATTACAACTCTATAAAATTGATGGGAATAATAAGCAACTAAAATTATGTTTCAATTTATTCCTTCTTATATTTATGCAACCTGTCGTAGTGTGGCTCTATTTTAAAGATTTTCGATCGAATAGTTTTGCTTGTTTGGATGAAACGATAAAACAAAACAGCAAATGCAACCTTTTCAAGTCACTGTTAAGCGACTTAATTTTATAACTTGCAAATCATAACAAACGACAAAAATACTAAAAATGCAAACGGAAGCTACTTTTTTAAATAATTTCCCGCACCTCCCTGAGAATGTATCTTCTTCTGTCACTCTCCATGAATGATCTGACTGAATTGCTGTGCAAATAAAATGGAAACGAAAGTCGTAAAACGTATTCCAAATTCAGTCATAAAAAAATGTTTGACTGAAAATTCAGTGCCATCGTGGCAAGATCTTTTGTTGTTTTCGTATAGAATTTTGTGTGTTTCGGAGAAAAAGAGGAAAAACGAAAAGATATCATTGACATCGAAAATAAAACGAAACGTAACGAGTGACAACTCAAAATACATCGAGTCAAAAGTTTTTGATGGAGATATCCGTGGGGCTATAAGAATTCTGGCGAGCGATGACAATATCCTAAAATACGACATTGCGATATTTGAACAGTTACAGGAGAAACATGGATTCGAACCTCCAGTAGATCCATCTACCAAACCGGAAAAAGATCAGCCAACGATAGAAGTCACAGTCGATGATACACAAAAATCAATTTATTCATTCCGGAACGGATCTGCAGGTGGTATAGACAGTCTGAGTCCTCAACATTTAAAAGACCTTTTGTCAATCGGAAATGGTTCAATAGAAAGTAACATTTTGAAAACGTTAACAGCCTTGAGTAATTTTATGTTATCAGGAAAATTGAATGCGAAATTTTTACCAGTCATTTACGGTGCGTCGTTGATTGCGCTTTCAAAAAAAGATGGTGGAATTCGTCCAATTGCTATTGGCTGTACATTTCGTCGTCTAGCCTCAAAACTAACATGCAAATCGATCGCAGCCGATTTATCAGATTTCCTTCAACCTATACAACTTGGCATTTCCGTTAAAGGTGGTTGCGAAGCTGCAGTACATGCTGCTAGAATGTTTTTGGAATGCAACGATGCTGCTGAAGTTTTTATTAAAATCGATGTGAAGAATGCCTTCAACAGCGTGTTCAGGAGTAAAATGTTGAAATAGTCAAACAAAAACTTCCAAAGATTTACCCATACGTCTATCAATGTTATGCTAATCATTCTAACCTCTTTTTTGGCGATTGGAAAATTGATTCTGCGACCGGATGTCAACAAGGAGATCCGTTAGGCCCTCCATTGTTTTGCTTAGTTATCCATGAATGTATCAAAGAACTGAAATCGGATTTAGACCTTTGGTACTTGGACGATGGAACTTTGGGTGGTAATGGAGATTTTGCGATTGAAGATTTAACAAAGATCAAACAAGAATTTAGTCTCATGGGACTTGAGTTGAATGCTTCAAAGTGCGAGCTCTATTTCTTACCACGAGTTGCAGATAATAGAAAACAAGTGCTGTTGGAAAAGATAAATGGTGTGCTGCATGGAATCAAGGTACTATCGGAAAATGAATTAGTTTTACTCGGTGCTCCATTGACTGAATCATCAGTAAGTTACGTTTTGGAACAGAAAATGCAGATTTTGACAACCTTTTTCAAAAACATTTGTCATTTACAACCACACGTTGCCCCGTTTTTGCTGCAACACTGTTTGTGGATACCGAAATTCACATACATTCTACGTTGCTATCCTTTATTCAATTTCACGGAAAATTTGGCAAACATGGACAACGGAATCAAAAATCTATTGGAACAAATTTTGAATCTGCATTTGCATGGAAATAGCCTTTCACAATGCTTTTTACCAATAAAATTCGGTGGACTCGGTATTCGTCTGCTATCGGATATTGTTTTGCCAGCATTTTTGTCATCATTCAACAGTTCATACGATATGATAACTGACATCCTATCACGATCACAAATTCAGATCAATTCTAAACATTACGACGACGCATTGAATTTATGGCAATCATTATGCCCAGACGATGTCTTTCCTTTAAATGCTAACATGCAGGATGCCTGGGATTTGCCTTTCGTTAAAAAAATATTCAATGATATTTGCAAACAAATCAGCAGTGACGAAAGCAAGAATGCTAGCATTGTCCGAAAAAGAATCAGGCGGTTGGCTACGAGCTCTGAAATCACCGTATTTAGGCACATTGTTGGAACAAGACGTTTTACGCATCGCAATAGGAATCCGTATCGGAACTGAAATATGTGAACCATACACCTGCGTATGTGGATACCCTGTAGATAAATTTGGTACACACGGACTGTCCTGTGTCACAAAGAAAGGAACATTCGCCCGACACATCGTTCTGAATGATCTAATAGCGAAAGCATTATCAACAGCTGGATTCCCTTCCGTATTAGAACCACCAGGTTTGGTCCGTGCTGATGGTAAAACACCCGACGGAATGACACTTGTACCGTGGGTAAAAGGAAAATGCCTAGTATTGGATGCTACGTGTGTCGACACAATTGCAAGCAGTTACTTGAAATTAACATCAAAGAAGGCTGGAGCTGCGGCGAATAAAGCGGATGTAAGAAAGGAGAAGCTTTACGAGGAAATTTTTATAAAACACAATTTTCTGGCATTTGCGGTAGAAACTTTCGGAACTTTCAGTGATGATACAAAATTATTCGTTAAAAAACTCGGACCAATTTTAAATTCAAAATCTGGAAATGCTTACGCTAAAACTTTTTTCATGAATAAAATTAGTCTGGTTATACAAAAAGGGAATGTAGCAGGAATTCTCGGAACAATTCCAGTAACTGGAAAGATGCAAGAAATTTTTTATCTAACAGATTAAAATGATTCTAACCTTATCACCAATTGTAAAATCTTTTTTTTGAAAATAAATATGTTTATCTGACTGAATAGTTCATATGACGCAATTGTTACATCGGAGCATTCTCTTCTTAAAGAGTTTACAAAAGTTGGCTTTCTATCAGAGTTAACCACTAGAAGGTCCTTTGACACGAGGAACTGTACCTCTTAGGTTTGTGTTCGAACTGCTTCAGATTAAGTGGTACGAGTTTGAGTCAGTTCCAATCAATAACAGAATTTTCTCTTTTTCGCAAAATTCCACAATTCTTTCTGGAGACAGACCTGTTAACGGTAAATCAAAGTCATACGGGAGATACGCTGATACAACAATGAGGTCTCTATCATTTTCATCGCTTCTGCATCCCTTCATCTGAATTTGGCCATTTTTTGATGAAATTCCTATTTTTTTTTGCAAATCTACAAAATATAAGTCGATTAGATTCGAGATTTGCAAAAAAAATCATATAGGTCCCACAGAGCATGTACGCAAATTTACCCGGCAAACCTTGGCAAAAGTGCTATATTTGTGCAAATTTGCAATGTTTGAGGGGGAAATTTGCCTATATGTTGTATGAAAATTAGGAATTTCATCAAAAAATGGCCAAATTTCACTTTTGAAAATTATATCATTCCAAATCTTTGCAATTCTTTGAAACAAATGTTTGGAAGAAATGTGATATATTTTCGACATGTGTGTCGGCATAATCTAACTTCTGGCGTTTTTAGATTTTCAATGTATGCTTTGTGCGTTTCAATACATGGTATGCATTTAAACGTTTGATTTAGATCACAAATTTTTTTGTTGGCGGCTAAATATTTTGGAAATTCTGATTTTTAGAAAGAAAATCGACACTCATATTGAAGTAACTACAAATATTTTGAGCGCAAAAGATGATTTTGTATAAGTGTGTGAGTGTTGTTTGTCGATTACAGATTTTTAGAAAGAAGAATTTTCAAATATTCGCTTTTTGATTTTGATGCTCAAAATTAATTCGTGACATAACGAAGAAATAGTTGTTTGTGTATCTAGTTTGGACGACTGATTTAGTTTTCGGAAAAATTTCGTCTGATCATTTTGCTGAGCAAAATTTGTGATTTAAGGCAACGAGAACAATTTAGAATTGAAAAACAATTGAAAGCCATACGAGTTTTAAAAATTTATTTGATAATGTGTATTTTTTATGCGCAAAGGAAACGGCTATAATGCTCAAATGAATTTTCGTATACAAAATTCAATCTCAATTTATATTAGGCCGATGTCACGGATTCATGTTCTTGAATATTGGCTTATAATTTGGAAATCGCATTTCGGCTAATTCGCCTCTAACAGAACATTGCGAAATTCCGCTGTTTGTACGGAATTGAGTCTCATGTTTTCGCAAAGTTGGGTAATTTGTAATCAGACAAGTCGGATCGAACAGCGTCACTATATGATCGTATGAAAAAGTTCGAGATTCTTGCTAGTCGATTCAGACCTCTTAGAAAAGGCGTCCATCTTCGTTCCATGCGGTTGTAAAAGGCATTTAAGTTTCCATCTCTAACAGCTAGCGATTGCTCGAACTTTGAATAAAATTTTACAGTTACAACTTAAGAACGAATTTTATTACAAAACAGCTATTTTCCGCAACTCCCGGGCGACTGGCTATTTGGATGACCCCGTAGAACAAATATATATTTTCCAAATTTTGTACGGACTTTATAGAGAACGTTGGTGTGTTTGTTTGAGTCTATCATGAACACATTACAGAAATCATTTCATACAACAAGTTTTTAGAAAATTTATGCGATTCCACATAAGTTTCTGGTTAAAAATATTTACTACTAAATCTTGTCAACGTTGTCATTTTAGTGATGAAAGTAATAAAAATTTGTAAAACTTTTTAAAGTTTATTAAAGTCTAATACAACTATTTTGAGAATGTTCAATTTATTTTTAGTCCAATCACATTATTTCTCCACCGATGCCACTTTGACTCACCGAATGTCATTTTATAATTTTAGATATTTTAAAAACGTTGGATTGCTCGCAGATGATGTGAGATTAATAAAAAACCACATTAAGACACAGTTTATATTTAGATGTGAAAGAAGCAAAAATGTACTTCTTTTATAGGTGATATTATAAACGAATTTGAGAATATCAACTACGAGCAATCGATGAACACATTTAGGAGAACATAACACATTCCATTGAAAAAACACCAGAAAGGAACAACTACCTACGGCTAACGAGAAGAGGTTCACATGGAAGAGTTTTTCTACACAAACTAGGACCTGTTGACGGTCGACTGATTTCTCCTAGTTCTGCTCTAGAAACTGCTCTATTCCATGCGACGAAAAGTAAACTATAAAATACAAATTCTGCAAACTGCACAAATTATTAGCTTACTCTCCTTTCCAGCACAAATATGTGGGTGTGCTGACAGCATGCACCTGACGTCTTCTTTAATTCAATTTTACAAAAGCGTAATGTATTTATATTTCAATGATTTTTTTAACAACCGAAAATATTGTAGTTTTTGTTTTATTTTTCCTGAAAAAAGCATTGAAAATTGAACATAAACGATAAAAATCTCCTCATAACTACGAATAAATTAAATTATTTTGAACGTTTTGAACAAAATTCACATTTTAGAAATCGTTAAACTACAAACAAAAACATCTGTTTGAACCATTATTATGTAGCTAAAAAGTTAAATAGCAAGTGTTTTGGCTTTGTAATAACTTTAATTATTTTTTTTTAATTAAACACTGAATCGATGGCGCTGATTTCTTTATACAAATTTATGACAATTTGGTCCATTAAAACAAAAAAATCAAACATAATTTTCGAATAAAACATCATCTGACCGAATACATTACGACTGTTTTATAGTCGTTACGCGTGCGATGCTCGTGCTATTCTTTAAGTTTTAATTTTAATTTCATCAGAAGCAAACTTATTGTCATAAATACTCTTAATTGACTAAATGGTATAAACAAAGCAATTTTTCTCAAATAAAAGTTTTGTAATATGCCATTTGTTTTTCAAAGATTTTAATATCACTCTAAATCGTAATCTGTCTGCGAACACATCCAGGGCCATAAGCCAGACCGTTTTATGAGAAGCAATGTTTTTTGAGTAACCTCACTGAGAGACAAACAATTTCTTCAATGTATAAAACACTCAGAAAACAGTGGTGTCTCTTAAAAAAGACCTCTTCTCGTTGCAATTTTACACTGAGGAGAAAAGTTTTAACGGAGTTATTTGAGAAAGTTTCCTAAAGCAGATAATTTTTCCAAAAAAATTAGCTATCGCATGAACATTAAGTTAGAAAATGTATGGAAAAATTATTTTGTCGAAATGCTTGGCTTAGCCCGGAAAACGATGCCAAATTGACCCCCGAGAAAGAGTTTTTATGGGCCGGACGAAATCCGAAGCCATTTGGTGGGCGTTCAATGACGAAAAGTGAAAAAAGTTGCCAAAATCGTGAAAAATGCATGAAATGACTACATATGAAATATTAAGAGTTATGTTATGGCAAGTTCGATCAAAACTGCTCAAAATCGTCGAAGCAAAATGTTTATTTTGGTCCACGGAAGTAATAGTACTGTTTCCAATTCAAGAAAGCCCATCAAAGAGCTTTGATACTGTTCTGGTTCTTGGACCAATGCCGAAAAAGTTATGGCATTGTTAAAAAATGTTCTTCTACGAAAGTTTAGGGATAGATAGTACTTCAAAATGACACACAAACAGTTTGCATTGGCAACATAAATTTCGAAAAGTCTAAACGAAATTAGTATATTGTATCACTTGGACCAAAGTCATATCTTTTTGGTCCGAGTAATATCATGGGCGCGCGGTAGCATTGCGCCCGTGACGCAAGTCCCCATACGATTAAAAAAATCAGAAATTTTTTTTCGTAGACTACGGAAACATATATACAGCTAAATTTTTACTTTTTTCCCTTGCGTCGTACCCCCTGAGACCTAGTTTATCGGATTCTACGTAAAATTTTGATTGAAATCGACCTTTCACTCATTAAAATCGGTCCAGTGGATCCAAAGATATGACCTTTAGAAAATCGTCATTTTCCATACAAAATGTGCTGCTTCATAGAAGCCAAAGAAAATGTATACATCCTACGTTAGTTAGTTAGTGGGTTAGTGGGTTAGTTAGTTAGTTAGTTAGTTAGTTAGTTGTGGCATTTCCATTTGTATGAAAAACGACTTTTTTGGCGATTTCTCGAAAACTGACGGTCAGATCTTCTTTAAATTTTGCAGGGACCTTCGGATGGGCATTCCACGCCATCTAAGATTTTAAAAAAGTGGGGTCACCGGCTTCGTTTGGGCGCTAGGGCTCCTGGAAGCTCCCATAC
>CM055406.1:81559974-81575994 GCA_029228625.1 Pseudolycoriella hygida
TTTCCTCCTCACTACTGTTTCCCCCGTACAACCGTTCCCACCGTTCTACTGTTTCGCGTACAACCGTTTCTTCCGTAATACCATTTTCTCCTTACTATTGTTTTCCCCGTACTACCATTTCTCCATACAACCGGTTACCCCCGTACTGCTTCTTGCCCCGAGCTGCCCCACCAATACTGGTGACTTTTACTAACAAAACTCTAAGACTTTGCCAAAGAAACCTATGGTCTACCACCCATACATTCCAAGATATTTTTAAAAGCATAAAAATTGACCCCATGTCCAACTGCCCGACATTTTCACCAATGCTGGTGACTTCCACTCACAAAACTATGAGACTTTGCCAAAGAAACCTATCGCCCAACTCCCATACATTCCAAGATATTTTTGAAAGCATAAAAATTGACCCAATGCCCAACAGCCCGACATTTTCACCAATACTGGTGACTTCCACTAACAAAACTCTAAGACTTTGCCAAAGAAACCTATCGCCCAACTCCCATACATTCCAAGATATTTTTAAAAACATAAAAATTGACCCAATGTCCAACTGCCCGACTTTTCACCAATACTGCTGACTTCTACTCACAAAACTCTGAGACTTTGCCAAAGAAACCTATCGCCCAACTCCCATACATTCCAAGATATTTTTAAAAACATCAAAATTGACCCAATGTCCAACTGCCCGATATTTTCACCAATACTGGTGACTTCTACTCACAAAACTCTGAGACTTTGCCAAAGAAACCAATGGTCTCTCTCATACCTTCAAAAATACTTTTAAAAGCATAAAAATTGACCCAATACCCAACTGCCCGACATTTTCACCAATATTGGTGACTTCCACTAACAAAACTCTAAGACTTTGCCGAAGAAACCTATCGCCCAACTCCCAGACATTCAAACACAATTTTAAAAGCATAAAAATTGACCCAATACCCAACTGCCCAATATTTTCGCCAATGCTGGTGACTTCCACTAGCAAAACTCTGAGACTTTGCCAAAGAAACCTATCGCCCAACTCCCATACATTCCAAGATATTTTAAAAAACATAAAAATTGACCCAATGTCCAACTACCCGACATTTTCACCAATATTGGTGACTTCCACTAACAAAACTCTGAGACTTTGCCAAAGAAACCTATCGCCCAACTCCCATACATTCCAAGATATTTTTTAAAACATAAAAATTGACCCAATGTCCAACTGCCCGACTTTTCACCAATACTGCTGACTTCTACTCACAAAACTCTGAGACTTTGCCAAAGAAACCAATGGTCTCTCTCTCATACCTTCCAAAATACTTTTAAAAGCATAAAAATTGACCCAATACCCAACTGCCCGACATTTTCAGCAATACTGGTGACTTCTAGTCACAAAACTCTGAGACTTTGCCAAAGAAACCAATGGTCTGTCTCTCATACCTTCCAAAATACTTTTAAAAGCATAAAAATTGACCCAATGCCCAACTGCCCGACATTTTCACCAATACTGGTGACTTCTACTCACAAAACTCTGAGACTTTGCCAAAGAAACCAATGGTCTGTCTCTCATACCTTCCAAAATACTTTTAAAAGCATAAAAATTGACCCAATACCCAACTGCCCGACATTTTCACCAATACTGGTGACTTTTACTAATAAAACTCTAAGACTTTGCCGAAGAAACCAAAGATTTAAGCATCAACCAAAAAAATGTACAAAGAAAATCAACACATCATTCGTTCCATACAAATAATTCCTTACAAAGAAAATATTTGAATACGCCACATAACTTCGTTTCATACATATAAAAAAAAAATATTTGAATACGCCACTTAATAAACAAACATAAAATTTGTATTGTCACACAATGCATGTAATAAATACATTGCGAATATTACTGAATGAAGCCACGTGCACAAAATAGTTTTTTCATTACATCGAATACGAAACTTGTATATTTCTCTTCCCAAATGAGACGCGAAAATTAAAAAATGCAACTCTCAGTAGGACTTAGAATGCTATGGGAAGCGAAAGTATGTATTTTCGGCCCTCTAAACAGAGGTGCGAAAATAACTGACACAGCAAAAAAACTTCGACACTTCATTGAGTTTACTTCGATCAAAGTGTAACAAATCTGTGCGCCAGTGCTACCGAAATTTTTTATGCGGAATTAAACATGATATTGTTGGCGAAGGAAATATTATTTTTTTTTTAAATTAGTTTTGT
This sequence comes from Pseudolycoriella hygida, assembly GCA_029228625.1. Classification (NCBI taxonomy): domain Eukaryota; kingdom Metazoa; phylum Arthropoda; class Insecta; order Diptera; family Sciaridae; genus Pseudolycoriella; species Pseudolycoriella hygida. Next base: position 81,562,186 of record CM055406.1, read on the forward strand.
CTTTCTAGTTTTGTAAGGAAAAACTGCAATATTCTCGTAGTTCTTGTTATGTGAATCACATAGTTTTGTATGTGTATCATGAGTTTTGGATGTGTATCATTAATTTTGGATGTGGATCATTTCGCGAGAGAATCACTATGGTTGTTTGTGTACGTGCTATGGACGATTGATTTTAGGCAATTTCGCGAACTAAGCAGTATCACATATACAACTTTTCATGAATTGGGCATAAATTATAGATATAGATATAGAATAGATAGCTTGTAATTTAGGCGCTCGGCATGAAAAATAACGTTCATGCTACAACACGCGAAAATGCCTTAAACCACCGGCTAAGACAGACATGAAATAGTAGATTACAGTGGGGGATGCGGAAATAAGTCATTACATGATGGATTAATTTTGTGAAATGAGCCAAACTCAAGAGGGTGTAATGAATAGCATGTAATGAACGACATGTAATGAATAATTTCCGTGGGGTGCACACATACATGTAATGACAAGTTTTCGGTGGGTCAACAAGTAAATTAATATTACATGCAATGAGCCGAAATCCCAATAGTTTTTTACGTGCCTGTTTTGGACGATGTTTTGACGCAATTTCGCGAGTTGTAGACCGAACGAAATGAGAAAAATTCTGTAATTTATGCCCAAGGCATGAAAAATAATTTAAAAAATGTCCTCATTTTCGTCCCTGTTGCATGTAAAACATCATAATTTTTAATTTCTATATGCTGTTGCTAACAACTCAATAGCGCAGTGGTTAACACGTCTGCTTGCTACTACGAGATTGAGTTGCCAGTGCGTTTGTTTTAAACTCAGCCGCAGACGGATTTGTACCGATTGTTAGATTTGTAAACAAAACGAAACTGATTGAATCACTCAAGTCAAGTGAAGTTGAGTGTAGTGCCATCGTACGACTTACCGGAAAAGGCATTGTTGGGATAACCGGTATTCTACTACTACTAGTTTCTCTCCTAGTTACATCCATAGATGGCACTGGGGTTGTCGCAAAGCTTACCACTGGCACAGTAAAACTTTCAGGTAATGAAAGGATCTCAAAAAGTAGAACCACAAACAGCGAAACTAGTAAATAATGATCTAGCCTCTAACCCTTCATGGGTTGTAAGGCAGATTATTATTATTATTTATATGCTGTTGCTGCTATTACTGCAGTGATGTTTAAATCATAATAATTCCAATGAATAAATTATTGACCTTTGTTAAATGTATTAATGAGTAAGCTTTCGTTTTTAATTTTCGCGTCTATTTGGGATTCGAAAATTACAAGATTCGTACTCGTTGTAATGAAAAGTGTGAATCACATGTGACGACGTAAAAAATTTCAACCTGTGCGATTGCCGCCCTTGCCTTCGGCGGGGGATGCAAATTTCGCACACGGTTGAAATTTTTCACTTTCGTCCCTTGTGATCCAAATTTCGTTTATTCCATTCCACATTTACACACACACATAAACATATATATTCTCCCTGAAATTACTTGAACAAATTTCTCATATAAAATTACTAATCATTTTCGTTGTATAAATGTTATACTTCACAGAAAGTACTCAGTTTTAAATGTATAAATACCTCTTTTCAATTCGCTTGAAAATATCGCCGGTTGGTGATGTCCAGCGCTAAGCGGCTTTTTGCTTTAGTTCCTCGGAACTCTTCAAGCAGGTCGGACGTATGTTGGTTCACGCTGGAAATTTGTGACCGAAAATTTACAGACAGACAGACAAACTTTTGAATTTTATAATTATAAATGCCTAGAGTATATTCTCCGTTATCTATTGAGTTTATAATTTTTTCAATTAATTCTTTGACTGCTATATTTGTACTAGAATTTAGATGGAAACCGTATTGAAATTTATAAAAAAAATTATTGGAATTTAAAGTAGTATAGTCGAGTATAGATTATTTTTTCTATAATTTTGTTTATTATACTTAAGACTGATATTGGTCTGTAGTTCCATACTAGTTTTTCGTTGCCATTTTTAAAAATAGCAGATATTACTGCAATTTTTAAAATGTCTAGATAAATTTCAGAGGGGAGGGACGCATTAAGCTTCGAATCGCAAAAAAATTTAAACAAAATTACGTTGAGTTCAAAAAATTGCGTCACAAATGCCAGACCCACCAGCGGAATAATTTTTCAACACTTTCAGTTTTTACACGCAAAAATTTTAATTTTAAACGATGCAATAAGAAATAAAAGTCAGATTTTTGCAGCGTAAAAATTGAAAGTACAGAACAATTATTTCGTCGTTGGGTCTGGCATTTGTGACGCAATTTTTTTAACTCAATGTAATTTTGTCTAAATTTTTTTTTGCGAATCGAAGCTTAATGCGTCACCCCCCTCTGACTTCAGAACTTTTGTAACTAGAAGAAAATAGTTTTACCTTAGATGCTTAATGCGTCACACTTTTCTGATTTCACAACTTTTGCAAGCAGACATAAAGACCTGCGTCACACTTCCTCTGTAAGAGGTTTTTTTGCGGATTGTAAATACAAATCAAATGAAATGACTTTAATAGGTCTTAGTAAAACATAAATTTCGCTTCACGTTTGCTAAATTCTGTAAAGGAATTAAAAAAAAGCTGAAAATGGGAGATGAACCTAGGAAGAAAAAACAGTACAAGTTTTTACGTTTTGCTCCTAACCAATTGCTCCGTTGCTACGAGTGCAGATATTTAAAAAGTGATGAGCATGATGATGCATTTATGCTAACAAATGAATAGAAAGGCGTAAATTCAATATGTGAATGTAAATGTTAATGGGTTTGAATTGTGATTAAAAATAAAACGAAACTTAAAGCGAGAAAAAACTCTATTGCAACATTGACAGAATCACATATTTCCGTATAATGCCATTCCCTTAGTAAATCGCGAAAAACGAAAATAGTAGAATGAGTATCCTCTCGCCCTCCCTGAGTACAGTAAAAGGAGAGTCCAAGGTGTTTCCATTGTTTGCATGATAGGAATAGAATACCAAGTCTGGCTCGTAACTGCGGTTTCTTTTTATATGAAAAGGCATTGATTGCCTAAATTTATAACGTCCCAAGCAAAGATTTTGGGATGGAGAGCAGCTACACATCAGAAGCCTGTTTAGCTGCTCCCCAATTTAGCTCATTTAGATCCAGGAGAAGACGTCAAGGAGCCGGTTGAGGTAACACGGGTTCAACAACAAGAAGTCAAAGAACATTTAAATAAATGAAACTATAATGAAAAACGTTTGTGTTTACAAAATGAAAATGTACGTTCATTTTCATTTTGTAACATAAAACTTTAATTACAAGGGATGAGTCAAAATGCACGCTTTATTTATTTTAAATTGTACCAATTTTATTCAAAAATCCGACCGGTTTCGTTCATCAAGGATTTGCTTCGACTAGATTTTACATAAAAATTACATAAATAATTCAATACATTTACATTGACCTACTAACCTACATTTACATTCTAAATGGTCGTCAATTAAATAAATACATAAATTAATTTACTTTCACTAAGACATTTACTCTCAATCTCTACCACATTTATTTGTTTTTATGATGAAGTCAATTTTTTCCCCACATCTCCTCACTTTCCTCCATTTTTTTTTCTCTCTGCATTCTTTACTTCTATTCGCTAACGCTAGAATTGGGCGTGTCTTCAGTGAGGTCAATTATGTTCTTTTCTCTTCAATACAAATAAATTTAGCAATGGCGATTTTACATTGCCGTCGTCCATATTTAAAAGGTTTTCATGTTTGTGCTTATGTATTTGTATTGCTTCGTAATATTCCACTTTCCAGTGGTGGCGGACAGGTTTTATAAGTTTTAGGTCACTTATGTTAATTTCGTGGTTTGAAATGAAAATATGCTTTCCAACTGCCGTCTTTCTCTTCCACCTTGCTGAATTTATGTGTTCATTGAATCTTATAAATAGTTTCCGGATCGTCATCCCAAAATAACAACGACCGCAACAACTACAAACTATTCTATAGACTCCCGATTTATGCAGGTCCAACTGTTTGTCCTTTGTCGTTCCAAGGAGGTCCTTCAGGGACGACCATTTAGAATGTAAATGTAGGTTAGTAGGTCAATGTAAATGTATTGAATTATTTATGTAATTTTTATGCCTCAATGTAAAATCTAGTCGAAGCAAATCCTTGATGATGTTCGCGTAGCGAACGAAACCGGTCGGATTTTTGAATAAAATTGGTACAATTTAAAATAAATAAAGCGTGCATTTTGACTCATCCCTTATAATTAATTCAATTGTGCCGTATTTCGTGTTGTTTACGTTTTATGATCATCTCAAAAATGCGTAAATGTAACGAAAACATAAAACTTGAAATTACAATTTTGCATCTTCTCAAAATTGAAGTGTTTAAGGATTCTATCCATCTGCGAAGCTCCAATTAGGTTTGTGTTGGATGCATTGGATCGATTAACAGAATGTGGCTGTTGATCGGTTTGATCATCTTTTCGGCGAGCAATAACAATGCGTTGGCTGGCAACATCGACGATCGAAATTAATTCAAACTCATCGATTTCTGCATCGAAAAAGCAATCGATGCTGGCATCACTTAAAGTCGGTGCTGAATTAATTGAAGCTGCGTGGCGAATGGAAGATGAGCCATAACACTGAGCTTCCTCGTCTCCTTCTTGGCTAGCCTGGTCGACGATCTCAATTAGCTCCGCGTTATTGATTGATGAATCAAATAAAGTGTCCATGGTGTCAACAGCAGCGCTTGGTGCCGGATTGTTGAAAGATATAAACGGTTGAATATCTACGTCAATATGACCAAGAAGTCATGATTGAAAAGCAATAAGAAACAGATGTGTGAATAATACCTGAAGTACACGTTTTATAGCCCAAGGGGTCCTCGATATACCCCTTGGCGCAAGTTTCGTGTCGCCATCCTCCATGGCGCATCATTGTCTCCATGCCTGCTCCGGAGTTTGCCAAAATGGTAGCAGATGTTCTCCGAAACGAGTGGCCTGCATTTAATAATATTGAAAAGTAACGGCTTAGAACTTATTATTTGTACTTTCGTTTCGGATCCACCTGTATATCGTTGTGGAGTCGGCAAACTTAGATACTGCGCCATTTTTCGTGGCATGAGCGAGAATTTGTTTTTACCGATAAATTGCAGCGTGCACTTCCCCTTTTGAAAATTCACGAAAAATCTATCTTTCGACGTTAACTTTGTTGGCCGTTTTATGTACTTTTGTACGAAGCTGGCAAAGGCGCCGTTGATTGTAAAAGATCTTGGAATCTTTGCCTTTGTATTGATAATTTTAACAAGAAACAAGTCACCATGTTTCTCGATGTCATCCATCGTGATTCGCACGAATTCATCAGTGCGGTCCGCCCCGCAAATACCAAGGATACAAACGACCTGTCAACGATTTGGGCATATTACCAAAGATTATCAAAATACGCACGAAATTATACCTACTACCTACTTTCAAATCAAGCCAAGTTGAGTCATCAGCTTCGTCGATTAATTTCTTGATATCCTCGGTGAAAACCTCCGCTTTGATGGGCTTGTATCCATTCGACTTCGCCTTTAGCCACGTGGAAATTTGCCTAAATCGTCCAATTTCAACATCCTCATTCGACCGTATCGTAGCTTTAAGCATGGAATGTAGAGCCTAAAATGTTGAGGGCCTGTAATTTTTTTTCTCCAAAACGTTGTAATATGCCATGATGAGCGTAGATGAAATTTTCGAGACGCCAAAGCCCATTTGCCAATCCTTGAAGTTGCGATAAACGTAATTATATTTAGCGCGTGATTTTTGTGGCAAAAGCTCCATCTGAGCTGCTTTTACATGCTCTATGAGCTCAAATGGCATTTCGTCATAGATTATGTCGATATCCATTGCCTTTTTTGACGCACGAAAAACACACTACACTATTTCAGAAACGATTGACGAATGGCGAATTATGTACATAGAACGAATTGAATGTCGTTAAGTCTACTATGACTTTGAATGTTTAGATCAATCAGCAGTAATTTCTGTCCTCCTTGTAATTTTTCTAAAATTCGTTCGAAAAATATATTTCTGAATGAAAATCAAACATTATTGGTAATAATGTACAAGAATTTTGCATTACTCCACCTACGAAAATTGTTACTTTTGCTTCCCAAATGGGATGCGAAAATAAAATATTTCAGCTCTCAGTTGAATGGGGTCCAAAAATACTTTCGATCCTCTAACGAGAACCGAAAGTAATTCGAATATAATTTGTCAAAAAAGAACGCTGCCATTATGTCGAAATCGAAATAGGTGTGAGCTTCTCTAACAAAAGTTGTGTTCTGCCATATTGAATCGTAAAAATAAAAACAAATTCATTATCGTTTTGAATTTTCATTTTGAAAAATCTCTTTTTTTGCGATCGAGAAATTGTTTAAATATTAAGGGGTCATTATATGCGACGCGATGCGAATTTCGTGGCGCTACAATTACATGTATTTCCATATGATGCTTGACAGTTGGTGCGAATAAAATCGCATCTAAAGGGCTTGTTATACATTCTGCGATTGCGAATATTCGCAGATATTTTAGCGCTACAACTGTATGGGTTTTCATATAACGTTTGACATTGTAGCGCAAATAATCGCGCGAATTTTTTATTCGCGCGAATAAAATGCAATTTCTGTTATATTTCTGTAAATATGCTCCAAGTGAATAATGTTTTTATTGAAATTGAAAGATCGTGTTATTCGTCAGTGTTAAAATACGATGGGACATCAGTGAAAGGATAGGATGTTGTTTAATTTTTCGGTTTTATGTAACCAAAAAATCGCAATCGCAGATTGTATAAAAAGCCCTTAAGAACTTCTGCGAATTTTTTTTCGCTGAATGAATGAATCAATGAATGAATATTATTGAAATCTACTTTTTTGATTGAGAAAATTAAACGTGATGTTTAGCATTGATTATTTTCTATTAATTCAAATCTTTCATGATTTTGGTTTGTTTACATATTTGAAGTGTTATGATGGTGGTAGAAAATAGTCATTTACATCACAAGGCCGACTCGTTTTCGCGTGATGTATTGAGTTTTTCATGCTTGCTGAGAGAACCGAAAGTACTTTGAGGTCCTCGTAACTTTCGGTTCTCTAAGCAAGCAGTGATAAAGTAGTGATAAAAAAAACGAGCGACTATTCAAGAAACATTTAAAATTTACTCGACTTTAAAGACATGTGAAATGCACTTAACTTACCATATTCTCCACTAGATGGTAGTGATGTAATGAAGTAACGCGTAACATGAGTCAGCAACGAAAACTTATACTTATGTGTATGTACTCACAGTACTGACATTAACGTCTTTTCAAACAAAAGGACGTTTCAATTTGAACGTGACTTGCGGAAGTCGTTTTGATTATATAAGACAACAAGTTTTAAGAAATACAAACGATCCCTACAATTTTTTACTATATTTTGGTATTACTTGGGTAGTAGGTAGACATTTATTTTTTTCAAAAACACCATTTATTTGGTATGGATAGTACAATCTTAACAATTTGTCTATTTATTACTACGGTTGAGTTGTACTAAATCAATTTCGAAGAAATAACTTTAGTAAGACGCGTGCAAGACGGCCGACTCAATAGTCATGTCCCAGATTGCCATTCTTCCATAGGTTAGTTCATGTGGTTTGACTCGTTTCAGCCTCCTCACTTCGTCGGTTATATCCAACAACTGGATAGCTTTCACACTTGTGTGATTGAGAAGCCTTTTTTCGTGTTTAATGACATTGGCACGAATTACTTCTTCTACTCATTCGATTTTTAGGTGTTTATGTAATTCCTTGTTTGTTACAAAGCGGTATGCGTTAGTAATCATGCGAAGGAAAATATTTTGGCTTGTTTGTATTTTCTCTGTGTTGGTTTTTTTCGCACAGCCTCATAGTTCGGAGCCATACGTCCAGATTGGTTTGAAGATGGATTTATAGATCAATCTTTTATAGCAGAGGCTAGTTTGGAGTGATAACCGATGAGCCAGTACATTTGTCTCGTTTTATGCTTCATTTGTTGTTTTTTCAGTCTCACGTGATGTTTCCAGTTACATTTGCGTCGTTAAACTGTTGACAAAACAGTTGTCTACGAAAAGATATTTTTCGGCGTTTATTTATTTCGCTTTTTGCCGTTTACAGCGCAAATACCTAAGGCTAGGTCGAAGTCTAAGTCAGTTGATGATGACCTGATAGACGTGAAAGTTTCCGAGCTTACAATCAAGTTGACGAAATCATTCTCAAATTCAATTGCATGGTCGTATTTCGGAAGTTTACATTTTCCCGCTGACGATCGCATCGTCGAAAGCCAACGTGAAAAGTGGTTTTGTAATGTCTGTTTTTCTGAAACCGATGGATCCAGGCTATATTCATTCATTCATTTATTACTTTACTTTGTGTCAAGGTTACCCTTTTGCAACATTATGTTGGACACAATAACGAAATTTAAATATAAATTTTACAAATCAAATTCAAAACATATAGCATAAAAAATAGAAGATATTAGAAATAGAAAAATTGAAGATAGTAATAATAAATCCTAGTATGTATTAGTTAGAGTAGTAGTTCAAACATTAATTCAACAAACATTTGTTACAATCATTTAGCAAAGCTTTCATTTCAAGTAGAGCATATCAGTGCTGCAATTTGCACTAGTCAGTTTAGCATAATACAGCGGAAAGAGAGAGAGAAAAAAAAAACGAAATTACATGACCTCTCCTTCGCGTCAAGCAGACAAATCCTAGAGACGATTTACAGCCCCATTAGTCGACAAGTTTAAGTATTTAGACCTGAAAGCCGCTAAACTGCTCGACTGCCTAACCGTTACAGGCAATGCATTCCAATCAGCGATACCTCTCGCAAACAAAAACTTGTTGTCCCCAACATTAGGTATTAACAGTTTTTTAGTTCGATCAGAGTGGCCATGTGTAATCATATCAGATAGGTAAGACGGGTAACTACCACCAAGAAGCTTAAACATGAAAGACATGGCCCGATACTTGAGATGCTCAAATAAACCCATTCCCAAAAACTTGTTGATCACATTCGTTATGCTGCTGTACTTAGACTTTCCATAAACGTATCTAACAACTGCCCGAAAAGTCTTCTCAAGTATTTGCTTAGCAGCCCCATCCAGCCCATAGTAGTGCACCTCAGAGCAATAGTCGAAGTACGGCATCAGTAGTGACTTCGCTAACATGAGCCTAGTCCTCAACGGTGTTAGACTAGCGAACGGCCACAAACTCCGGAGGCCCGCAATACTTTACTACTGATGTATTCTGCATGGTGAATCCAGGAGAGCCTACAATCAATCATAATTCCCAGATTCTTGACCTTCTGTGACAGCTTAACAGCATTCCCATCAAGAGTTATATCTGGTAAATCCACATATTCACCATGCTCATCCAGAGTCATAACCTTATAAGTAGCCATACCATCCACTACAGTAGGTACAATCTTAATATTGGCACTAGACCCAATAACAATCGCCTGTGTCTTAACAACATTGAGAAAAAGCTGATTATTCTTAGCCCAATCGCTCACTGCTTTCAGATCGGCCTCGATTTGTCCCATACATTCATTCGCCCTCGTCACGTGAAAGAATTTGTATAACTGAACGTCGTCAGCATAAAGATGTGGCAGCATGTACTTCAATGAATTCGGAAGATCATTCACAAAGAGAACGAATAGAATTGGACCCAATATCGAACCTTGTGGCACGCCCTTTTCAACTCGTATAAATTCGGACATTACTCCTTCAATACATACAGCTTGCTTCCTATCAGATTGATAATTTTGTATGATAGCAATAGCAGTTTGGCCAAACCCAAATTTGCTTCGAAGCTTCAGACAGAGTAAACGATGATCTACCGTGTCAAATGCTTTCGAGAAGTCAAGCTGTAACAGCACCGTTACAACCTTTCTACCCAGAGCACTATGAATGTCACTTGTAACCTTCAATAGCGCAGTGGTTGCGCTATGCCGTGGACGATATCCCGATTGAAAAAGTGACACTGGAGGAGTAATATACACGAATTCGTGAATCTGCCTCTTGAGCAATATCTCAAAAATTTTCGAAAAAACCGGCAGAATGCTAAGCGGCCTGAAGTCACCAAGATCGTACTTCCTAGTCTTTTTGTGCGACGGCAGCACCTTTGCCATCTTCCAGCTAATTGGGCACTTCGAAACAGTGATACAATAATTGATTATGTGAAGAATATAGGGCAGCGTAACTCTCAGCGTCAGCTTAAAAAGCCGTACTGGCAAACCGTCTAGTCCCACAGCACTCGACTTAACGGACATAATTGCATGCAGTACCTCTTCCCTATCAACATTCCTGAAGGAAAAAACAGCAGCACACTCAATGCTCTCTTTAATCGGGAATGTGTGTGCTTGAGGCGATGGTGCACCAGCATTAGACCCAGTAACATACTCGTTAAACTCATCAGCCATAAATGCTGGTTGCTGAGAAGTGCGCGACTTGACTAAACCCAAAGATCGAGCATTGTTCCACATAGCTCTTAATCCTAGTTTCGGGTCAAGCCGTGGCGCTAAGTGCAATCGTTTGGCAACCTTGGCCATCTGCGTGTGCTTATTCCTTAGTGTCTTCATCAATTCTCGGTTTGCTGCTGTACCACACCGCTTGTAGTTAAATTTCGCTAAGTCTCGTTCAGCAGCAGCTTTGTATTATCAGCAGTGTACCAAAAGCAAGTCGAAATCATTCCAGCCCTTGGAACAAATGGAACTAATGGCGCGTGCTTATCCTGCACCTTAAGCATTTCCGCATTAAAACTCTCAACCATCGAATCCACATCAGTCATTTGAATTTCTTATTTTGAGGCTTCACATTTTGCAACTGGGAGGCGACATGGTGCTGATGAGACAGGTATGTGATTTTGAGTTTCGATGCGGTGTTCGATTTTTGATGTGGTAGGTCCCGCTTCGTCGAATACTTCTTTATGATTTTGAATGACCTCATTTAGTTGTTGTTTTTGTGTGACTGTGAGGTCCTTCATCATTTCTTAATGTTAAGTCTACCGTTAACAAAGGCATGTTAGGGTAGGTTGTTTCAGTGAATTCGTAATATTGGATGTGTTTTTTCCCTTTTGACTTTCGGTGTGGAGTTGATTGGTGATATAATTTTTGACTGGTAACTTGGCCTTTTGAATTTTTGGAGTATGTTTTCTACTGTCCATTTTTTCCCCAAGTATTCTAATTCTTCCACTTCTTGGTCTTTGTCTTCTTGTTGTAAGATTTCTTGTGGTAATCGTAGCAATGGTATAGCTCGTGTTGTTCCTGTCGCTTTTTCAGTTGTTTGATGTTGTTCTTTAGCTTCAACAATGGGTAGCTGGGTGAAGTAATTTTGCCGAAATTTTCTTCGTTTACGTTGTCGATGTGCAGCCTTGTTCGGTCGTATTGGTGATGGCATGTTGTGGATTGGATCGTCACTAGTTCCGATGCGGGTGACTTCATTGGGTAGTTCTTCAATGTAGTAAAAAATAAAACATTCTCCTAGGTTGTGATGGCGTCTTGGCTTAGGTTTATTATGACTCCAGCTGTTTTTATAAAGTCGGCTCCAATAAGCGGCGTCTTTGGGTGGCGAAACCGTGCTTGAGCAAGGTTGATTCACATGTCTGGCACGGTGGTGTATAAGGTGGTTTAGATTAAAATTAACTCGTTTTATGCCGAAAATAAGTGATTTTGGTGTGCACAGCAAAAGAATAACATTGCGCTATCAGTACTTGGGTACTCAACGGCTGACCTACGTCAGGCAAATCCAGTGTTGCCATACTCCGAAATTATTGGCGCAATTTTTTCGGAACTTTTAGTAAGTACAATGTTTTTATTTAAGCGAAAAAAAAGACTGCTCACAATGGCGCAGCCAGTAAAAAAACGATCTTTTCAACAACAAATTACAATAAATAAATTTCATCTACTCTACTTTTCCCTAATGTTGCCAGGATGCATGCCGCATTGCCTCCTTGAATTGCAACTGAAATCTTCTGTAATAGGAAATCTTTCGAGCGTGATTCCCCAGAAGCTGTTCTTATCAATGACCCTAATTTGCCTATAAATTTCTTCGTTTCTGGGCCCATACAACCTAGAGTTTCGAAAGCAACAGGAGTTAATAAATAATTTTCTTTTAAACGAATATAATGATTATGCTTAAATCTTTCCGCTTTATCGGCTGTTGAACGCGCTTTCTTGGAAGATTCATTGACATAAGAAGGAGCTAGCGTGTCTCGAACAGTCACGTCCCAGAGAAGAGACTTTCCATGACTCCACGGAATTAGAGTCATGCCATCAGGTCGTTTACCATCATCCCTAGAAATTCCTGGTGGTTGTATTATATTTGGAAATCCTGCGGAAGACAATGCGTGAGAAATAATTTTATTAACTTCATCGTGCCTAGAAATTATCCCTGATTTCTTCTTGCAAGACAAACCCTGTAGGCCGTCCTTTTTAACCATAGCACCACAGATGCATTTATGTTCTTCACATAATTGAGAACCTAAACGAAGACCAACAGCAATTCTCGCGGAATTGTTATCTAATAGTAAACCCGTATTACTCGATGGGACCACCTGCAGCCACTTTGAAGATTCATTAGTAGATGACGCAAGTAGTCTGGCTCGAGCAACAGGTTCACTAGAATCAAACATCCTAGAAAACTTGCTGTTGATCCTCGGAAGATCCCAATTTTTCTGCTCCTTTCTCTTCTCATAACCTGGAATAAAATCTTGAGGAATTTCCTCAACTAACTCTAAAATGTAATTATTAAAAACTATTAAAAAGCTAAAGGAAGAGTAGCCTGATCCCAAGAAAATTCTGACAACCTAACATTCGTAATCGCTTCAATAGTTGAACGAAAAATCTCGTCAACATTTTTTAAATGATCACGTAATAGAAATGCCCTAGAAGAACTGGCATAATCTCGTCTAAGTCTACGAAATGCAACAACAAAACGAAGCATGTCGTCTATAATGACCAAGATCTAAGAGTTTCCTTATCCAGAGGATCGGCATAGCAAATCAGCGAGGAAACGCAGCGTCGATCCTTGGAACAATACCTCATGACACCAATAAGTTAGACGAAATTTATTACGTTGTTCAGTAACGATTTAGTATGAGACGGTTAAAAGGGAACTTTTTTTTTGTGATATTTTATTTCTTGTGTTTTTTTTTTTTTTTTTTGTTAATTATCAATTTTCGTTGTGAGTTGTATTTTTTTAGTCTCTGCCATTTAATTTTATGATTATTTTGATTTTGACTTTACTTTTTTTATTATTATTGTGTAATCGCCTTTGTAATCGAAAAGATGCAAGGTTTTACAGGTAGCAAGGACGGCATTACTGCTTGAGCACCTTTCCTTGACGATGATTTTGAATGAATAAAATAAAGTATGAATTATTCTTAAAAAGAATTTCATTAATTTTGTTGAAGTACATAGTCGTACATAGAAGTACGACTACGTAAGTACATAGAAGTACATATCGTCAATTTATAACATGTGCAAAGTCGTTATGACTGTGCCTTTTTGAAACTGGTAGTTTTAATTTTGCTTTCTCGGCCATCCTCGCTTTCCTATCGGGTAGGTTGGTTGTGCAGTTGGTTGTTCGTCATCTATTTCTTCTTTGTATGGTGTGATGTCCTTCGTATGATATTTGCCAATTGAAGTTGCTGTATCTTCTGTGGATGCGATCTCATATGTGGCCGCACTAACCTTCTGTAGGATAACGTATGGGCCATCTCTTTTTGGTGCTTGCTTGGCTGTTAATTTTTGGCCTTTGTTGCT
>CM055406.1:81576494-81614531 GCA_029228625.1 Pseudolycoriella hygida
CGTACCGGAGATTCGGTTGCAAGGCGTCAATATCACCTTCTCAAAGACTGTCAAGAACCTAGGACTTATCATGAATGATAAATTCACTTGGACAGATCACGCGGCCAAAATAGCACAAAGGATTTTTATTGGTCTCAGAAGTCTATGGCCAATGTTTAAGCACACACCACTACGGACACGTCTCATGCTAGCAAAATCACTTCTTTTACCGCATCTCGATTATTGCAGCCCTGTGTTTTTCTATGGCTTAGATGCAGTGTCCATGAAAGTTCTCAATGGTTCTGTCAAGTCTATTGTGAGATATGTTTATGGTCTCGGGAGATTTGCTAGCACAGAGGCGCATATGATGCGATTTCTTGGAAGCTCACTGGAAGATTTCTTACGTATCCGAGCGATGTGCTTCATATTCAAACTAGACTATACGGGTAAGCCAGTTTACCTCAAGGAATTGATGTTCCCTGGGCGATCTGCGAGGTCATTGCACATTAAAGTTCCTTGTTTCTCTTTCGCGGTGCTCAGGAACACACTCTTTGTGCAAGGTATCATGGACTGGAATTCGATTCCTGTGAAATTAAGAAAAGTGAACTCGGTGAACATATTTCAGACTCGGTGCCGTGAGCTATTTAATAACCGTAGTAACCCGTCAATATATACGTGATACGTGAACTTTTGCTTTTAACCAATGTGTCTGCCGCTGTAGTGAAATTAAGTGCCTGTTTGTATTCTTTTCTGTTTTTGATGAGTTCAATCTGTGTTTGATCCTAATGACGTCATACTAGTCTGTCTTCTAACCATAATATATATTTTTTTTTTTTGTTTTGCTATATTTTTTAATGTTAGTTTATCAATTAGCTGATATTATGCGCAATAATTGGAAAATAAATGAATGAATGAATGAATAATCTGCCTTAACAACCCATGAAGGGTTAGGGGCTAGATCATTATTTACTAGTTTCGCTACTTTTTGTGGTTCTACTATTTGAGATCCTTTCATTACCGGAAAGTTTTTACTGTGCCAGTGGTAAGCTGTGCGACAAACCCAGTGCAATCCATGAAATGTACTAGGAACGAAACTAGTAGGAGTAGAATACCGGCACCTCCCAACAATGCCTTTCACCGGTAAGCCGTACGATGGCGCTACACTCAACTCCACATGACTTGAACCGATTCAATTAGCTTTGTTTTGTTTACAAATCTAACAATCGGAACAAATCTGTCTGCGGCTGAATTTCGAACCAACGCACTGGCAACTCGATCTCATAGTAGCAAGCAGACGTGTTAACCACTACGCTATCGAGTTGTGAGATAAAATAGTTCATTCAATTTTCCCTTCCACGAAAACCTGAACTCCTACAGTACCGCTTTAAAATAAATTTTACGGACGGTATTGAGCAGGCGAAACTACATTAGTACCTGCGTAATATCGCCCGGATAATTGTTGCGGAGGATATTAGGCATGTGGGTTAAGTTAGCTCAACACAATATGTTGTGCCACAAGAAAATTTTTGTGTTGTGTTGAGATAAAAGGAAATTCAAGAGTGGTGAGTATACAAATTGTAATATAATTCAAATGTGGTGAGTATGAATATGCATAGAAACAGTGAACTATCTGTCCGTAGTAATTTACACCGGTGTAATAAGTCGTACAGATTTCGAAAACCCCTTCTAAAGAAGTACATATTTTACTGACAGCAATAATCAATTGTTAGGCATTGATGAATCGTAGCAAGGCGGAATTCGGCGGAACTTTTAAACGCCAGCTCTATGCGCATTTAAGTGATGCCTACCGACCATATAGAAAACACTCAAATATTCACAAAGGAAAAATGATATGCCTGCGGCCAGATAGAAGGAATGTAAGATTAAAACATATGCAAGGGATCCGTACGTATCAGAATAGATGTGACAAACAGAGTTGATGTTACGAAAAGACTGGAACGAATTTAAGTAGCTATTGTCTTAAATCTTAATAGTATCAAATCACTTCCGTATTAAATTGTATTGGAAATTACCTAGAGGTCAACATTGAAAAACCCGTCGGAAGCAAAGGTGTAAAAACCCCTTCCGAAAGCACAAAATTGACCCCCAAACAGACAAAAATATTCACCTCAATTTGCTCTACAACATAGCAAAAAACCATGTTTTCGTCTAGGGCCGACCTTAAGACCGACCTACGGCCATGGCCATAAGGAAATGCTTCGGACACATACTTCCATAAATAAAAATGTTTTCTCAATTTTCTCTACAACACAGCAAAAAACACTTTTTTGTCAAGGACCAACCTACTGCCCTAAGTAGATGCCTCGGACATATACTTCCAAGGACGAAAATGTTTCCCTCAATTTGCTCTGAAACATAGCAATAAAAAATTTTTTTTGGTTAGGGCCGACCTTAAGACCGACGCGACCTGAGGCCCACTTGAGCACCCACAGGCATAGAGCGCAAATTTGTTTTTGAATATAATTCGGTACTATGTTACCTCTTAAATAGAAAAGGAATCAACAAAATCGGTTAGGATTTACCCGATTTATGTAAACAAACACGTTGGGCACTAGTAGAAACTCAGTTTTAGGGTCCTGGCTGAGTCCAGGGGCCTCTAATCAAAAACTTTTCTTCCATAAAATGTGAGACATTCCTTGACCTTTCGCCTATAAATTTGTTTTTGAAAATCGGAAGAGATTTACTCAAGTTATGTACAAAAAACATGTTGGGCCCTGTCCCTATTAGAGACTCGTTTTTAGTGCCCCAGCTAAGTCCAAGGGCGTAATCACAAAATAATTTCTTCTACAAATTGTTGGGCTTTCATATACATTTCGATTAAAAAAATAATTATGAAAATCAGAAAGATTTACATGAGGTATGTACAAAAAAACACGTAGGTTTCTTCCATAAATTGTCAACCATGCTCAGACCTTTCAAACAAAACAAAAAATTATGAAAATCGGAAAAGATTTACTCGAATTGTGTACAAAAGACCAAAAACCACCTAAACGGCCGTAGTTCGGCGGCCCTTGGCTCGAGGGTCGACAGTGACCAGATTCAATTCCATAAAAGGTTTTCTGATAACCTTTCAGGGAAAAAAATTTTTTTGAAAATCGTTTGAGTTTTACTCGAGTTATCGTGTTGACGAACGGATGAAGGGACGGACCTTTTTTTTGCTGATTGGTCATATAAGGACCATGATCGATGCTCCCCCTACTCCCGGGTCGAAATTCGACTGGTTACGAACGTCGCGGTAAACGCAATAGACCACTTTTCGAAGAACTTCGTTCTTCGTACGGGTCTAAAACTGTGTACGGAATGGGAGAGAATCGCATACGAATTCTCTCAATAGAAGTCCCAAATTTTTCAACATGCCCCTTCTATATCGCCACACGGTTACCTACCTTACGTTTCTTTGATTCACAACGACATTCAAGGCAAAAAAATAGCTGACAACTTAGCGAAAGTAGAAGCTTACAACCATCCCAGTTTTGACACGGGAGTAGGGGGGAGCATCGATCATGGTCCTTAGATGACGAATCAAAAATAAAAAAATGTCCGTCCCTCCGTCCGTCACCAAGATAACTTGAGTAAAACTCAACCGATTTTCAAAAACTTTTTTTTCCCTGAAAGGTTATTGAAAAATCTTTTATAGGATTGAATCTGGGCTCTGTCGGCCCCAGGACCAGCTAGGGCCGTTCAAGTGGTTTTGCTCTAAGGTACTCGAGTAAATCTTCTCCGATTTTCATAATTTTTTTTTGTTTGAAAGGCATGGGCATACCTGACATTTGATGGAAGAAACTTTTGTAATTCGAGTTGCTGTTGTGTAGCTTGGTAATCGACGTAAAGACCGAAAGCTAGGCAATAAAACTAACAAGACTGAACATTTGGTTTTTTAAAAATCTTTAGGGTCGATTACAAAGCTACACAACAGAAACTCGAATTATAATTCAAATCGACTAGCAATACAAAAGCAAGAAATTAAACTTTTGTAATTTTAAGCTTTTGGACTCAGCCCTAAAACTGAATCTCTACTGGGGCCTAACATGTTTTTCTACATAAATCAGGTAAATCTCATCCGATTTTCAAAAACTTTTTTTCCTGAAAGATAATCAGAAAATCGATTATAAGAATGAGTTTGGGCAAAATCGGTCGAAAACTTTCGAAGTAATGGTTGAAAAAGTGATAAAAAACGTGGTTTTTTGAAGGTTGGTGGAACTTTTTCACTTATATCTATGCGAAATCAGAACGGAAATCGCTCTTCAAGGTTTTGAATGAAAGATATGGACATCACGATATTTGGTGGTTTTTTGTGAATATTTCCATAATGAAGAGGTTTTTTGTGCGGTGTTGCCGAGAAAAAAGATGTGAGCTTTTTTGTTCGTGGACGTATGGATCAGAGGCCTCTCCTATGTGTTCTAGGTCGGTTCTAAGATCGGGCCTAGTGCATTTTTTTTTCAAGTCGACATTTACTTAGATATGTTCGAATCTTTTTGCAACATCAATTCTGTTTGGCACATCTATTCTGAAGCGTACGGGTCCCCTGCATATGTTTTTGTTTTCGTTAAGTTTGACAAAAAATTATCTCATTTATATTATTTGATGACAGCAAAACAAGTGCGAATTGCAAACTTCGACTTTCATTAATCAATCACAGCTGAACTCCAAAACGACATCTTGGACTCCAACAAGTAAACTTTCGTGCCAAATTTAGTTGTTCCCAGTTTGATACGAAAAATTGTCTTTTTTTAATATCAATTGCCTGAGTACTTTTTCGTGCTGTTTTAAATTCATTTCATCCATTGTAACAATGCAATTCTTGGAGTTGAACCTCAACAGAAGGACTTCGGCCTGATTTGATTCGAAGAAAAAAGTTCTCAAAGCGTTTGGTTCAGAAGCCCGCATTTATTGTCTGCGAGAAAAAGTCTTTCTAGGACCGTTTCAGGAAATATTTCTATTTTGTTGCATCTCTGTGTTTTTAACCAGACGATTGAATTCAACAATAACAATTTTAAAGGTAAACTGAAACTCTGTATTATTCTATTATGATGAATATATTTACACACAAATAAGCTAAACAACAAGTGTTCAGATTAATTGTTAAAAAAAATACAAATTGGCAGCAGTTGTCCTAAGCTTAGTATTATTATAGAACCTCGTCGACACAACAAAAAGCGTGGTTAAACATGTTGCAACGATAACCTTTATCATAAATCAAAAACACTGAGGAAATCTTTAAATATTTAATTATTTAATCAACAAAAAATACATTATTTTCTTTAAAATATATTTGAAACGATGTGATAATAATAAATTGTTTAACAACGGAAAAAGTAAATAAAGACTAAAACTAAATTTCGTATAAATAATTATTGTAATTAATTTTCACCTTTTGTCAATGGATCGTTTGCATTTTAGTAAAATAGTTTCTACGCAAGAAAATTGTTCTAAAGCATACAGCGGAACCCTTTCTCAAAAATCGACTAATTTTTTTATAAACATGCCTAATTGCAAAATTAGGCCCAATATTTTTGAGATTGATAACTTGGTGTTGTAGACATTAACATTTTAGCAGAAAAAATCGGGAAGAATTTAAATTGACAATTCTAAAACGTGTTTCGACCGCAGGAAAAATAGAAATGATCGCTGGAAAATAATGTTTTGATCGCGGATTAAAAATGATCCCTCGAAAATGAGATTCTACTGCTCGAAAATAATAAATGATAACGTTGAAAAATTACCGTGGCGGTAAAATGATAATTTCATCGCGAAAAATTGATAACTTGATCGTTAGATCGTAATTTTATCGCGAGAAAACGATAATTTAATCGTGAGAAAACGATACGTAAAGACCGTATCGAAATGTTTTCGAACAAGTTTGCAAGCTTATGATACTCAGTAATAATTGTTTATCCTCCAAACTGTAGAACTAGATTATTCTATGTTCCTTTAGATTTTAAACCTTAAATGGATTCGCTTCAAAATATTGTATATTTGAAAATACCATCTAGTTTTGTATTGTGCGTCCGAATTCAGTTTGTACAGTCATTTTTTTAGTGATTTTCACAGTAATTGCCATTATAATCTTTTTATTCAATAGTTTTAATTTAGTTGGCTTCTTTTCGACGTTTTCTAGGATATTTTGTTTAAAAAGGTTTTTTTCGGTTATTTTTGATGTAGCCCTTACACGTTTATTTATAGAGTTTTTGTAGAAAATTCACATTTTTTGAGTGTGAAACGTTACCTCCTGCTCATTGCCTACGAAAAGAAGAAAACCTACTCTGAAACTCACCAAAACGTAAAATTCATATAAGCATAAGTAGTAAAAAGCAATATCATTGAAAAACTGTTTCGAAATCTTTATGTCAGCGTCAGAGCGACTCGAAACATTTGTGTGGGCACCCCTTTTCTAGGCTTGAGTAAGGCATAAAGCTGACGCTGAACATTTCACTTTACTGATACTATCGGTGAATCATTCATTCACTACGGTTTAATAGACGAATGACGCTACAAAGGAGCAAGTTCAGATTATACGTTTTACGTAAAATTAGTATTGTCTATGTATTTCTTAGTTGACACCCTCGAAAAAGTGCCATTTTGTACAAACTGAATTCAGACATAACAACACAAAACGAGTAATATTTTAAAATATACAATACTTTGAAGCAAATCCATTGAGGGACTAAAAGCTTGAGAAACATAGATTAATATAGTTCTCTAGCTTACAGAATTAAGAATTATTACTGCTTGCAAACTTGTTCGAAAACATTTCGATACGATCTTTATATCGCGAGGAAATTATAATTTTATCGCTAGAAAATGGTAGTTTTGTTTGTGAGAACTTTGAAAAATAGTCGAATGTGTCTCGCCTTTTTGAAATAAAAGAGAATTTTTTTTCGCTCAATCCTAGAGAATTTTACCTTTCACGAAAAGGAACGGAAAGGCGTTTCGCGAAATTTTAGAAAACTTTTCCTTTTACGAAAAGGCGTTTCACGGAACAAAAAAGCGTTTCAAGGAATTTTAGAGAATTTTTCCTTTTACACTCACGGAAAAGTGAAAACCGACACATTTTTGCTTTTGTGTTTTACTTGAGTTTGTGCATTTTTGCATGTATTTTTATATGGAGAAATCAATAAAGTCAGTAAACCACAAAACACAAAAATGTGTCGGTTTTCACATTTCCGTGAGTGTACGAAATGAAGAGAAAATGCGTTTCGCTCATTCCTAGAGAATTAATTTGTTACACGAAATGTAACAAAAAGGCGCTCAATCATTACTTTTACGGTGACCAATTTCATATCAATCAATCGATAATTATTTCCCCCTATCAAAGAACTACTTTCTCGTGATCAAATTCGTTTACTACTGTTAGTTCTTATTTTTACGGTGATATATTTTTATTTGAGGTCACTTCCTATTTTTCCGTTATCATGTCTCATTGTAATTTCGGCGGTAAGTTTTTCATTTGACTGTGATCATTTTTCCTTTCTGCCGCGATCATTTTCGTGTTTTCCTGCAACCAAAATATTTCGCAATCTGCTTTTTTTTCGATCATTTTTATTTTCTTCCGCGATCATTTCTTCTTTTTCTTCGATATGTTTAAATACATGCCGAAAACATCCCAAATGTAGTTTTACTTAATTTGCTACTCCTGAATATGCTACTCAGCTGATTTTTGGGCGGTATCAAATGACGGTCGAGTACTTTTGTAACACTTTAGCAACGAAATGAAAGTGACGAACGATACAGACGAATCTTTATAAGATATGAATTCTTAGATTTGCAAAAATCATCAGAATCAATGCTTTGAACGCATTTGGTATGCAAGCTTTAGCGAACGATATTGCGACCATAACGAAGGTGTCACTTATTTGCTCATAATTCATTATTGCCGAAGAAGAAACAATCGACTTGTAACTCGATTCGGCCATGCAACTTAAATTTGTTGACGTTGCCGGATCCTTAAGAGAATTTAAAAAACGATATCATAAAATGCAGGAGAATTCAGAAAATCTGTGTAGATTCGATTTAAATTTTTATAATAAGTTCACCCTCGTAAACCGTACCATTGAGGGAGTGACCAATTACGATGCTATCAATCAGTGCCACAATAAATCTAAGATATGAATAACTAGAATTGTAAATAAAATTGTTTTAGGATTAGGGAAAGTAATATTGGAATTTTTTGACGGAACCGGTAAGAATTTTATTCCATGCTAATCTGAAGAAGAAAACATTTGTTAAAATAGAAGGAACTGCCTATGTGTCAAATGTTGCTTACAATACACGTATATCGATATATCACTTAAGACATTCGTGAAACTAACATTAAGTCGTGTTAATGTACAAAGTAAAGAAGTGATACTTAAAGGAGTGTATTATTCAATTCGAAAAATACCAATATTATACTGATTGCAGCTAGCATAAGATAATTTCATGATTCACCATCCTCTCAAATTCAAGTCTTGTATTATTTGTACTCTCCTTTCTATAATTCAATAATATTTAAAGTATTCAGACTTAAATCTGAAAACTGGTCGACTTTAAATCTTTCAAGTTCAACCTGAAGTTGAGGTGAAAGCAAGTCATGCCTAGTATAATTATAACTAATTTCAATCGGACAAGGTCTGTATAAGTCGATCTGTAAATCTCGCATCTAAATTAGCCTACTCTATTCTTTAATGGATCCGTAAATGTAACGAAGATATATCGATGAAGAGCTTCAATACGTTTGCATCTGCATTTTCAGTAGGTTTGCATTTGAGTATAATATAAACCTGAAACCCGGTGCACTCCTCTGCACTCAACCTTGGTACACCTCGGTGCATCTAGGTGAAGATTGGTGCATCTCGGTGAACCTCAGTGCATCTCGGTGCACCTTGGTAGGGTAAATGCTTCAGTTATCGGTCATGTAGTAGTTTCCGGCCAAACCATAGTTTCACTAGTAATCGGCCACATTTTGCATTGAAATATGGCCGGTTACTGGTGTTGGCCGGAGACTATTACATGGCCCATAACCGGTGCATTTACCCTATATAAAGAGAAAACATTCCTGAAACAACTGAAGTTACAACATGTGTCATTGGTGGGGCTTAGGGCCCGTAATAGAAATCAGTAAACCTACCGATAACTTGAGTAAAACAGAACAATTTTTAAAGTTTTTTTTTCTCTGGAAGGTAGACGAAAATGAGAAAAAGAAACCTACTGATAATGAGAGTAAAACGGAACGATTTTTAATAGTATATTACGTTGGATGCGGCGAAAAGTATTCATTACACGAGGGATCAATTTTGCGATACGAGCCGAACTCATGAGTGTGTTTTTAAGCAACAAGCTTTAAAAAAACTGTTATTTTGACAAGTGTAGAGTGTAGACTACACGAGTCTAAATAACAGTTTTTGCTTAAATAACAGAGTTGCTTAAATACTCACTAGTGAGTTCGCGAGTTCAAAAAATTGATTCCGAGCAAATGAATACTTTTCAACGCATCCAACGTAAGTTATTTTTTTGCCTATCCCCTTTGAAAAGTTGGTGTTACAAGTACATTTGGCACCCAATGAAAAACGTGACTTTAATTTAAGCGTCTAGTGCGACATTAGCTCATACTAAAAACATTATGCGCGATGTGGTCGAATCAGAAAATTGTACCCTTTTTTCAATATTGAGTTTGGCTTTTGATAATCCACGCTGAAAAATGCAAGCCGAGCAAAAACTCGCACTTCATCATTCATAACAACAGACCGCACTTTGAATGTAAATTCTTGTAAAATTCAAAATTTCAAAAAGTAAACATTGTTTTGAAATTATTTTTCGTGAGCAACAATTTTGTTGATTTGATTGATGTACTACCAATTACAGTAAATTTTGCAGTGAAGTGATGTTATAATTAACGTAAGCAACAGTACCAAATGTTTTAGAAAATAGTTGAAAAATACGCAAAATAAAAGTGATTAGGTGTTTGTGTTCATCGCTTTCATAAATTGTGCTAGAATAAGTATGGCTGACACTTTCGATCCTGTGTTTTAAAATTATTTTTCAAAAGTTTTAAGTGCGTAGTAGACAACAATAAAACAACAAAATTTTGTTTCAACGTTAAATGTTCAACATCAGCTGAATCTTTTCATTTTTTTCGTCGCTAGTGAGGGAAGGACTTAGCAATGAAGACACAAAATAAGCAAATATCCTCAATGAAATGTTCATTTTTCGTGTGGGCCAAATGTACGTGTATCACCAACTTTTCGTAGGGGATATGTAGAAAAATTATTTTTTCTCCGAAAGGTAGACGAAAATGAGAAAAAGTTGTAAGACGAGCATTATCGTTCAATGTGAAAATGTAATTTTTTCAAGGTCGGTGAAACATTTTCCAAAAATAAATGTAATAATGCATTGTGTTGCAAAACAACAACCGGTATACCAACATACTGTACTGGTAACACAATTGATATACCCAACCAGCAATACAACATCGAACGAATCCGCACCTAAAAACGATTTCGTCCGAACATTAATTGAAACAATGTTAGCATAGTTATAAGACTGAATTATTTTTGTAATATATATATATATATATTTGTAACAAATGTCCTACGCCTAAATAAAAAAAGGGGTAGGGGTCCCAAAAATCGTCGAATTGCACCATCATCATCATCATCATCATCAAACTTTATAGACCATTATTACCCTCCGGTGTGAGGTCTTTATGTCACAACCCCAGAATGGTGAACTATCGTCCTCCATGCCCTTCTATCGCCTGCCAAGGAGATGGTTTGTTCGCCCAGAGAACGTCCCCTAACTTCTAAATCTGATTTAATTGAATCTATAAACCTTCTCCTTGGTCTACCCCTTGGCCTAACACCCGGGACCTGTGCACCCAAGATCCTTTTCGGTAACCTGTTATTACCCATCCTTTGAACGTGCCCAAACCAACGTAGACGACTGGCCCTGGCTTCCTCTTCCACTGACGCTATCCCTAAGTTTTCCCTAATGTCGTCGTTCCTGATATGATTATCCCACTGCTCCCTCCTATTAACTTTCGCTATATTCCTAAGAACCCTCATATCAGAAACCTCCAGGTCATGCACTAGATATCCGCAATCCACCCAACTCTCACTCCCATACAGAATCGTCGGCCGGAATATTGACCTGTGAATAGCTAACTTCGTTCCGCTACTTAATTCCTTCTTGTTGAACACGTGCGACCTCAAC
This sequence comes from Pseudolycoriella hygida, assembly GCA_029228625.1. Lineage (NCBI taxonomy): Eukaryota > Metazoa > Arthropoda > Insecta > Diptera > Sciaridae > Pseudolycoriella > Pseudolycoriella hygida. The sequence continues at coordinate 81,587,682 of CM055406.1, forward strand.
TGACTGGCCACCGCGTTTCCCATTTTCCTCCTTTCCTCAAATTCCCTAACCAACTTGCCATCCTCTGAAAAAAATGGTTCCTAAGTACTTGAATTCAGAAACCTACTCCAGCTCCTCCCCATTTAAATTGCAAGCTATCTCCTTCCGAGATTTGCCTATATGCATAACCTTAGTTTTCCCTACACTTATCTTCATCCCATACTCCTCACATGCAGCATTCAGGCAGTCAATCCCACCCTGTACCTCCGCGGTACTATCTGCCAACAGAATCAAGTCATCCGCATAGGCCAGAATTTTCATTATTACCTCACCCACCTTGACATTTCCCTGCAAGTTCGCCTGCTTGATGATTTTGTCCATGAAAATTATGAACAGACGCGGGGAAAGACAACAACCCTGACGAACGCCCTCTTTAACCTCGAAAGACTCGCTAATTTCGCCGTCTATCCTTACCGCTGCCCTGCTTTCTGAGTAAATACTCTTAATGGCACGGTCGAATTGCACGTACGGAGAAAATAACCAAATAAATAATTCTCTTCTAACTTATAATTCCGAAAACAAACAATAAAGTACAGAATATGTTTTCATCCTTCCGTTCGTTGATAGTCGAAGAAATTCAGTTTTGAGATAGAAAAATTCCTATTCTCACTTCACTGAAAACCTATTCTGTACTTTATTGCCTGTTTTTTGCATAAACAACTGTATAACTTAGCTACAAGGATGTGAGTTTAAAGCCCGACGCGTTTTCTGTTTCGTGTTTTTCTTGCGTTTGTGAATTTTTACATTTATTTTTGTATGAAAAAATCACAAAATCATGTAAATATAAGCACAATTACTCAAATGCGAAGGGTCTCCTTTGCTTCGAAATTTACGATTTCGTGGGGAAGGCAGAAAGGGAGTGTACCTAATTATTGCATAGTGCCATTAATATTTTACATCAGAATTTATTTACAAAAACTTTATTTATATTAATCGCTTAGCATGGGGAAAGGTGGAATGAACCGCATGTATCCATAATCATAATTTCTAGTGACAAAAAACTTAATAGAAGAACTGTTACCAGAAAGCCTTAGTTTCCCTTTTATCACCGAATTTGTCGCATCCTACCACAATTTCAGCTATTCAAGCCATAGAAATGCGCTGGATATGGGTTCGCCAAAGTGGAAGAATTTGAATTCAAAAAGACACGCTGCAAACTGTAGACGCTGTATGGTAGTAGAGCTCAAGAATAGCAAATGACAAAAAGTAGTAATAATATTTATTGCATACGCGCAGTTTTTCCCCTTAAAAATTATTTATGTAGTAATATAAGTTGATTAATAACGCTGACAATGACATTTGTCATTTTCCTATATTTTTCTCTTTTTGGCTTATGCAATAAAGCATCATATTAATATTTGAAGGGAAATCTCGACGAGCCTCGATTGCTCCCCTCATTAATTTATTGCCATTAATAGTAGATTATGCACATCTTGCCTTCAAAATAACAATTTTGGAAAGAACATTATGCTATTTTATATATCGAGAACATATCGAGATACAAATAATAAATGTGGCCTAGAGAGATAAGTTCGAGATTATCGTTTTAGATAGATAAATCCGATTTTCTCTTCTACGCAGAGAAATGCTTAGTTGGCACTACTGTGCCTGGATAGAATGCGCATTTGAAAATTTGGCATTTGGAGCAGACTATCTTTAGTTCATGACTGCGGAGATATCGTTTTCTGCGTTGAAACGAGTGAAAAATCCACTTAAATCCACAATGGGAGCAGTGAAATTGAATGTTTAAAGTCTGCTATTCATAGAAAATGATGTTTTTAAAAATATAGAAAAAGATACAGTGATAAACAGATTTATTGAATCCAAATCTAGAAAATGTTTCATTTTATTTTGCTTTAATAAAATGATGACAAAGTTAATTTTTTGGGGGGTGGGGGCGCGCTGCGAAGTTCATAGCCCAGGGTGCTGAAAAGTGTTAATCCGGCACTGAGTTCGACCACATGATCGAGCGATAGTGGTTGTTGTTAGAAGATTACGATACATTTGCCCTAAATCGTAAGTCGCGAGTAACTAGAGCGACCAGCGCAGCGCTGTCCATCCCCACTGGTGCTGTTATTCCGACCCCTCAAGGTGGGTATAACAGTAACAAAATGGATGATCTTGTAGTGCAAACGTTCATGCGCTTCTGGGAGTGTGCAAAGGCGCCAGTCTAGTTATAAATAAGTCAAGTCAACGAAAAACGAAAACTGACTTACAAAAAGAAAAGAACGTCGTCAGTTCAACAATAGGTTTACAATTACAATCATTGCGTTATGGCGACGCAACATCGAAGTTTGACTACTAATGTTTTTCATAAACAAACATTCAATTTTATGTGAAAAGGAAACAGTTTCATATCCGACTAAAAGTGCTCAAAATGCGACAATACATGTCTTGATGCTATTTCTTTTCCTCTCATGTGGATCAAATGACGAAAATATTTTTTGTGGAAATATATTGACGCTTTTTGCGCATTTTCAGTCGCAGCCGCCAATATGCAAGTGTAACAATTTAGGTTGGACGTATCTATTAGCAATCTATAAACAATCAGTATTTTATTTACCTGAGTCCAACATTACTGTCGTGTTTATATTTAATAAAATGAGTGAGCGACCTGTATATAATATACACACGACAGTAATTTTCGACTTAGGCAGTCAGGTAAATACGATATTTTATTATATAAGCCACAAAACTTCTCAAGCTTAAGCGAAAAACGGCCGTGCGTGTTAGTGTGTGGCTCTATGAAAAAGTTTTTTTTCGTAATCGTGGGATCAATATCTTACGGCTGCAAATTTTTGTTTTGCAAACATATTTCCTAAAAATTTTTAAATTACGCAAAACTATATTCCCTTTCCTGAGAAGGTCACTTAGTTTGTTATTGCAGTAATGAGCAGAAATTCTAATTAAAATACTGTCGATATTTCTCAAAAAATGTTTTAACTTGCCAGAAATTTTTCGACACTCAATTCGAGGCCATCATCAGTGGCTTAGAATAAGACACAATAAACTGCGACAATTTAATATAATTAATATATATAATACTAGGTCCCGCCTTTTGGGTGGGTCAGGTCCCTTGACTGATTTTCGGGATTTCAAAAATTGCATTTCATCGTACTGTAGAAATCTATAGATTTCTGATTATAGGCCTTGAAAATAATTCAGGGTTGGAAAAGTCGGAGTATATCAACTTATGGAATTTTCATAGCGAAGTTTTATACGCGCTCTATTCTAATATACCGCGTCTATTTGTGAATAAGTCAAACTTCACACCGGTGGAAGTATTTATTTACTTTTCCGCTTTCCGGGTTGACAATAAACTTCCATTCGTGAATAAATAATTTAACTCGTGAGATTTCGGCCCAAGCGTCGCTCTGGCTGAAAATTCACATTTGTGGAAGTTTTTTATTTGTCACCTTTAAGACAATCAATTATCACTCTGAAGGCCTACACATTCCTTTCCTTGGATAGCTTCCATCTCCTTAGTCCCACAGATGGGCTCTTCGACCTCTGTCTGAGGAAAAACAATTCTCGTCGTTTAAAAAAATGAAAGTCGGTTAAGAATTACTCGCGCAACAACGGAAAATGGTAACAGATATTAAACGTTTTTCATGAACATTTTAATATGCGGTGTGCTTGAAAGTGTGATAACGTAACATACAATTTCAGTATTTAACGATTTTTTGTAAACATATATATATATATATATATATATATATAACCGAAATTTCCAAAATCGATTGAGATTTGCTCAAGTTATCATGTTTCCAGCGCTATCATTTTCTTATATATATATATATATATTTTACATTTTATTTGTCAATCGGTTACAACTTTACAAAATCAAACAATGATAGAAATTGAAACTATACTGACAAATACATATCAAAAACGAATTGTGAAGTGGCCAGCATATCGTCCGAACCCCTAGCCTGATCTCACCGAATTACGAACTTAACCTGAGGAATGACATTCTTCGTCGAATAAAGCCAAAATTTGCGAAATCAATTGAGATTTGCTCAAGTTATCGTGTCTTCAACGCTATCATTCTCTTGTGAATAACTCCCGAAACCCTGGCCTGATCTCACCAAATTACGAACTTAACCTGAGTAATTACATTCTTCTTCTATCATCTATCATTCTTCTATCGCGTCTCCAACGCTATCATTCTCTTGGGAATAACACCTGAACCCCTGGCCTGATCTCACCGAATTACGAACTTAACCTGAGGAATGACATTCTTCGTCATTTCCAAAATCGATTGAGATTTGCTCAAGTTATCGTGTCTCAAAAATATGAAATTGTTACAGACATTTTCAGTATTTAACGTTTTTTGCGAACATTTCTCTTAATAATAGTAAACTTTTTGCTACAGACGTTTTTGAGTGATTTAACGGCGTAAAGACCCTGACGTTCAGTCAAGGGAATAATATTAATTAATTAATTAATTAATATATATAATATAATATAATATCGATTTTTATTATAATTAATTAATATATATAATATAATATAATACATTAATTATATTAAATTTTCGCAGTTTATTGTGTCTTATTCTAAGCCACTGATGATGGCCTCGAATTGAGTGCCAAAAATTTCTGGCAAGTTAAAAAAAATTTTGAGCAATTTCACTTAGTTTGATTACAAATACAAAATTATACAAATTTCTATCTTCAATCTTCTATTTTTTTCACGATTATTGATCAAAATATGACGCCGGATGAAGATATTTCTAATGAATTCCAAAAATTCGATGCTTCCAAAGCGAGAGACAAGCTGGAAAAAATTGTTTTTGTTTCTACACCACAATTGAACAACAAATGCGAACCTTCTTCAATTTGTAGGTTAAAGCAACCAAAGCACATGTTTTCGTCAATCGTAGCTCAGAAACAAAAACAATTTTTTTCAGCGAACTGTCTCTCGTTTCGGAAGCATCAGATCTTTGGATTTCATTAGAAATATCTTCATCCGGCGTCATTTTTGGATCAATAATCGTGAAAAAATAGAAGATCCATCGATTTGACAGTTCTGTCAAATTTATAAAAATATGCGAAATATGCGGAATATACTTCGCATATTTGTTAGAAGTGAATTGCCTTACTGTTGTTGTATATGTTTTTTTATCATTCTCGACTAAATATGGCCGATGTAAATTTAGAAAACAGAGTAACATAGGACATTTATTGGTAAACCACGTATTTGAAACTCTGTAGGTTACGAATGAATTTTGAAAATATTATTAAACTGTATTTAAAACGCTCAAAACGCACAAATTTTAAAGAGGTCTGGAAATGGACAAAATTTTGATGCGTTTTTAAAAGTGCATGTAAATGGAGTAAAAAAACTCAAAGTATCAACCCAACCGGCAAAAAGTGCATTGAAATTGTGAATGCCCACTCGACTATTATGGATTTATTGGACGAGGTTATTGTGAATAACGGAAAAAAACTTCCTGTGTCACAGTGAATGAAATCACCATGGAAACATGAATGAAAGTCATTCAAATGTTTGTTTTGATTTTCACTCATGGTCTCATATGTAAAGCGGGAATGATTGAAAAATGTTGTAACACACACAACAAATGAATGAGAATAACTTTTTTAGACTTTCTCTCCATTTTTAATTCGCGATTTGTCGAATTAAAAAAATTGTCCCTTAAATTCTCTTGTTTTTCATTATTTAGTCGAGAATGATAAAAAATTTTAAATCCAACTTGTACTACATATATGGACAATATAGTGCGAGGTTGGAGAAAAGTCCCAGGGCGGCCGCATGAGTAACTATTGTGTTATACACCATGTACATGCAGAGGATTTTCATATGAAAGTATGGATCTTTGATCCTCTCATTATTCGATGGTGTGTACGTATGAAAGAGATAACAAAATATAAAAGAACACTTTCATATGAAAAAAATGCCAAGTCCAAATTGCAAGATTCAATTCGCTTTGTATCGAAGCATTGTTGGCTCAGTGGATTAAGTGTTCGTCTTATGAACTCTTTGTCATGGGCTCGAGACTCGCGAAGTGTTTGTTTTTTTCTTCATTTTTATTCTTCAAATCACAGAGTAAAAGGACTGCTTCGTGACAAGTGTGTAACATTTATTATTAAATAAGTCGATAGGGTGAATTCAAGATTTTTAAGAAAAATTTTTGGGGAATGATTTGTTTTAATCGTTACTGTATTTAAAATGCTTGCGGACTTGTGGCAAGGACTTAACCAACTGGTTGGTTTGAAATTCAATGGATTAAAGTACATGCAAACCAGCTTTCGAAGGACTCATTTTGTGTATTACAATCATTATGGTATTTAGAGATGAGCGGGCAGGAATTTCAAATTATATCCGTGCCCGATAGGGAGTGGGCCGGGAAGGGCAAAAATTCAACGGGCATGTTTCGAGGCGGGCAATTTTTTTTAAATTTAACCAATTTTTTCGGCAAATTCTTCGTCCCCTTATTCGGTATACATTTTAGATTTATCAGCTTGGGACGATTGTTTTACCAATCTTGAAACACAGATCTGACGATCCTTTGTTTCCTTCCCGTTCATCATTTAAATCATCTTCCCTACTCAACTTAGTTAAACCTCCCGGTCGCCTCCAAGAATTTACTCAAAGTAGCTGGGTAGGTTAGCAACTTCGGACGGTCTTACAACATACCCTCCCAGCAGCCTGTGCCTCAGTTGGAAGAAACTGGGACATTCACATAATACGTGAAATCCCGTTTCCTCCTCTAAGCCGCACGCACACATAGAGGTCACCGAGATCCTAAGCTTTTTCATGTGCCTATTCAGCCCGCAATGTCCAGTGATCGCACCCACCACTCTCCTGATGCGACTCCTGTCCATCCCTAGCAGAGATTTGGCCCATTTCACATTAGGTTTCGGGAAAAAGCGCTTGGTGTGGATACCGCCATAGTATCCTTCCCAGCGCTCCACATGCTTCCTCATCACCCAGCTCCCCAGCGCTTCTACACGTGCAGGTCGAGTAATCGGCAAAAACGGCTCAGGGCCGTGACCGAGAGTTTCGGCACCCGTCTTAGCTAGCTCATCAGCTTTTTCATTCCCCTCCACGTCAGAGTGCCCAGGTACCCAAACCAAAGTGATCTGATTCCTCAGACCCATTTCGTTCAGATAATCTCTGCACTCTTTCACTAGCTTGGAGGTCACTCTAGGCGACATCAGCGCTTTGATCATTTCCTTACTGTCCGAACAGATTCGGTATACAGTTTCATTGCCATTAAATCACAATTTAAATTATCACAGAAAAGAATCTTCATTTGACTATTTGGTAAAGGTAACCGTACCACGTTTGTTTAGAACTCTGGCTTAAAATATTAACTCAATTTTTGAAGGTGTGGCGAAAGTGGCAAGTCCTTCTCATATTCAAACTTTTAGAAGAAAAAATATGCGTTAAGTACTCAGTTGCGTCAAAATCGGCGAATTTTCGAAATCAAATTCTATTGTATTTTCTTAAGTTTGACGTTTTAACAATTGTGACGACTGGGAGTTGTCTGAACATGTAGAATTTGTCATTTTGACCCGACCTTAAAAATTGAGTTGAAAATGTTGGTAGCATAAAGGTGATTGAGACTTATGTCTAGAGGGCCCATATGAATACACTGGGCGGGCACGGGCAGCAAAAAAGATGTGCCCGCTCATCTCTAATTGTGTTAATAAATAATGTACGCTGGTAACTTATAATGGATAAAACGAATTTCGCTGAACATTCATAAATTCGGTAACGTATAGCAAGAGTACATCGGGTTTTATGAAAACGTGACGGATTTAGGGTCGAAGTTATCTTTTAATTAAAAAATGCAAAATTCGTGGAGTAAAACACTTTTCGAGAATGTATTTGAGTTTATACCGCAAGACATTCAATTTCAAAACACTCTACTATTCCACGCATAATATAACAACAACGTTCTCTCTTAACATACCGATGAAATTGGCACGTGATGGGACATATCAACACTATTAAAATAAAATATTGTACTGTCGCTCGCGCGTAATGTGTATATGTATATAATAGTATTATGACTTGAATGATAATGTTCGACTTTCTTGTCGATGACAGTAAACATTGCATTGTCTTATAGTAGGGGTAGTAGGGGTAGTATTCTAGAACACCCCATACTCAGTTTTTCGGTTCATCGCTGCTTCAAGCAGTAAAGCGTTCCCGAAGTTTTCACCTAAAATGATTAATAACTCAGGAGTGGGGGAAGGCTCCAAGGAATCCAATGATGAAAAACCTTTGTATCATTGGGGCTTACCATCCCATAAAAGTTCATTTGATTTCATTTCGTTTTACACGAGTTATAACCAAAAAACCATTTTTACCACCCCCTGACATACGCTTACTTAGCACACCATAACTCCCCTAAAATATCAAATTTTCCAAAAATGAGAAATTACTTTTCGTACAATAGAACAAGGAATCGAATGACACATTCATCGGGAAAAAGTAGGACATGTTGTCCCAAATGTTGATTGATTGATTGATTGATTGTTTATTGACATCATATGTATAAGGCCTTAAGCCTTTTAAATCACACATAATATTGAGAATTACTGATACGATTTGACAAAAATTAAATTAAAAATGGAATTATACAAAAATAAATAATATGAACAATAAAATACGAGAAAAACATGGAACAAGAACGACATAGCCTGATCATAAAACACATACCTATTACTTTTTTCTGTATTGTTGTGTTGCTGGTTGAGAAGCGATAAATTAACTCGATGCCAATAGTATCGAACAGGTTATTGAATTTTCATTCTAAACATCCAATGAACATGATCCTAAACACCGCAACAGCCTTTGTCAAGCGAGTCTTCACCATCAGCCACAAGTCTTTTCAGAATGAGAACAAGGAAACGATTAAAAAGGTGCTGAAGAAGAACAATTTCCCAGAATCTACAATTGAAGGTTTGATCGCAAAAATCCATAGTTCCTCGCAACGAAATGAGTCCGGAAATATGGTAAGCTACCCGTTCATTGACGAAACAACAATTGTGAACTCAAGTAGATCACCTGATGAGACCACACTTTTCGTTAACAATGATCCAACGGAAAATCAAGTAGCCCAGATGGTACCCAACGCAAACTCAACAACCCTTCCCGAGCGGAAACAATTTGTTGGAATGACGTTTGTAGCAGGACTATCGGAAAAGTTGACCAAATCTATCAACCGAATAGTTCCACACCTGAAAATTTCTCCGAAACCTGTCACAAAGGTAGGGGAAATTTTCACGGACATGAAACAAAGGCTGACGGCGGACCAACAATCGCTCGTAGTTTACAGGGTTAGGTGTAAGGTTTGTGGAAAATTCTATATTGGAGAAACAACTTGGTGCTTGTGTGATAGGATTAAAACACACACCTCAGACGTAAAAAACATGGCCAAAAATCCCAAGAAAACTGCATTGGTGAAACATGTTTGGGACACTGGACCGGACCACCACGAGTTTGATTTTGATGGGAAGGAAATTTTGAAAAAAGTTAGGAAAAAAGGCGTCCTAAAAATACATGAAGCGAACCAAATTATTCTCCATGGAAACGAAACTGTAAATTTTAAATCGGATGCCACACCTGTTTTTTACAACATTATTAATAACAACGCAAAACCTCCGCATATAAACCCACCCAAACCAACTTCATACTCCCTCCCAATAGCAACAGGTGTTTTGACAGCAAACGACACTGAAAGTGTCAACAACATAAACAATAATCACAATCCCGAACCGAGATATAATCTACGGCCAAGAAAGAGATTCATAAAATATTTTTAATTATTAATTTTTGTGATATTATCGTAAGTTAGTTTAATTTTTTAAAAAACAATGCTTAGGTCTATACTTAATAATTTATTACTTGTAGCCATGATTATGATCAGTAAAATGATCGAATGCAAGGGAGAGTAATAAACGTATCTAAGTCATAGACGAAGCGTTTTTAAAATTGGTTTAGATTCAAGCAACACAACAACGAGTTAAAATACCTATTACGACTTCGAAAGCTCGTCCTAGTCCGAGAATGATTATGAATGACGCATTAAAATGAACATATTTCAAATGACCAGACGATAAGCGAATGGTTATAATTATTAATAAATGTCAGGTGCAGAACTTCACAATTCAAAGAGTACGACTCTAGAAATACATTCTGCACGCACGTTATAGCCAGTTAACGAAAAACAACGAATGAAAAATAAAGAAGTCATATCATAAAATGCTTCTTGCACGCTTTCTTGAATCCAGCAAGAGAACGTTTCATTTTGATAGTGTGCGGTAGCGAGTTGTAGGTGGAAGCACCATTGACGAAAAATGACCTCAACTGCACATCCTTCCTCACTGCAGGTAGTAGTAGGTTGAATGTCCTACTGTTTCCCGTTTGAGAAAGCAGATTGAAGAGGTATATAGGCTCTTTCGTCAGTACCGTTTTGTGCATTAAGATGCAAGACAAGTAATCAAAATACGAAAACAGATCACATCCCAAAAGAACATTCATGTTTTCAGAAACGGAATCATAACGAGACAGGCCACAAGCGAAGCGAACACAAGCTTTAAATGCTTTTTCCAAGATATTCTTGGCCTCTACTTTCAATTTTCCCAGTACCTGGCAGCAATAGCTGAACTGCGGCATAAGCAAGGACCTAACTAATAACAACTTCGTAAACTTAGGAAGATCTAGCGCCAGAGGCCAAAGGCAACGAAGACCTGCAAAGACCTTCGCTGCTACCGAACGCACGTGAGGAAGAAAATTTAGCTGGTTATCAATGAAGACGCCCAGGTCCTTTACCACCCCTGCATATTCTATCGAGACTCCGCCTAAATGAACCTGAGGAATTTCTGATACCCAACTTTTGTCAGAGATTATGATTGCTTGAGTCTTACCCACATTCAATAAGAGTTTATTAGTTCTCACCCACCACTCAACAGCCTTGAGATCTGAACTAAGCTTTTTCACATCTTCACTAATACTCTCCTTATTAACAGAACAGTACAACTGAACATCATCCGCAAAGAGGTGAATACGAGAGTTTTTCACCCCATCGGGAAGGTCATTGATGAAGGCCGAAAATAACAGAGGCCCAAGAATTGACCCTTGCGGCAAACCAAGCTGTACGTCTAGAAATTGGGATTCACATCCGTTAATAACTACTTTCTGCTTCCGACCATGCAGATAACTCTTTATAATCCTCAGCGCGGTTGAGCTAAAACTAAAGCGGCTGCCCAGTTTTTCAAGGAGCTTGTTATGGTCAACGGAATCAAACGCTTTAGAAAAGTCTAATAATAATAAAACGTTGGCCACATCTTTGTCCATATCAGACCGCAAGTCATTTGTAATTTTAAGCAACGCAGTAACTGTACTGTGATTCAGTCGAAGCCCCGATTGGAACCTATTTAAGAGATCGAATTCCGTTACAAAATCCAACATTTGACTCTTCAACAGTCTCTCAAGGGCCTTTGAGATCGCTGGTAGCATACTAATCGGCCTATAGTCTCCTAGCTCTCGTTTCCGTGTATTCTTATGACGAGGGATAACTTTAGACTGCTTCCACTTTACCGGGTAGGTAGATTTAGTTAAAATGACGTTGAACACATGCGTGATAATTGGAAGAGCAGCTGGGAGCACCAGTTTGATAAATGAAATAGGAATTTCATCCAAACCTTCAGAGTTGGATCTTATACTCATGATAGCTTCGAAAACTTCCATTTCCGTAACGTTCCTAAACGAAAAATCTCGATTAATGTCTCTTTTCCTGCCGGGCAATGAGGGTGAGCTTGTCGCGTTTATAAACGATGGGAAGCTAGAATACACGCCGCTCGTAAAATGTTCGTTAAATTCGTCTGGTGTAAACGGAGGGGACTCACTCGCTGTGTCCCGAAGAAGACCTAAATTCCTCAAGCTGCATGTGTACGAAATCGTTCGAAGTTTTCGCAAAATCACTCTTAAAACCAAAGATTTTTCGAGAGTATGAAATTTTGGAAAATTTAACTTTCTTCAAAATTTGGAATTTTTCACAAATCTTTACGGTTTTTTACAAGTAATTTTGCATTTTCCTAGAAATTTAGGAGGAAAATTCGAATAGGAATGAAAATGGATGTCACGGAACGAACGGTATCGGGTTTGTGGAAGTTGGCAGCGTAGACTTATACGGCGCGGCAAATATTCAAATAAAGTTTATATGAAATGTGTAAACAAAATCTACTTTGAAGAATATACATGTAATGAATCTGTTATGATATTGCTGATTTCGTCGTCATCTATTGCATATTTTGTTATTATACACCCAGATGGCATGGCATATAAGTATCAAAATACAATCGAGCAACTGTCAGTTGCTATAAAAATTTCATACTGTCTACGCAAATTTTTTCGTGTCCTTTAATTTCTGCTATATTTTATAGATAATAATAATAATCTGCCTTAACAACCCATGAAGGGTTAGGGGCTAGATCATTATTTACTAGTTTCGCTACTTTTTTGTGGTTCTACTATTTGAGATCCTTTCATCACCGGAAAGTTTTTACTGTGCCAGTGGTAAGCTGTGCGACAAACCCAGTGCCATCCATGAGATGTACTAGGAACGAAACTAGTAGGAGTAGAATACCGGCACCTCCCAACAATGCCTTTCACCGGTAAGCCGTACGATGGCGCTACACTCAACTTCTTGAACCAATTCAATTAGCTTTGTTTTGTTTACAAATCTAACAATCGGAACAATCTGCGGCTGAGTTTCGAACCAACGCACTGGCAACTCGATCTCATATTTTATAGATATCGTTTTTTAATTCTGAGCTCGTTAAGGATTCGGCAACATCGACATTTCGACGAGTTACAATTCGATTGTTTCTTCTTCGGCAATAATGAATTATGAATGAATTGGATGAATAGGTGACACCTCTCATTCATTATGAGATCGCGAGAGTAGTTGGAAGAGCGTTTGCTCCACTAGTGACGTGTCCTGGGCTCAAAACGCTGGGGTGTCATTTTATAATTTTTATTTCGGATTTTTAAAAAATAACTCAAAATATTCATAACAATCTCCTAAAAAAAGTATCATTTTCCAGGCTGAAAACATGTTCAGCAAAGTCAACGTATTCCTCTACCAGGACAAACTATATTTCCACCTCGGGGGTAGAATATTGATGAAAACGCGATAAATAGTTTGAAAACTGACGTTTTTTCGACAAGGAATAGTTGTTATATGAAATTAAATTAACAATTCGAAATAAATTAACGGTTTTATAAATAAAGATTGATATGAAAATCAAACGCTATTGTTTCAATTTCACGTCAAATCAAAAGTCAAATTTAATTTTCTGTCACATTTATCAAGATAAAATTAACTTTCCAGAAATTGAATTTATCACTGGGGGAAAATTCTAAGCATATTGTATCGGTATATGAGCTAACAATTAAATCACAACGATGAATACGAGGGGCACCCTAAAAGTTTCGGGAATCGGCTATATCGGCTCGTGTAAACTTTTCGCCAATTTACACAAAAATTAAATTGGTCTTTCCTGATTTAAAAATGATGATCAAAATGAAAATCGATCGTAGCAGTCAAAAGATACAACAATTCCAAAAAGTCATTGCGGAGAAAAAATGGATTTATCACGTGAAAATTTTAGAGCCATGATTTTCTACGACTTTAAGTCTGGCTTGACTCCCAAGTTGTGTATTGATCGTTTGCAAAAAGCATTTGGAGATGAGGCCCCATCCAAGACCACTGTTTATCGGTGGTTCGCTGAGTTTGAATCGGGACGCACTTACCTCAGTGACAACTTTCGTGAAGGTCGACCTTCCACAGCCATGGTCAATGGAAACATTGACCATGTCCGGAACATGATTGAAGCCGATCGACATGTGACCTATGCTGAGATAGCTGCATCCCTTGGGATCGGGAAAAGTCAAATACAAACAATTTTACACGAACATTTACGCACACGGAAGCTTTGTTCTCGGTGGATCCCACACAAGTTGACAGACGACCAAAAGGAGGCTCGTGTGAAATGGTGCCGAGATTCTCTCAAAAAATTCGACAATGGGGCCTCTGATTCAGTATACAGCATCGTAACAGGTGACGAAAGTTGGATTTAAAGCTATGATCACCAAACAAAACAGCAATCCACCGTTTGGGTGTTTCAAAATGAAGATTTACCAACAAAGGTAATTCGCGCTCGAAGCGTCGCCAAGAAAATGGTCGCTACTTTCTTCAGGAAATGTGGTCATGTGGCTACTGTACCACTTGAGGATCGTAAAACAATCAATTCAGAGTGGTATACTACGATTTGTTTGCCAAAAGTATTTGAAGAATTACGTGGAAAGAGTCGAAATCGCAAGATCGTCCTCCACCATGATAATGCAAGCTCCCACACAAGTGCTCTGACCACGACGTTCTTGGAGAAGGAAAAAATCAATTTGATGCTGCATTCACCCTACAGTCCGCACTTGGCACCGTGCGACTTTTATTTGTTTCCGAGTGTCAAGAATAAGTTGCGTGGGAAGCGATTTTTATCTGCGGAAGCTGCTGTCGAGGCATATGAAAAAGAAGTGGCCCAAATCCCAACTTACGAATGGACTCGATGTTTCGAAAACTGGTTTTTAAGGATAAAAAAGTGTATAGATTGTAATGGTGATTATTTTGAGAAGCAATAAAATCGTTTTCTAGCCGATTCCCGAAACTTTTAGGGTGCCCCTCGTATCTGCTGCCAAATTGTAATTCTTTAAAATAATAACATGCCGATACAATGTGCTGTAGGAACTCATAACTCATAAGTAAAAAGTTATAAGTATAAACTAATAAACTAATAAACTAATAAGTCATGAGTCAAAAGATGCAAGTCATACAACCAAACGTTTTTATTTAGTTAAACTTTCACCTTATGCCATCGATTTTTGAATAGTAAAACGTTAATGTGTTACAGAATAAAAACGTTCGTCTGTAATTCAAAAGTTATAAGTCAAAACTTATACAGGAACGGAAAAGTGAAAACCGACAAGTTTCTGATTTGTATGGTAAATTCGTATGATAAATCAGAAACTTGTCGGTTTTCACTTTTCCGTTCCTGTAGTTAAAAAAAAATTTTTGACTTATAACTTAAAACTTTTGACTTTAAACTTATAGTTGACTTTTAACTTATAGTTATCACTTTTGCTGTAAGTATGTTTGCCCAACCACCCTAATAAGTTTCTCTAACATAGTTTTAGCGGTGGCGATCAGCGTACGAATAACTTAAAAACGTTGAGAAATTAATTGAGACCAGTTGTGTCGTAAAAACGTGATAATTAGCACTATTTATTTTGTCTCAATTTGCACTGAAAAAACCTTTGCTTCGTTAGGACAAACATACCACTAGCCCTAAAAACTTCGGCTTTCATTACGCACTACAAACAAAGTTTTTTGTGACTGAATATAACAACGAGATGAAACAACAACAATGTAAACAAAGAAATCATTCTACAACAATTTCAGCAACTATTATGCACATTAGATCGCGGCCAAAATACTAGATAATCTATATATATGAGGGTAACATCGTTGCTTGCAGAAATTTCTCTTCTGTAGATTTTGCTTTGTCGTATAAGCGTATGCGAAATCCATTAGAAAAAAAATAATTTATGTCTAGTTTAATCCACCAAGAGTGTACGATAAAATTATATATGAAATTCAATTGTAAAGGTTACTGTCGGCCGCAAATACTTCTCTGTGAGAACTACCGCAAAATAGGACTTTTAGATCTAAGTTGCCGTTACGAAAATGTCGAATTAAAATCTTCAAGCGCAAAAAGGGTTTTTTTTTTGTATACTTTGAGAGTGTTTGGAGGAACGTAATAGTGTATCATATCACTAGGAGTAAAAGTTTTCTCTTTCACCACCGTGGTTGAAATTAATAGTACATTATTAATCAAGGGATATAATGGCGGAATTATAGTCGAGGTGAAGTGAATGTTCAGGTACCGAGACTATAATCAAGCTATTTATCCCTTGGTTAATGCGATAGTATATATCATTTGGGTATATAATTCGCCATTTGACTCGTGGCTTTTTTTTATTTCCTTTGAGATTTGACGTCATGATATTAGAGTAGGACTATAAGGAAAATTATAGTCGAATCGAAAATCATAGTCGAATTATAATGAAAATTATAGTCGAGTAGACAATAATATGCCTGTTATATACCTCCCAGTTTGTATGAATCTCGACTCTAATATGGTCATTATACCCCTACTTTCAGGTATATAAATGGCTAATTATATGCCCGAATGATATAATAGTATATTATAAGACAATATATATAATCGCGTAATTATAGTCGAGGTTGGTAACATTTCACGGGGCTGACGCCCGAGACTGTAATTGCGCGATATAGCCCTTGTGTTATACGATATTTTATCACATCGGGTCCTATAATTGTTAATTTTGCACAAAACACAAAACAATACAGTGCATCGAAATCGTTGCAAAGGCGATCGCTTCAATCTAGTAACCAAATGTCGTTGCAAAATGGACGGTCAATCAAATTCAGTTCTTCTTCAAAATAACGTAAACAAACCTAGTTTTGTTTAAAATTTTAAAGAGTGAATAGAAAAATGTCTATTTGAGAACTGTTTTCTGTTTTACGTCGTCATAAGAAGAGCTGACTTCAAATAAAATGACTTAATTATACCCTTCATTGAATACATGAAACTCGAGTATAATAACCCCAGTATAGCCCTAATTTCAGTGCAATAATTGGCTTATTATTGTGATAAAATATTTTATCGCGTCCTAGTGACTATATCGTACATTAAACGTTTCTGTATATAAACTCTAACACATACGTTACTTTATGAAATTATACGTCTATATCTAGAGGGATAAATTTTAATACAACTTATAGTGAAAAATGTTTTACTCTACGTTTTTACAAAACGTTTACAATTAAATTGTTTTCAAAGACTACTTAATTACTACATGCTCAGTTCAAAAGTGCGTGGGTTTCTTTGTTGCTCGCATATCGTCATAGAATTTTATTAAGAACAAACGAAAAATCCTACGGTCACATAACTGACAGCACTTGCAACGCAATTTTGAAATATTGATCGATAGAGTAAGTGGTACAGCTGGTTATGTTATACGCGGTTCCATGGCTGGTTGGCTTTATTTGCAATTTAAAAATGTGCAATTAACCTGTTACAACAAGGTTTCGTATTTTATTGAAAAAAGCCGCCAAACCACCGCTTTCAATTCTTTGACATCAAGACATCAGCGGTCAGCGGTTATTAGTATACGCAAATTCATTAGCAAGCAGTAAAAGTACAAAAAGCAAGTTTGAAATTATGAACGAAGGGAATTATTTCACCGGAATTCCCGATTTTTTTTGAAAATATTCGCTCTAAAAAAAAAAATGTTGCCCATGTGAGAAAACGAAGCCCAGACCACGCGTTTCAAAACATGTAGCACTGTGGCACGCTTACCCGCTCGGCCATTAGGACTTTTACATAGTGTTCAACTTATCGTCGCTATTACAATAAAATTATACTGTCTCTCAACTTCTCTCTCGTTTATATACAGAAACGTTGAATGTGTGATATAGTCACTACACGCGATAAAACTTTATACTCGTATGTGTGGAAAATTTCGAATCACGTCTTATGTATATATTGCATATACGCGCGACTTCGTCGCTTGTTACATACAATATATACATACTACGTAATTCTTAATTTATCCACACATACGAATAAGGTACCATTACTATCACTAGGGACAGAAAGGTGTCTTCCGCGGTATGTGTCACAATACACTCATATTACAAAATAAAATACCTTTCAATATACCCCATTACACACTCAATGTGTACACTCGCTTGGGCTTCATCCGCGCGTACGCAGCACACACCTCGTGTGTATTGGGGTATACAGAAATATACTATTTTTAGATTTATTTATTTTATTTATTCATTTTATTTATTTATTTTTTCTTTAAATATTGCATACAGATGATTTTTTGTAGAGAAAAGACCTGACAATAAGAGTGCTTATAAGTTGAAAACTTTTGAAAATCGGTCTAGAGAGGCAATGTAACACTGTCGGATTAACTCATTTCTTGAAAAAATATAAATATGAATGCGTTGCGAATGAATGCATATTTAGGAATTCATAAAAAACGAATAACTTGTAATCGCCCAAGAAACGTTCTCCCAATATGGAAATTCAAAAATCTATAGCAAACTAGCTTAATGAAAATTGTTAAATCGGCCGAAATACACGTTCTGTATGCTATACGTAATATTTTCATTCATAAGCTTTTTTGTGTCGACTAAAGTAAACATTGGTGACGGGAAAAATCGCCCAGCTGAATATCGTCCGGGATGTTATTTCACAGTCAATATTAAACGCGGAGGATAATAACGTCCCCATCCACGAATGTTATTATCATCCGCGTTTAAATTACAGAGGTTAATATCGTCCGTGGACGTGGACGACATTATCCTCCGTAAAAAACGCGGATGATAATAACGCCCGTGGACGCAGGCGTTATTATTCGTCGTGAAAACACGGACGATAATAACATCCGTGGATGCGGACGATATTAACCTCCGCGTTTTATTGTCCGTGAAATATTCAGCTGCGCGATTGCATCCCTTGCCGATAACATTTCATGAACTAAAAATGTAAAAAAATAGTTTAACATTATTATAAAGTGTGCACGAGGTAAAATAAACTAATCAAGCTACTCTAGTTGTGTTTTCGATGCTTGTATAACAGAAATTTACTCAAATTTCAACACACTAAACTTCGACTCTGTACGGTGATCCAGGAATGTGATCTTCACCCCATTTTATTATCAGAATATATTCTCCTCTTTCACGTATATAGTAATTGACTTGATATATGTTACGTCCCATGTGTTTGACTTGAACTTCTTCGCATGGACCCTTAGGTCCATACATACCAATATACAAAATGTTGTTACCTAAAATGTTTGCGACGATATTCCAAAATAATTTTTTTTTCTCGTAAACAAATAAAATGATCAGATGAGTATGAAATTTTCAGTGACAGGGAAAGGGTAGTGTAGCTTTGTAGTGTGAAAAGCTTTGAAAAAATTCTTATGAATCTTCTACATTTAACATGAAAACTTTTTTAATTTATTTCAAGGTTTGGCTTCGACTACGTAATGCGTAGTATGTATGAACATATAATTTATTTATAATCAACTAAAAAATTTGGGTTGCAATCGTGTTTGATTTAGTAATAAGTAAGATAAGTAATAATTAACACAAATTGAAGCAAACATGAAATGCGAAACGTTTAGTAGTGCTGGCAAATTTGGGTGGATTACGTAATATTTAGGTGGATTACGTTTTTTCAGTTTAACAAATCAGCGTGATTAGTGTGTACGTTGGTGTGCGATGTGCATATTACAAACAAATAACGTATTTTCATTTTCGATTCAGCTTATGGTTACATAAATCCAGTCTATACCTATTGGTTCATTGGTAATTTTTTTCGATTGTCTTCGTTAATTTAAGCGAATAATGATAATCTACAAATTTTCAGACATGAACGAAGTAAACGGGGCTCATGCATCTATTATGGATTAGAGATTGAACTATCTTTCCAGCATGCAAGCGAACAAAACTTAACCAAACGCAAGTATTTGTGCCAAAGTAAATATATGGTGCTGTCACAAATATTTGTGTCAGCACGAAAAAAATTGAACGACCTAAAATTATGATGCGTGTGCTCAAAATTACTTTAATCATTATTGGTCTGTGCTGTATTGATTTTATCTACCTTGAACAGTAATGTCGTATTTATCCGTCTAAACCATTTTCTTTTATCTCGATGCATCTGTTCTCGGTAGATAACATATTGCTAAAATTGTTATCTTGACTTGCGGGCATGACGAACCTCGCCTTCAGCTGCCCACACGTCAAAATAACAATTTTAGCAAGGGGTACGTAAATACCTTCCCGTACAAAAATGAAAAAACAATGCGTCCATGCAGGGGAAAATAGCTCTCTTTGTCTGAATGTGTTCGAATCAATCTCATTTTATTGGTCTATTGTTTGTAATCATCAGGCCCTGAATTAGTTTTGTTTTATTTTTTCCGACAAAATTCGATGAAATTCGTCCTAAGTGGTCATTGGTCAAATGATGGTAATAACGATTTGGTTGCTTTTGTAGCTCTGCATTTTGTATTCTCTATTATATCGCCCTAAATCCAATCAACGACATACGTTGAAAGATGACAGAGATATTAGCTTGCAAAGTCAAAAATCGGTCAAATTAGGTGGTTTTATATCCCGTCACAGCCTACACTTTTTCATTGGCATGTTCCCATCAGTTTTCTCTTCAACATAGCAAGAATAGTAGATTACTATTATAGAGAAGTAATTTAATATCTTGTATCTGGACTCAGCCAGAGCCCTAAAGCTGAGTCTCTACTAGGGCCAAACGTGTTTTTCCACATAAGCGAGGTTAAGTCAATTTTTCTAGCGACAATAACGCTAACGTCAAAATCGAGAAATAGCTAGTAGCAAGGCTTTTCAAAAACTAGGGCGCTATTAGCGAGCGCTAATCTTCGCTAATAGTACAAAGTTTTCATTGCATTGAAATAATTAAACATATGCAAGGGACGCGTACGTATCAGAATAGATGTGGCAAACAACTTATGTAACCGAACACTTTGGGCCCTAGTAGAAACTCAGTTTCAGGGTCCTGACTGAATCCAAGGGTTTCTCGCATAAAACGGGAGGCAATACTAGACCTTTCGATCAAGAAAAAATTTGAAAATTGGAAGAGATTTACTCGACTTATGTACAAAAAACATGTAGAGCGCTATCAAAAGTTCGTTTTTAGTGCCCCAGTTATATCCTAGGGCCCAACCTCAAAAAAATTTCTTCTACAAATTGTTGAGCTTTCATAGACCTGTCGATTAAAAAAACAATTATGACAATCGGAAAAGATTTACTCGAGCTATGTACAAAAAACACGTATGGCCCTAGCAGGGACTCGTTTTTAGTGCCCTAGCTAAGTTCAAGGACTCAAATCCAAAAAAAAGTCTTTCCATAAATTTTCGGCCATGCCCAGATCTTTCAAAGAAAAAAAAGTTGATGACAATCGGAAAAGATTTACTCGAGTTATGTACAAAAAACACGTATGTCCCTAGCAGAGACTCGTTTTTAGTGCCCTAGCTAAGTCTAAAGACTCAAATCCAAAAAATTTTCTTCTATAAATTATCGGCCATGTCCAGATCTTTCAAACAAAAAAAATTTATGAAAATCGGAAAAGATTTACTCGAGTTATGTACAAAAGACCAAAAACCACTTAAACGGCTCCAGCTCAGCGGCCCTTGCGGCGACAGCGCACAGGTTCAATCACATAAAAGATTTTTCGGTTACCTTTCACCTCAATTTTCTCCACAACATAGGCCGACCTAAGTAGAGGCCTCGGACACAAACTTCCATAGACAAAAATATTTCCCTCTGCAACTTTGCAAAATAAATTGATTTTTTTTTGGGCCGACCTTCGAACCGACCTGAAGCCCACTTGGGTCTTAAGCACAGCAGTGCCTGTATTCGTGAAAATTTTTAATGAAAATCGCGAAAATTCATGAAAATCGCAAAAATTCATGAAAATTCGCGAGAATTCATGAAAAATCGCAAAAAATTCATAACAATCACGCCTTTATCGTAGGATGTTTCTCAAATTTATATAAATATAGTTTATTCGAAACCTTCAACCCCTCAAAATATCTTTGTGTCATAAAAGTGAATCAAAACTTCTTGGATTCAATATTAGAAGAGTTGATGGAGGGGGATACATTTATTATCGTCTATAGTTGACAAATCAGCAAAAATAATCCGTACGGTCTTCCGTCTCCACTTTTTTTCTAAACGGCTCAATAAATTAACCTAAAATTTTTCTCTAAAAGCTACATGCCTCCCATGATTCAAGTTCAAAAATGATCAAAATCAAAATTTAGCACATTAACATTCAATTTACTGGTATGATTTAAGATGTGTGGGAGATCTGTAGGCGGTAACCATCCCGTTACTAGCCTTCTGCCTGTTACTGTTTTGGAAATCTCAATTGCTCGAGTAATTTACTTGGATTCATGTAAATATTTCGAACCATTGATCGCGTGTTAAGCTATATATCATCCTAAAAAATCTTTGAATTAAAGCTTTAAAAACATTATTGAACAAAATTATCAAATCAATAATCAAATTCCTTAAATGAAGAAATTCGCTGGAATTGATGTTTTCTTTGAGTAAATGTTCAATTGCTATTACCTAATTTCCATTTTATTATACGTATATTATAAAAAAAATTGTAACATACTGATCAATAAATAATAATAATAATAATAATAAGTGTCCGAAGACATGTATTTTCGAATAACGGTGAAACTTTCTCGCAAATATGGCGACAAGTATGGCAAGGAAATTGTTCATTTTGGTGTCAAATGAAAGCACAATGATGAGATCTTGAATTTTTTTTTGTGGAAACCTGGTCACTGGTCTGGGCACTGGGACAAATGGAATGGAAGAAATTGAGTTTCTTGGTCATATACGAAAACAGATGATTTTTCGTCTACTTATATTTGCTCAACTAGAGATTTACTGTTAAAGGCAAAGTTCTAGAGAATAAAATTTTAGAGAACATATGTTTCAGGGTTTCAGGGAAAAATGGCCCAATCCTGGGATATGACCACTTCTGGCAGTTAGAAAGTTGCTTCTAAAGGCATAGTTGCAGAGAATAAAATTTTAGAGAAAACGTGTTTCAGTGTTTTTGAGAAAAATAACTAATTCTCGGAATATATTCATTTTTACAGTTGCCTTACCTCGGGAGGGTTTTCGACATTACCTTGGATAATTTCTGTGGGACGTTCGAATTCAAACTTTGCAACAATTTGCAATTCTGGTACGTTCGCATCTATTTGCAAAATCTGTTTGGTTTCTTCATCATTTTGATACACACGGGTCTTTTGTTATATTTTTTCTTGCTTTTACGTTAGCACGAATTCTTCTATAAGGGTGTCCAAGACATAGTTCGCTTTCTTTTGAACAATTAATAATAATAACAATAATCTGCCTTAACAACCTATATCATTATTTTACAAGTTTCGCTACTTTTGTGGTTCTGCTGTTATGGTTCTACTTTTTTTTTTTAGACCGGCACCTCCCAACAATGCCTGTCACCGGTAAGCTGTACGATGGCGCTATACTCAACTTTACATGACTTGAACCGATGCAATCAGCTTTGTTTTGTATACAAATCTAACAATAGGAACAAGTCCGTCTGTTACAGATTAGAATGAATTTGGATTTATTTATCGAATGTTTCATCAGAAACACCATCTGCGGTTAAGTTTCGAACCAACGCACTGGCAACTCATAGATCTCATAGAAGCAAGCAGAAGTGTTAACCACTACGTTATTGAGTTACACTGTTCGATAAAGCGGTACTGATTAAAGCATTTGAGGTCACAAAACTCGGAAAAGACTTTCGTGTTTCAATTTCTCGGCGATGGGAGATATGAGATAGTTTTAGAGAATAAAATTTTGAAAAAAGCGTGTTACAGGAAAAAATCACTAAATCCTTTTCCAGGCTGCCTTCTTTATTCTCAGCTTTAGGTCGTTTCAAGTACGTAGCCTGGTGCCGACTTCGATGGTGCTACTAAAAATTATTAACTTTACAAGTTCATCCAATTTGGCGTAGTCAGAATTTCAGCACCATGCTGCCTTGGTTTGACACGGTTTTACCTTTCGTCAGACACTCTCTTAACTGATCTTCAAAAATTTTTGTTCTTTTTTGCATTTCAGATGGGCATTTTTGGACGAGGTGCCACTGAGCCGGTGCCGCTTAAGTGGTTTTCGGCCTCATTCGAAATTGTTTTCTGCCAATATTTCGAAATAAATAAGGAATTTCACACTTCTGTTACATATTATGAATGTTTTTGGCACAACTTGTGTTAATTGTGAAAATTCGCAAAAATTCATGAAAATTCGCGAGAATTCATGAAAAATCGCGAAAACTCATGAAAATTAGCAAAAATTCAAAAAAATCGCGAAAATACATGAAAACTCGCGAAAATTCATGAAAATCACGAAAATTCGGGAAAATCAAGAAAATGTTTTCACGAATACAGGCACTGAAGCACAGGCATTGGGCCCAAATTTGTTTCTGAAGGGTTTCTAATCCATCTAATAAATAGTGTGAGACATTCCCAGACCTTTCAATTAAAAAATTTTTTTTTGAAAATCGGAAGTGAGTTACTTGAGTTATGTACAAAAAACACGTAAGACCCTAGCAGAGACTCGTTTCTAGTGTCCTAGCTAAGTCTAAGGGCTCAAAATCAAAAAAATTCTTACATTAATTGTCCGGCATGCCTAGAACTTTCAAACAAAAAAAAGTTTATGAAAATGGGAAAGGATTTGCTCGAGTTGTGTACAAAAGACCAAAAACCACTTAAACGGCCCTAGCTTGGCAGCCATTGGACTGACAGTGCCCAGATTCAATCCCATAAAAGATTTTTCGATTATCTTTCGCGGAAAAAAAGTTTCGGTTGAGTTTTACTCGAGTTATCGGACGGACGGACATTTTTTTTATTGCTGATTCGTCATCTAAGGACCATGATTGATGCGTCCCCCTGCTCCTTGGTGGAAATTCTACTGATTACAAACGTCGTGGTAAACGCAATAGACCCCCTAGACGGGTCTAAAATAA
This sequence comes from Pseudolycoriella hygida, assembly GCA_029228625.1. Taxonomy (NCBI): domain Eukaryota; kingdom Metazoa; phylum Arthropoda; class Insecta; order Diptera; family Sciaridae; genus Pseudolycoriella; species Pseudolycoriella hygida. The sequence continues at coordinate 81,612,467 of CM055406.1, forward strand.
CACTTCACAAGAAAATTGTTGAGCCTAGAAATGAAAAAATATTCCATGCAGTGGTGGTTCTTTCATGCTAGTATGGAGACCTTTTGAATTTCATTTATAGCCGTGGCACGGGTTTTTAACACCGCAGAAACCTGTGCAGAAATACAAAACTCATATTTATTTTTGCATGACCGTACTATACAATGACGTTTTTTTTTATTTTTTAGGGAACAGGTTTGCAGCGTTCAAAAAGTTTTCATTTGATTTTTAAAATAATAATTTCTTGCAACATTCGAAGTTATGCTCAAAGCAGTTTGATCATCAAAATCGAAATACAATCATCTTCAATCAACTTTTTAGGTTTTTGCATCGCAAAACAGCGTTATAATTTCGAAAAACCTACAAAATTATTTGAAGATGATTGTAAAAAGAAAAAATCAAATTAAAAAATTAATGAAACTGAGCATCAAAATTTTATCGTTGATTACTCGATTATTGCCATTATTATTTGTCAGATGAATTGACCTCCTTATGCTTATTACTAAAGATCTGTTGAACGTGAATGATACTAGAAATAAGGGCAACTGAGGTGCAAGTAATGTCATTGTGTGTGTGAATTCAAAAACTTTCAACGTTCAATATCAAAAAATTTAAATCGTCTAGATTTTTTTTTGAAAGCAGATTATTAACGTGTAGGTCATTCGGCATTATTTAAAAATATAAAAAAATTGAGGTTCTCGGCTCATTTTGATGATTAAATTTTCAACTTTGATTATCATTTTCCATCATTTTCCAAAATTTGATTTGCTTTTGATTTTAGAACCCTGCATGTTCGTATCTGAATTTCAAGAAGCAATTTTTGACGTTTGAAATAAAGTAAATTGCAAAATTAAAAAAAAAAAACGCAATTGTAGTTCATAGTCAGAGCTTTGTAAAATCTTCTGCAAATTTTTATTGGTTGAATAAATTGTGCGATACGGTGAAGTGATTTTTAGACCACAGGCCCGTGTATGTAGAGGGCAGTAGGCCCCTCTTGTCTATCTCCGAGCCCCTCCTGGCGATTGCTGAGCTCTTCTTAGAGCTCCTCTTGGCGATCTCATAGCCTCTCCTAGCGATCTGAGAGCTCCTCCTGAGATTCTGCAAACTGGCACATACGTTCTTAATTAGAAACATTTAGTGGGTAAGGATAATCTGTTTTCCTGCGACGCATTTCAGTAATGCCTTGTGAGAAATTCTTAATTTTGTCATAAAAAATTTCTTTGCTTAATATTCAGTTACTTTATGAATAATGGAGTCAATGCAGCACCTTGGACCATTTGGTTCCAGAAGGAAGCACTTCGTGTGTTTCCCCCAGCATAAGCTTTCGTTAAGCCTTGGTCGAGTCCTTTGGTGCCCTCACGCAAAGCGATTGGAGTATCGGAACTACGACTCAGGTCCGCGTGGTACCGTCGAGCTAATCATCGCCTTTTCATCAGCCTTCTCGTAACCCTTCACTCAGAGTAAAGCCATGGTCTTAACACTCTTTCACCAGCTTGGAAATAATGGTCGGCGATGTTAAAGCTTTAATCATCCATTTGTTATCCGATCAGATAAAGCTTTTTTCTTGTTGAATGAACCTTAGCGATCAAATAAATGAAATATGGAAAACGCTAAATAAATTATTTTAATAGCTCAATATTTCTTCCTTAGTTTAAGGGCATCTTCAGTGACTGAAATAAACAATTACAAATTTTGTAACTTATATGAAAGCACAATTGTATTTATTCGATCGATCAGATGAAGGTTTCTTCCCCTGTGTTCCTTATGGAAGAACTTCTCTTATGGTGCAGCGAAAAATTCTGACTGAAAGACCCTAGATATATATCTCTCATTGCAAAAGATTTCTGCATCAGTCTCTGGTACGTATACTCCAGCCCCTGAACTTTCATTGCTTCTGGAACCGTCTGTATACCTTATCATCTTACATGGTATTAGTTCGTTTATTGGCCAGATTCAGCAATTAATAAAAAATAAGTTGAATCACATTAACATGAAGCCTGTCCTTTCCCTGTTAATCTTTTCGTCATATGGGCCATTCCACGAAAAC
>CM055406.1:81615031-81640258 GCA_029228625.1 Pseudolycoriella hygida
GCCTTAGAATTTTCCGTAGAATCCAGGAAAAATATTTTCCGGGGGGTACGTCGCAAGGGGGGAAGTCAAAACTTAGCTGTATATATGGTTCCGAAGTCTACGAACAAAATTTTTCCGAATTTTTTGTTCGTATGGGGACAACAATTAACTGTGGAAAAGATTAACGCAGCCAGTATTAGATATAAGTCCTATGTATATGTTATATAAGAATTGTAATAGATGTAAAAACACCATACGTTTTTTTCGTTAAAATATAATTTTCTGCAAAACGTGTCGAAGGAAGCATATTTGCGTAAAAAAAAGTTGATTCTTGTTATCTTGCGGTGACCAAAATAAAATTTCTCAACCTGTGACCTTCTGTTACTTGTCTATGTGATCGAAAATTAAAGAAAAATTTCCACGTTTCAGTTTAATCGTTCCACGATCAAGCAAAGCTCGAGTAATATATAAGATATTCTCAAAAACAAAAAAATTGCCGTTGGTGGCGCGACTAGCGCTTTTTCGTGAAGATTTAATTTAATGTAATACATATTAACACAGTGAGTCTTTTTGTCTTTGAATTGTCGTCGTTGGCTGTGGTGGCGCCACCATTGTTTTTTCGTGAAAATTCATTTTCGTAAAGATGTTACAACATGGCGGTTCGGTGTGCAAGACAAAATAATTTGTAGTTAAATAAGTGGATAAATAAATAGTGGATAAATGTATGGCCACAAAAACACCCCCTATTGGCTGTTGTGGTATATATATATATGGCCGCAGTTGCCATTGGTGGTGCCGCCAGTGCTCTTTTGCAAACAACTTTATTTACACGACACTACCTCAGCAAAAGTAACACTTCCCCAGTTGTTACGTTGCGGATCTGAATGACTTTCAGTTAACATTGAAGCACAAAAAAAACTCTTACAGATGAGGTGTGACGCAAGTCCTTATGTCTGCTAACAAAAGTTCTGAAATTAGAAAAGGGTGACGCATTAAGCGTCTGAAGCAAAAAGATTTTCTTCCAGTCACAAAAGATCTGAAAAAATCGGAGAAAGGTGCAACACTTCAGCTTCGAACGCAAAAAGAATTAAGGCGAAGTAACGTTGTGTTTTTAAAAAATTGCGTCAGCAATGACAGGCCCACAAGTGTAAAAGCATAAGCAAATTATTTCGTTGTAGGATCTGGCATTTTTGACGCGAATTTTTAAAAACCCAACGTGACATCGCTTTAATTTTTTTTTTTGCGTTCGAAGCTGAAGGCTGCACCCTTCTCCGATTTTTTCAGAACCTTTGTGACTGGAAGAAAATCGTTTTGCTTTAGACGCTTAATGCGTAACCCTTTTCTCATTTCAGAACTTTTGTAAGCAGACATGAGGACCTGCGTCCCATGTGTTCTGTATGAGGTTTTTTTGTGCGGATATCAGTGCTTATGGAAGTTTACTTCTCTACAAGTATATAAAATCTACAAAAAGTTGAAAAATGCTAGAGAAAGCCACCTTCATCACAGAACCCTTCGAAGCCTTATTGGATGACCTCACTAATGCCGAGAAGTTGAAGAGTACCTAAGATCTTTTCTCTTTCTTTCGTCGCAAGGTTTTTATGATTTATACGGCAGGGATGACCTCACTCATGTCAAGAATAACCAAAAAACATCATAAAGCCTGATGTAAGTAGAAGAGTGCCAGAGAAATCCACAATAATCCCAAAAACCTAGGAACCTCATTGGAAGACCTCACTAATTTGGAGAATAACCGAAAAATATCAAAAAAACCTGATGGAAGTTGAAGAGTGTTGGAGAAATTCACAATAAACCCACGATTGGGCCATATTTCCCCAAAAATTTGAAACATGTGTTCCACTTCGCCTTTGAAACCTACTTTCTAACTCTCACAGTTTTAGAGAAATGGGTCATCCCTTCCAATTCTGGAAGTGGCCAAATCCCAGGATTGGGCCATATTTCTCCAAAAACCTTGAAACACTTATTCGCTTAAATTTAATTCTCTAAAAATTTGCGCTTGGAAGCAACTTTCTAACTCCGATAATTCGAGAGTTAGGGCACATTTCTCATTTTTGTTGTATCTCACCCACTAATTCTAGAAGTGACTACATCCCCGGATTGGGTCATTTCTCGAAAAAATCCAAAAACAGGTATTCGATAAAATTTAATTCTCTACTACTTTGCCTTTTCAAGCAACCTTCTACCTCTTATAGTTTTAGAGTTATTCAGTCATCCTGACTGAGTCTGGAAGCGACTAAATCTAACAAATCCCAGGAATGGTAAGTATGTAATGATCTGAAGCTACCCGTATCTCCGGATCAACTGAACCGATTTCAATGAGTAAAAAGGCACTACGACCTAAATTTTTCCGTAGAATTCGGGAAAAATATTTTTCGGGCATGTCAAGAAGTTTCTGTATATGTGTTCCTCAGTTCCGCTACCGCGCGCCTATGATTCCTTCGGAACGTTACTGGACATCGTCGGCGCTATAATTTGAACAACACTGTTATTAAGTGAATGAATTTATACTGAAGAACTCATGCTCTGTAGTTGAGATATGTACCTCTGAGTGGCTCAAAAACTGGGAAAATTTGATCCAAATCATTTTTTTTTAATTATCTTTGAACGTATGGGAGTTAGACCATAGGTTTCTTCGACAAAGTCTTAGAGTTTTGTTAGTAAAAGTCACCAGTATTGACAAGGTCTCAGAATTTTGTGAGTAGAAGTTACCAGTATTGGTGAAAATGATGGGTAGCTCGGAGGAAGGAACAGTACGGAGTGAAAACGGTTGTACGGGGAAAACAGCAGTACGAAGGAAATTGTAGTGCGGGAAAAACGGTTGTACGAAGAAAATGGTAGTACGGGAAAAACGGTTGTACGGGGAAAAAAAGTACGAAGGAAACGGTTGTACGGGCAAAACAGTAGTACGGAAGAAACGGTTGTACGTGGGAAAATGGTAGTACGGGGAAAGCAGTAGTGACGAGGAAATTGTTGTACAGGGAAAACGTTTGTACGGGAAAATAGTAATACGGGGGAAATGATAGTACGGGGAAAACGTTTGTACAGGTGAAGCGGTAGCACGGGGGAAACGGTAGAACTGTGAAATGGTAGTACGGGGGAAACGGTAGTACGGGGGAAACGGTTGTACGGTGGAAACTGTAATACGGCGGAAATGGTAGCTAAATCCATTTCCTATTAATCTATATCAAACTTTATGAGGTACTTAAGTCGCAAATCTCCGACCTAGCGACAAGAATACTTGTGGTCGTGTAGCAGGGGTATTTACTAGTAGTCTATAGATATTTTTAAGCCGCTAACATCAAAAATTTAGAGATACCTATTTTGGGAATGACCGCATAAAGTCAAATTAAGTTTTCGCGGAGGTCAATTTTTCGACGAAATTTTGAGTTTGAAAATTCATATCTTAGACATTTTTCCGAATTTTCATTCAAATAGTGTTATGGAAGCCTTAGAATGTTTGCAATAAGGAAAAATAATTAAATAATTAATAATTAAAAAATAATAAATTGCTTACGCTTAACCTCAACATTTTCGGTTTTTCACGATTTTCTCAAAACCCGCAACCCGGATTTTTTGAGACTGTGTAGTGGTGATGCACACCTCTTAGGGCTGTCGATCTCGATAGAATTTGATTTTGTCGCTAATTGATTTTTTTTTTCATACAAAAAAGTGAAGGTCTCAGACTAGTTTAAACGTTAGTAGAGAAGTACGAAAAACAAAGGAAAACAAATTAGTGGTAAATGTAAGATTATAAGATTTATATGACAATGAGTGATCGATGTTAATGAAAATATCCGGTTCGAAAGATACAGTACTAACCTGCATCTGTGGCGCCGACAGTGAATTGATTCTGTTTTCCCAAAAACGCCTTCTTAAGCCCCATTCCTTTGGTGGTAACTTTCGATGCATCAGATTTGAAATTTGGTAAAACTGGTCCACTCTTGTTGCTGCCCTTTGAATATTTCGAAACTGTTTCTACGATTACAGACGATGTTTCTTGGGCTCCTTCTTCACACAAATTATCGCCTATTGTTTCGGAAATAAAAAATATTTCAAAAATTTCAAATTTGTATAGTTTGTATTAGCCTGCATTACCAACAAATCACCAGTAAAGGACGCAAGGAGAGTTTGGCCCTATAAAAGTATCACGTATAACCACTTTGACAGAATTTTGTATGAAAATCTGTCAAAGTCGTCACAATATGCGAATCAATTTTAGCCTGCTATAGGTTGTGATTAACATAAAAAAAAATTGTCGATTCCAAAGCTCACAAGCTGACTACTTAACCCGCTAAATTGCAGATTAGTTTATGATAAAATACAGATTTTACATGGATAATTTACCGATAATGCTAATATGTTTTAATAACAAATTGTAACTCAATTTTTTTAACCCATAGCCAATAGTTTAAGTCCAAAATAAATTATTTCTGTTTTGAGTTGAAAGTTTTTCATTGAATTATTCGCAATGTCGTTAAATTCTTACATACAAAATCTGCCATTTATCATAAAGTGAATCGCGTTACATGTGTGAACTATCCCACCACTTATAATAAAAAAAAAGGCGTAAAATTTGTGATTGAACCAAAACTCTCTTGGTGAAAATCTGATTGGAAGCTGCGGTAATTCGTCCAAAAAGGGCATTAAAGTAAGACAAACGTAATAAAAATAGCGGTTCCAGTAACTAGTCAAAAGTCTTAGTACTTTCAGAGAAAACTCAAATACAAGTTTGGACAATCAACGTTGATATACTGCGCTTTAAAGAATAGCCAATTTATGGAAGAAACTTTTTTAAATTTGAGTCCTTGGACTTAGCTAGGGCACTAAAAACGAGTTTATGCTAGCGCGCGAGGGGCAATTTTGTACTTTCGGAAGGCCTTTTTTATGCCTCTCGGCAATTTCCAATACAATTTAATGTGGACGTAATTTCATACTTTTAAGAGTTAAGGCAATATTTACTTAATTACGTTCGAGTCTTTTCGTAACATCAACTCTGTTTGCCACATCTATTCTGATGCGTACAGGTCCTTGCATATGTTTTTGCCTTAGATTGGCGAGTTGTATTTGGTGATTAAAACCGTAGCAATACATGAACGGGGTAAAGGAAATATATTAATCGGGGGCAATTAGAAGCCTGAATTTGGTTCTTTAAAGTGCAGTGCATCAACGTTGATTGTCCGTATTTGAATTTTCTCTGAAAGTGCCAAGACTACCGATTAGTTACTGGAACCGCTGTTTTCATTACGTTTGTCTTACTTTAATGCCCTTTATAGACGAATTACCGCAGCTCCTTGTTACGACTTTTTATATCGGGGTTGCGTCTATTCCCCGTCGCGTGTACTGTGTAGGTAATGCAGACTATTCAGTCTGAAGTAGGCCCATTCTATGCAAACCGTGACGCCTGTAATGAAAGGAACGGAAATACTGCCGTAACCGTAGGAAATAGCGAAATCATACGTTCAGCAGAAAATTAGACATTACAGTTGTGAACAATTTTTTCATAGAACACAACATTTGGACTCTTGGGCGACTCAGGAGAAATTTTCGTTCCTTACATTACACACATTTGGAATGGCCCAGTAGTACCAGAGCACACAATTTTGGAAGGTGATCCAACTATATGCACATTGTTGTATTTGATCGACATGAAGTATTCTCCGGGAAGTAACGGTGTGTATCTAACTTTGTAACCTTCATCAATTTCTGAGCAATCCATTGCCACCTTCGACGGACCATCAAGTGTAATAGCCAACGTACCAGCTCCAGCATTGCATGTATCAATAATGAAATCGCTCTTTTGTCCAGTTTTTGCTTCTTTTAATCCACTTCCCATAGCTTGAACACAAGCCGGATCGGCTACATCTTTTCCTACTTTAATACGAAACGGTGAACCAGTAATGTGAACACCATTAAATTTGACATGAATAATATGAATGCCATTCTCACGAGGATAAAACCGAACAGAGTATTCATCTTGGTCAATCGCTTGAATGAAACAATCGTCTTCAGTATTAGATGGAGCAACGATCTAAAGAGAATTAATGTAGAAAGATCGTGACAAGACAGATGTTACGTTCATTGGACAATAATATGAGACCTTAGCATCCAGTTCACCTTTGGCACCATTCTTTCGAACTAAAAATTGGGATGGCGTATCGGCTTGCACAGCTCCTTGCGGAAATTGGGCAACTTCTAATTTGTGCGCGTCACCCATAGCGGGCGAAATATAAACTTTGTGCGGCGAGTCAGGAATATGTCGATCATTGAATTTAATTCCGATACGATAATCGCCAGGTTCAGTAACCTTATAAGATATGTTGCATGAGCCGTCTTTACGATCGTTGAACGAAATAGCGGCCTTGCTTGGACCTTCGATTGATATTGCTAAGGAGCCTTCGCCTGCTTCTCGTGTCCAAATATTGAACTCAGCAGGTCCGCCAACTTCTCCTCGTTCGAGCCCAGCGCCACCAGCTTTCACCAAATGTGAACCAGAATCCTTAAACGGCCCAACAGTGAATTGGAAAGGCGATCCTAAGCAGAAAAAGTGTCAGTTTTTCTTGTACGTTGCATGAGAAAACCTTCCTACCTGGTATATGCATTTCCGTATATCGAACAGAGACTGTATGCACACCGAGTTCTTTCGGAATAAAGTTAACTGCATATAGGCCATCAGCAATTTCCTGTATTTCAGCATCTTCGGTCACATTACTCGGTGATGTAACAGTGGACCCGAGATCGAAAGAAGTAATTCCAGGCATCTTGAACGTTAATTTGCATTCAGTGCCGACTTCAGCTAAGGGTACGGCATGACGTTCTTGTTGTATTTTTTCCCGTTGACGATTTGAGCCTTCACCTGTAACTTTGACAGTGAAAGGTGACCCAGTGACGTGATGATCAGCAAATTTCAAATTGACGATGTAAAAACCAGGCTCCGTTGGCTTGTATGAGATGCTGAGCGTACCATCTGCTTTGTCACTGCAATTAATTTCAGCTTTGCTTGGACCTTCAATAGAAAGCGATAGGCCACCATATCCAGCATTTCTGGTGTCAACAGTAAAAACATTTTCGATGTGCGTTTTTCCTTCCTTCAATGTATTTCCCGTTAAGACAACCCTCTTTGCATCGCCAACTTCTCGTTCACAAACATTCACTTTAAATGGTGAATTGTAAATATGTTTTCCTTGTCTCTTAACTGACACAGCATGATCTCCAACTTCACGTGGTGTAAATGAAATGCCGATATTTCCACTTGGCATCCGCTTCAAGAAACAAGGTTCCTCTATGCCTTTGGGAGTCTAAGAAACGTCGTGCTATAAACATACTTTAACCTCAACATTACAGTTTCTGGTTTACCTGAATTGATGCATTTAATGTCCGAAGATCTGCATCCGAAATAGCTCCAGGTAATGTAACTTCAGAACAAGATGAAACAGAGATCTGGTTACGCTTTCGGCCTTCTCCAGTAACTTTGGCGAAAAACGGGGAGCCCTTAATATTCTTATCACCAAAACGAACTGAAACTTTGTATTCACCAGGAACGGTAGGCAAATACGTAACTGCTACTGTCCCATCTTTGTTGTTGCAGTACGAAATCTAATTTAGAAAAATTATTTCGGTACAGCAATACGAGCTAGAAGAAATAAATTTACTTCACATTTGCTAGGTCCTTCAACAGCCAAGGACAATCCCCCACCGCCAGCACCTTTAGTTGATATTGTAAAATTACATGGTTCTCCGGTAATGCCTTGGCTTAATCCAGGACCATACGCTGTTACAGATCCAGATGCGATTGAATCGACATGAAATTTGTATGGCGAACCTAGTAGCACAAAGAAGTGGCTTAATCCAGTTATTAATTACTTAATGTCTCATTCACATTGAGGAACGTAAGATTTGTGCTAGGAAGGCAAATTCGGTAAAGGATGAGGTTGGAGTTAGGAGAAAAGTTAAGTCTCGAGTTGGTCGGTGGTTATGTATGAGGATTAGATATACTTTTTTCAGTTATTAGTTACAGTTATTCCAAATAAGAATATTACCGAATTATGATAATCGTGAGTTCCTTGTGGGTTTTTAAATTATTTGATTCGTTTTGTTCTTTTATTTATTTATTTCTTGGCGCAGATTCTTTATAAATTTGAATTTCTTACTGTTTTTTAATTTTTGTAAACTTTTAGACACTTTTCCTGAAAATGTTATTTTTCTTGAAAAATTTATTGGGCCCGTACGAAATACAAAGGTCTTGTACGTTTAATACAAACAATTTTATTGTAACATGGGGTAGATCAAGGTGGAAGGTGGGGTGGTGCATCTATTATCGTCTAGAGATGACGAATCAGCAATAAAAAAAATGTCCTTCCGTCTCAACTTTTTTCCAAAGGGCTCAACCGATCAGCCTAAACTTTTTTCCCTAAAAGGTACATGCCACCCATGATTCAAGTTCGAAGATAAGCAAAATCGGTCAAGTAGCTTCGGAGATGTGATCGAAGAAGTGGAGGTCGGACATGGATTTTCGAAGGTCGATGAAACTTTTTCGCGAATATCTCAGCAAGTATCCCTAGTGAAAATGACGGTCTCAGTGAGTACTAAAATTGAGTATACTCAAAACCTCAAATCAGTCTCAATTTTTGAAAAAAAAACTCAGAGGTACTCAATTTCGCTTTTTTTATAAAATCATCATTAATGAGACCAGTGAGTACACTCATTGAGACTGTTGAGCGTACTCATTTTCGACAAAAATATTTTTCACATTTTTATTGAGTCTTTTGAGACTGTTGAGTATGCTAAATTGTGAAAAATATCTTTTTTAGCCGATGAGACTGTTGAAAGTACTCATTTTCGACAAAAATATTTTTCCCAATCGCGTTGAGACTTTTGAGACTGTTGAGTATGCTCAATTGTGAAAAATATTTGTTTTATCAATGAGACCGTTGAGTGTACTTCAATTAAGAAAGATTGAAAATATGGCGTGCAAGTATAATGTAAATCTTTGTTCGCCTTAGTTTCACTTTAATTAATTCGCTATGTATCGCATTTGCTAATTGTTATTACTAAGTAATGTAAGTAATACAATTTAATTTATTTAATTTTTATTCCACTTACGTGAAATTATTCTGTTGAAAAAGGAGACGAAACTCACTGTCTTTCAATTCAAGTAACAATCAAAAAGAGCTCTTACTTTATTAGGAGTTATATATTTATGCCTTTCCTCTGCAGTAATTTGAATGATTCGAGAACTTTCGTATTTCCTGTGAGGGCTGCTTATTATTAATTAGTGTCATTTGTTACGGGCGACATGTAGATGGCGGGATTTATATTTGTTTCCTTTTTAATGTCCATTTCTAATTAAATTTCATTTGGTAAATTTTTTTTATTTTTTTATATTTTTCATGTACATTTACAGTCCCACTGGGAGCAAAATATGTATTTTATAATTCAGGAAAAAATATGTTTCACAATTTAGCATGATCAACAGTCTCAAAAGTTTCAATAGAATTGGGAAAAATATTTTTGTTGAAAATGAGTACATTCAACAGTCTCATCGGCTAATAAAAATATTTTTCACAATTAAGCATGCTCAACAGTCTCAAAAGTCTCAATGCGATTGGAAAAAATATTTTGGTCGAAAATGAGTACACTTAACAGTCTCATATCCTTTCGTAACTACAACGGTTCAAAATAAGACTACAAAAACTCACAAACCACAAGCAAAGTTAAGCGTCATTCGGCGCGGTTAGTAGTTAGATGGGTGACCAGAAAAAGTAAGTAAAAATAAAAAAAATAAAAATTTTCTTATATAATTTCAGATTAATCGTGAATTGTGAAGAAATTAGTATGTGGCGGCATCTTCGAACGAAATAAAAAAGTTTCAGTATCAGTGGCAACAGAAAAAAGCATTAAAATGAGCATACTCATCAGTCTCAAGTAGTCTAAAAATGAGTATACTTAACAGTTTCAAATAGTCTAAAAATAAGCATACTCAACAGTCTCAAAAGTTTTTTTTTTTGCATACTTAGTACACGAAATAGTTGCAGAAGCTTCAATAAATATTATTTAATTCGAGCATACTCAACAGTCTCAAATAGTATCAAAATCAGTATACTCAACAGTCTCAAAATAAGTATGCTCAACAGTCTCAAAATGAGTATACTCAACAGTCTCAAATAGTCTCAAAATGAGCATACTCAACAGTCTCAAATAGTCACAAAAAGAGTATACTCAACAGTCTCAAATAGTCTTAAAATCAGTATACTCAACATGTAACGTGACAATCTGCAATTGCTCGTCACATAGATTAAAATAAAGAGAAACAGATTGCTAGAAAACAGAACTTCAAATACTTCTTGCGCACACTATTTATTTGCATAACGACGACCTCTGTGGACTGTACATGTCGTTATAAATGATTACAAAGATGTAAAATCTAGCAACACTTGATCGTCCTGTTTAAATTTAACGAACAAATTGAGCGCCAAGAAGTAATAACGGATCACCTACACGATCGCATAAAGAAGATTCATTCCGTTACCGTCCATCGAAGAACACAGAAGCATATTCTTATAACAATTTCAAACTCTATATTCGATCATAAATTTGAGAGGGAGACGTTTCCATTATTGTTTTATTTAAATTATATTTAAAACATAACCAAAGACCCGTACGTATCAGAATAGATGTGACAAACAGAATAGATGTGGCAAAGTGACTCGAACGTACCGAACGTACGAACGTAAATATACCAATAAACAAACAATCCAACGTTTTCTGTTCTTTTATAACTGTAAGAATTTCAAAGATATATAGAAATTACCCAAGGTAATGTCAAAGGCCCTACCGAGGTACGTCTCAGATCATTAAAATCTAGAAAAGCTTATATCCAAGGACTAACCCATTTTCCTCTAAAACCCTGAAACACGTGTTATCTAAACTTTTATTCTTTACAACTTTGCCTTTGGAAGCAACTTTCTACGTCTCATAGTTCTGGAGATTCGGGTCATTCTGCCCAATTATGGAAGTGGCCATATACCACGATTGTGCCATATTTCCCCAAAACCCTGAAACACGTGTTCACTCAAATTCAATTCTCTACAACTTAGCCTTTGGAACTCCAACTCTCATAGTTCTGGAGATTCGGGTCATCCTGCCTATTCATGGAAGTGGCCATATACTAGAATTGGGCCATATTTCCCCAAAACCCTGAAACACGTGTTAGCTTAAATATAATTCTCTACAACTTCGCCTTTGGAACAACCTTTCTAATTATCATAGTTCTGCAGATCTGGGTCATCCTGCCCAATTATGGAAGTGGCCATATACCAGAATTGGGCCATATTTCGCCAATACCCTGAAACACGTGTTCGCTCAAATTAAATTTTCTACAACTTCGCCTTTTGAACCATCTTTATTACTCTCATAGTTCTGGAGATTCGGGTCATCCTGGTCAATTATGGAAGTGGCCATATACCACGATTGGGCCATATTTCCTTAAAACCCTGAAACACGTGTTCGCTTAAATTTAATTCTTTACAGCTTCGTCTTTGGAACTAACTTCCTAACTCTCATATTTCTGGAGATTCGCGTCATCCTGCTTAATCATGGAAGTGACCATATACCAGAATTGGGCCATATTTCCCCAAAACCCCGAAACACGTGTTAGCTTAAATATAATTCTCTACAACTTTGGCTTTGAAACCAACTTTCCAGCTCTCATAGTTCTGGAGATTCGGGTCATCCTGACCAATTATGGAAGTGGTCAAATACCACGATTGGGCCATATTTCTTTAAAACCCTGAAACACGTGGAATACTCATGGAGTGAATGTTCATATGAGTAAACATAAGCGTTCTATTAATGTTAGTGAGAATTTGCCTGATATTCTGATGGGCTGGCACATAATGAGGTTGCATCTGAAATTTTACAGAATTTCGGATTACTACTTAATAAGTGCCGAGTTTCAGTTCCCTTGACCCGTATTATACAGAAATCAGTGAGGATTGCTGTTTGTCAGGAACTTTGTAAGGAAATTGAAGGTTTATTGCAGAAAAATGATGTTAATTCTTGGATGAGATTGCTTGCTTTTCCATACATTGTTTTGAATAATAAATCAAAGGGGAAAGATGGTATTAATATTATTAGGTCTAATTTGAATTTCTTTAGAAATTGTAAGGACATCTATGAAGCTTTGTCTAAAGTTTTAGTTGATGCAAGTATTCCATTCACATTGAATAAATCTGTCAATAGAGATACTGTTAGTATAAAAGTAGCTACGAGGAAAGTTAGTGAGGGTGACATCAAAGGTGCTGGTAGAGTTTTATGCTTTAATGAAACGGTTGCGCCTCAAAATTTGAAAACTGTTTCCGAGTTGAAGACCAAGCACCCAGATGATGATGGGGGGAATTTTGAGAAAATAGATCTGGTTACTATTACTATTACTCGAAGCAATTATAATGCAAAATTTTACACTGATAGATAGTATAAGAGTGAAACTTGTGTTGGTAAGAAAGAAGCATATTCCTCACTTATTCACCACTAACATGAAAAAAGAGAATTATACTCACAGTGATCACAATTACAATTCCATACAATATAATTTATAATTGCAGTCAATATGACAAACGTTCCAATTCTATGTTCACTGCGAATATAATTTTTACGTGTATCAGTATGCATTTACATTGCTTCAACACGTAAAAAACGGTACGTAAGTGCTTCCAAATTTTTATTTTGACGAGTGGGAAGATTACGGCCCGACCCGAAGGGAAGCACAGATGATGAAATTTCAAATATATCTCGATCGTCTTTTTGGCCTGAACATGTAATTATAAAACCATGGAAAAATCGTGCTTCCAAATTTTTATTTTGACGAGTGGGAAGGTTACGGCCCGACCCGAAGGGAAGCACAGATGATGAAATTTCAAATATCATATCTCGATCGTCTTTTTGGCCCGAACATGTAATTATAAAACCATGGAAAAATCGTAGATCGACTGTTGCTTCATCCATGCATTTTTTTGCCGTTTAAATGACGTAACCGAACCAACTTCGAATTCGGTTGATTTGAATCCTATTACTCCATACCTACTCAGCACTAGGCTTTCCACAATTCGAATTACGCGCGATATTTAATTACACTTTGCAATCAGAGTGAAGTTGGGCACAAAGTAACATACCGTCAAAGAGGTTAAAGAGCAGCGTTTGTCAAAAAAAATTTCTGGCGAATTTTGATCGTTCAAATTGTTGTAAATAAGTTGAGTAAATGCGTTGCAGAGTAAGTTTACAACTAGAACATCCTCGTATACAGGCATAAAAACTAGTTTCATGATTATTTTGCTTCAGTCTATGAAAGACAACTCTGCCAAAATGGTTAAAATGAGTGCAGTGCCACATTATTTTGTTTCGTTTGGATTTCGATGGTTCATCACAAGTTTTCAATTCTGAATCTTGAATGTTAGCATTTGCTCGTTTTAAATATCTTCAGGCATAATCTATTTATATCCAAGCCCAATTACCAACTCGGGGCAGTGAATGGATAATCTCGGAATTGACTTTTAAGTGCAACCAAGATTTCACCATTTCAATAGCAATAGTTCAACTAATAAATAAACAAATTGTGAAAAAGATTAAAAGTACAGTTTTTATTATACAATTTACTGACTAACGGAAGGGACATGTTAATTTAATTCCAAGCTAAATCCTTCATTTTTGTTGACCAAAATCCTTTTCTAAAATTGTTATCATTGTTCTTACATTTTTGAAATATTATTATCATTGTTTTATTATTTTAAAAAAATGTTTATCATTGTTCAAAATCTACTTGTTTAAAAATAATTTAAAATATTCATGCAGTGGTTTAAAAGTTAATAATTGTAAGCACAAAAGAATAAAATTTGCAATTATTTTGCTTTAAAAATATCGGAATGTTTGCCGATTTTCTTTTTTTTTTTTTTTTTGATAAACGATGAATGCAAGTTGTTCAATGTGATTGTAATCTTCTGGAAGAATTCTATTCTTTCCAGATAATAAATCGTTGATATTCTTAGTAAATGTAATTATTCCGTAAAAGCCCGTTTGTTCTTTGAGATGCGATGTGACTTCGTTCCGGTGTTTGGAACAACCGATTTTAGGGAGTTCGATTTTATCTAGCTGCTCCACAATTTTCTTTCGCAAACCTTTTTCAGCACACACATAAGGAATAACATCATTGATGGCACATACTAATATTTTGAAACTACTCTCAAACACTTCGGAGGGGAATTTCGGAATGTCAATTTCGTCTTTGTCGCTATGATTTACCACAGTGGTCACAAGAGTTTTTCGGCAATTTTTGCATCTGATTGTTTTCAACATTTTATTGCGCACAGTACTTGAAACATCAGACAAAGTTTCACTACTAATGACGTCAATTTCATTGTCCGTGAAATTGTGGAGAGGATCAAAATAATCTCTTTCGTTTACATCGTCATTGGAGTCGTCGGAATTTAGTTCATTTGTTTGTGCAACGGAATTGTAATTTAAATAGAAATGATGTGCTTTCATCAGAAGTGGTGTAGATACATCTGGTTTGCAGTTTGATTTCACAGAATGTACGGAAGTGAAATTAGTTACAAAAGCTGTTGCATAGGCTGCCCTAAAATGGGTAGCAATGAGAGATGACGCATTGTAGCAACGAGATCGCACGCATACAAAAAAATTTTCGAGACCGTCCTGGTTCATATTTCTAGGGAGTTAAAGAAATAATAATTATATGAATCGAATCAGGCAGGATACAAAAAGACAATACAAGCGTTAACAATCGCGCTACGACAAATAAGTTATAAACACAGATACTTTAAATTTTGACTGAGGTTAAGAAATTGTAAAATCCTTTGGTGAATTTTATCTAATGTTCACTATCTAATGTTAACTATAGTTAGAAAGAACGTTTTTGGTAAATTTTCCGAAGTCTTATTCAGTGACTTCTGAACTCGCCCTCCCACGGCTTGTTCTGGAAATCTCACCCTCGCAGAGAAAGCCTTTCTCATTAACTATTATTTTCAGAGCAAACTGTGATACAAAGAAATTCAATACCTGATTGCAATCTCACATAAATTTAAGTTCAAGCATTTTTGGCATACTTCAACGTAACCTTTTATTGTGGACTCAAAATGTTGTATGACTGCTGTCTTGTTTGTTGGTTTGTTCGTTTTCCCATCGTAAAATTTCATCTCCGAAAGCATGCACAACGCGTAATCCCAAAACGCAAAATGTATCGAACGCTCGGTTACCGGTCCCTTCAGACGATTGCTCTCAGAATCATCATACTCACAGGATCCATTGATACTGTCAAACAAATCGTTGAAAAACAGTAGAATCTCAGCGGTGTCAGAATGATTCTTTGGCAGTAATCCCTTGTTAGCAAACTTTAACATCGTTGATCCACATGTCTCGCTGAAGACCTGAGTGGCAACACTTACTCTCATTTTCATCTTTTTTGGCTGAATGTGCTCTGCTGTTAATAATTTTTTGATTCCCTTCAAACTGTATCGATATAATTTTCCAACATGTTCCCACGAAGCACTGCGAAAAGGCTGCTTCTTTATGTTTTTGTTAAAGCCAGTACGGGAAATGTTCCATTGAGTTTTAATGCGATGTTTTAAGATTTTCGTCATCAAATTATTACGAATTCCTTTTATGAGGTGAGGTGGATCATAACAATGTATAATGACAAATCCTTGAATTTCGTACGATAGCAATTGCCCAAGCGATGATTTTGACTCAGCCAGACCCATCAAATGACGTATGGCTTTGACATTCACTGAAGCTTGATCACAAGTGGACGATAAAACTTTCAGGCCTGTGAGAGGAAGAGTTGAAATGTAGCAGCAATAGAGTTGTTAGTTATAAAGTTGAATCGAACCTGTATTCAAAATGGCTTTCGTTATGAGTTGAATAATTTCCGCCAATTCATAATGTTTTAGGCCGTGAGTGAAAAAATATGCGATGGGCTGTTTGAACGGGAGCTTAATGCCTCGTATCATAAATGTCAAGGCGTGTGTCGCGAAAGTTGCTCTTCGTACACCCAGCATGTCAATAAATCCTTCCAATTCATCTCTGGAAACGCTATAATCCAAATGTGCCATAAGGTTAACCTCGTCCCATGACAGAGTACAATATTTATGTTCTTCTGGTAAACCATTGACTTTTTCGGCAATGTGCTCAAACAGTCTCGTATCAACTCCTGTTTGAAAAATCAATTGGGCGCTGTATCTTCCTAAAGTACGTTTGCTCGGCAAAACGAAAAACTTTTGCATGAGCCTGTAGTCCCAGCACCCTGCGTCTCAGTTGAAAGAACTTGGAGCATTCGCATATCACGTGAATACCCGTTTCTTCTTCTGATCCGCACGCACATCTGGAAGTTGCCGGAAGCCTCATCTTTTTCATGTGCACGTTTAGCCCGCACTGTCCAGTAATCGCTCCGACCACCCTCCTTATGCGATACCTGCCCATCTCTGGCAGACCTTTGGCCCATTCTAAGTTGGGCTTCGGGAAGAAGCGCTTTGAATGAACGCCTCCTTCGTACCTATTCCAGTACTCCGCATGCCTTTGCATCACCCAATCTCTCAGTGCTTTCAAACAGATTGATCGAGCAATCGGCAGATACGGTTCAGGGCCGTCCTCGAGAGCCATAGCATCCGCCTTGGCTAGCTCGCCCGCCCTCTCATTTATCATAGGTACTTACTGATCAATGGAAAAAAAAATCTCGTTTCGATGGGTTTGTTTTGATGAAAATGTTTCTGCGCAGTGGTTCGAAATTTTTTGTGTTTACCTTTTTTGTTTTGACAGTTTTGTTTTTTTAGTTATATTGTTGGCCGCTATGACAAAACATATGTTCAAAAAATTGCATTTTTGTTTATTAGTATTTCAAATATGATCCCTCACCGGGATTGACTCGGGATTGAGAGCGATTTTTGCGAATGGAAGATATTACATTAAAAAAAAATAAATTTCAATAAGTTCTTAAGCCGAATTTATTTTTTTGAAGTGTACTTTCGATAAAAAATACAATTTCAAAAGGACCGCACTCTATTGTGGAAAGACAAAGTGTAGGCACCACATCACTTTTCGAAAATTTTTGCATGTTGGAATTGAAGTCGTCAGGCTTGAAATTTAATTTACACACTTTGTGATGTGTTTTGAACGCAGTTTCCGCATTCAACTGACAACACTTCGTATTATTAATCCATCGTTGACAACGCAGTTTGCCTTTGATAAAACTGTGCAAAATTTTACTGCTTGTGGTTTTACAACCAGGGACACAACGCTTATATGTCATCTCAAGACAACACTTATTTCTAATAGTAAAAATAATAACAGAAAAAGCTCACAAATCAATTTAATTGTAATTCAATGTGGGGTCACAAACCGCATTTAATGTGTGAAAAGATATTTCTGGTTAAGAATTTTAAGAATTTAAGAATTAAGAATTTTAAGAATTTCACATATGCGACGGCCGCTCCTCAATAAATATCCTCATCATTTGGGATACTAATTATGCTCATTGTATCGTTTTGATATAATACCCCTTCAGCTCTTCAGCGCTGCAGTAGTGACAATTTTTTGGAGTGGAGTTAGACCCCGGTGCCCTGTTGATTGGATACGGGATTCGACTCGGTCTTCATGTATTTGGTTTTAGATTCCTTTATCATAAAACCCATTCTCTCGGCTTGGATTTTCAGATTTGTGAAAGTGTTAATTGCTGCTGCATGTATACGACTGGATGAGTTAAAGACAAGATGGCCTTGGAGAGGAAAGGTACCGACCTTGGGTTGAAAGTTAATGACGAAAAAATGAAATATATTGTCATCCCGCCTTCGAATCAACACCAGGAGGAAACCGTAACGATCGACACACACACATTCAAAATGGTCAACAAATTCGTATACCTTGGATCGGAGCTGAACACTAATAACGACATCGCGGACGAAATTAAGAGACGAGTAATTCTGGGCAACCGGAGTTATTACGGCCTTCTGAAAATCTTAAAGTCCAAGTCAGTAAGCCGAAATTCAAAATGCCAAATATACAAATCCGTGATCAGACCGGTGGTTACGTATGGTTCGGAGTCGTGGTGCTTGACACAAAGAGACGAACAATCGGCGGACAATATTTGGACCAGTAAACGATCAAAGGAAGAACCGATGGCACAGACGATTCAATCATGAGCTTAGTCAGCTTTATGAAGAGCCGGACATAGTCAAAACTACCAAAATAAACCGACTGCCTTGGCTCGGTCATGTACAACGAATTGAAGATCATCGTATTCCAAAAAAAATCCTTAAAACCAGGCCGGAGGGCAAGAGAGCTGAAGGACGTCCAAAATCCGGATGGTATGACGCTTTTTGCTGACTTGAAAACTGTGGGAGTATCCAGCTGGGAGACGTTAGCTGCGAATAGGTCCGGTTGGAGGCCAAGACCCTTAATGGGTTGTAGTGCCGGTTAATTAAGTAAGTATGTATACGACTGGCGGGATCCAAGTCATCTGCAAAGCTCAGAACTTGAACTGTTCCACTCACCTGCGTTTGGTTGGTTTGGATGCCAGCATGTCTCATTGCGATTTCCAAAGCCAAGTTAAAGAGTAAGCGTAGAGCGTTTCCTTGCTTCAATACTTCTCTAACAGCAAACGCATCTGACATGTCGTTTTGCACCTTGACACGACATCTGGTGCCATCCAATGTCGCTTTCACAAGACGAATATACTTTGTTTCAAAGCCCAGCTCCTTCATCGCCTCATACAATTCCATACGCTTGGTCCTGTCGTAAGCTTGTTTGAAGTAGATAAAAAGATGGTACGTCTGGACTTGAAACTCTCTGCCCTTTTGCAGAATCAGACGAAGTGGTCAGTTGTTGAGCGATCTTGTCTGAATCCGCCTTGATAATCTCCAATGACACTTTCAGCCAACGGATTTAGTCTTTCGAATAGTACTCGAGCAAAAACTTTATAAGCTGTGTTCAGCAAGGCAATTCCACTGTAGTTTTCGCATTCAGTTTTATCACCTTTCTTGTGTAGATGTAAAATGGCACCCTCTAGCCACTCGTCAGGCAACTCTTCCGTGTTCCATATTCGCTTTACTAAATCATACATTACTTTAGACAATTCCTCGCTACCCGTCTTCAGCAGTTTTGCTGGTATGTTATCCGGACCGGAAGCTTTGTTGTTCTTGAGTGAGGTAATTGCTGCTGAGACTTCCTCCATTGTTTGCACTGCTATGATACGACCGTCGTTGTCAAGAAAAGAAACATTGCTATGCATCAAAATGCTCTTTGAATCCCTCCAAGACATCATGTTTTGCAGAAAGCAACGTCCCGCTTACTGTTTTGCATATGATTATTCGATTGCATATGATTGCGTAACACAATCTCTCTAGCTGAAGTAGCGTCTTATCTTCAAGCTATCTCTTCTCGCGCCGGTGCAAACGTTTTTCCTCCTTCCTTAGTTCTTTGTATCACGCATCTGCAGTCACTTTCTTTTCTCTCGTTCTTGCAGTTTCCTTTCTTAATCGCGCAACGTTTTTACGTTCTATAACATCAGCACTTTCCGCATCAAACCAGGTATTGAAGTCATTAGGGCTCTGATATCCTAAGTGTTGGTCGCTTCTTGTTTGATTACTTCACTCACCGATTTCCCGCATATATCGACGCTATCTGTGGATCTCTTAGTTTATCCAATGCAAAAAGAATCCCACTTTCTCGTTGGCCATTATGAAACCGGGCAAGATGTGATCGCAGTGTTGACATCACAGGATAGTGATCAGAGTCGACATTTGCTCTCCCACATGTTTTGACGTCAGATACATCAGTGAGGTGTCTTCCGCTAATCAATAGGTCGATTTGATTAGGTGATAAGTTCTCATTGGGGTGCTTCCAGGTAGCTAGATGTCCGTTTTCATTCGTTTCATCATGCAGACTGTATCTTCCAACTGTTGGTCGGAACACTTCCTCTTTACCCCTTTACCTCTTTACTTTAACGTTGAAATCTCCCAAAACGATTTTGATGTCGTGTGCCGGTAGTTCGTCGTAGATATTTGCGAGCAATTTATAATATTTGTCCAAGTACATGGTCTCGACTTTCGCTGCTATGAAAGGTGATGTAGCCATTATAACGGGAAATTTGTGAGTCTTTATTATATTCGCTCTCTTGAATAGCTGCAAAGTCGATTTTGGCCTTCTTCAGTTCATTTGTTAGTTTTGTTAATCCTCCAGTTATGTGAGTCTGACATCTCACATTCCATGTTCCAATTCTCATAACCTTTATCTGTTTCCGAGTCGTTACCGAGAAGTGCAAGGAGTACAATATTGAAACACATCATTTGTTTGTTGACTTCAAAGCAGCCTATGATAGTGTTAGAAGAAGTAAGCTATGGAGAGTAATGGAGGAATTTGGAATCCCCCAACTTCCACTTCGACCTACCCCATGTTACAATAAAATTGTTTGTAGTAAACGTATATGACCTTTGTACTTCGTACGGGTCCAATAAATTGATCCATATGTGGGTAAGGGAAGAGCAAATCCACTCAGATTTGACTCAGGAAATTGTATGGAATTACAAAATAAGATTTTGGACGAAACTCTGATATCAGTTCTGAAGGACTCACTACGAATTTTGCATCACTATCAATATGTGAAAAACTAATTTGGTGATTGGACAACAAAAAAAAAACCGATCGAAGTATTTTCAATTAATTTTTGAATGATTAGTATTCTGTGTTATTAAAACCCTTTGAAAACTTATGGGACGGATGTACATCTCATTTCCATCTCACTCTTGTAGTAATGTTCCACTGGATGTACATCTCGGCGCAGAACGTTTTCAAAGGGATAGGAACAGAACTTCTTTTCAGTAAAGATACCTTACTACACTATTTAAAACTAATTGGATTTAGTCACTAAATTTTCTCACTAAGAAAAAAATTGATTCACGCTAGGATTGAACCCTCGACCCCCGAGACTCCAGCCAAGCTACTTACCGATGTGGCAACCTACGTATTCTGCTTTTCGAAGCAGTGGTGTGAATAAAAAGAAAGATGTCAGTGAAATACGAACGGAGTATACATTCTTTTTCATTGTTTTTTAAGAAACACATTTTATGACTGGAGTGTAGTAGGGTTTATTATTGTTTTGCGACAATTCACCAATAAAACGACATTCCATATACGCTTTGAACGTACATTATGGTCAGATAAACATTTGTGCCCTCCGCTTTTTCTATGTTCAAAACATACAAGTATTTTGGTTGAAGATTTGTTGATTTTTCTTCTTAAAAATTTTCGAAACAATGAACACAACCGACAGAGTTATTCCGCTATTGAAAAAACAGAAAAAAGTTTTTTTGATAGATAATAAACTCTATTGTACTCATCTGAAAATCTGTCCATAATTAGCCAAGTTGTCGTGCCATTATTGGTTCAGCTTATTATTTACTATTTCAGACTAATTTGATTTAGTTACTAAATTTTCATTAAGAAAAAAAGTTGTTTACGCTAGGGGATTGAACTCCCGACCTCCGAGATACCAGTCCAACGACTTCCTTATGTGGCAACCTATGTGTTTTGAATTTCAAAGCAGTGATGTGAATTTAACTTTAAATAACAAAGTTAGCGTGTTATGAAGAAAAAAGAAAACCTAGAATTAAATACATCCAGATGACTCATTCGATGTATTCATCTTCAGATTTAACCTGTGAAATTTTAATCTTCGTATAATAAAACCAATTTCTCGAAAATCCCCTAAAAATTACTCAGGTTATCGACAAATTAAAAAAACAGGGAAAATTTGTTTTGAGAATTACTAACAGAGGACTACGTCGATAGTATCCATCGTTGAACTCAAGCTGAGGAATGTTTTCGTCGAATAAACCAAATTTCTCAAAAATCCCCTCAAAATTGTTGAAGTTATCCTGATATTAAAAAAACGTAAAAAATTCTTTTGGGAATAACTACCAGACTATAACTTCTTTTTTAATCATTAAGGCACTTGACCTCAAAAATCATAGTCTTCGTCCAATAAAAAACAGTTTTTGAAAATCGGTCCATAATTACTGAAGTTATCGTGCCAATAAAAAAACAGAAAAATATTCTTTTGGGAATAACTACCAGATAATAACTTCTAATAACAACTCGATAGCGTAGTGGTTAACACGTCTGCTTGCTACTATGAGATCGAGTAGCCAGTGCGTTGGTTCGAAACTCAGCCGCAGACAGATTAGTTCCGACTGTTAGATTTGTAAACAAAACAAAGCTAATTGAATCGGTTCAAGTCATGTGAAGTTGAGTGTAGCGCCATCATACGGCTTACCGGTGAAAGGCATTGTTGGGAGGTGCCGGTATTCTACTCCTACTAGTTTCGTCCCTAGTACATCTCATGGATGGCACTGGGCTTGTCGCACAGCTTACCACCAGCACAGTAAAAACTTTCCGGTAATGAAAGGATCTCAAATAGTAGAACCACAAAAACTAGCGAAACTAGTAAATAATGATCTAGCCCCTAACACTTCATGGGTTGTTAAGGCAGATTATTATTATTAATAACTTCTATTGTACCCATCTACGAACTTGACCTGAGGAATTCATGTCTTCATCGAATAAAAAATAGTTTGTAAAAATCCGTTAAGATTTGCTCAAGTTATCGTGATATCAAGATCATAGACCAAAATTCTTTTAAGAATTACTCCCAGATAATTACTCCCATATTGTCCATTTGCGAACTATTGTCCAAATTTGCAAAAATCGGTTTAGAAATACTCAAGTTATCGTGATATGAAGCGTTACAGACATTTCAGTATTTTATGTTTTTGGTCAATATATCATACATTTTATCAAATATAGTCATAGTGAACTACTGACGTATTTTATGACATAAGACCCTAGACTTTCAGTCAAGGGAACAAGGTTTGTTTTGTTCGACGAAGAATACAATTCCTGAGGTTGAGTTCATATATGAGCTGTATCGGTCCAATAATCTTGGAGATATTTCCAAAAGAATTATTCTGTTATTTTAATGACATACCTAATAACTTGCGTAATTCTTGACACATTTCTATGACTATGATATAATTTTTATTGGTGAATAATATAAAGAACACAATTCATGTACTGACAATAATTGTTAAAAAAAAATACGTTCTTAAGTCTTGAACCGCCGATAACCGCGTCTCCAGTCCTGAATTCGCTAATTTATATTGACAATTCAACATTGTACAAACTTAACTTTCGTTGCTCAGGTGGAACATTTAGGACTGTAGATGCGGTGGTCGGCGGTTCAAGACTTAGGCACGCAATTTTTTTTAAATAATTAACACGGAAATAGTTATTTTCATGACAAGGGGAGAAAATAGTTATTTGTGTGTCTGTTTTTGACGACTGATTTTAGGCAATTTCGCGTGTTGTAGACCGAGGTTGGCGTCTGTGGCCAAAGCAGAAAAAATTGCAACGAGAATAAAGTTTGTGTCACAAGCAGATAAAATTGCAATGAGAGTGAAGTTCGAGTTCCATTT
This sequence comes from Pseudolycoriella hygida, assembly GCA_029228625.1. Classification (NCBI taxonomy): domain Eukaryota; kingdom Metazoa; phylum Arthropoda; class Insecta; order Diptera; family Sciaridae; genus Pseudolycoriella; species Pseudolycoriella hygida. Next base: position 81,638,554 of record CM055406.1, read on the forward strand.
TTCTCTGCGAGGGCCACAAACTTTACTCAAGTTAAAATTTTCTCTGCGATGGCCACAGACTTCAACCGAGTTAAAAATTTTCTATTTTTTCCCGTGCTATGAATTTAACTTTTCACATTTGTTAGGTGAAAATTCATATTTTCTCCCGAAAAAGATCCAATATTACAATTATTGCAGATGTCTTAACACATTTAAGCATATAAAAGACGAATTTCACAGAAAACATAGAAAGTAACTCAAAAACACATTCGACTTGTTGTTTTTCCAAACTCTTATATCTCGAGCAATATTCGCCAGATTAGGTAATGAATTAATTTAGATTAATTCTGTGATCATAGACTATGTGCTGGCATTTTGTTTAGTTCGTATCCGTCGAGTCGAAAATTAATTATTTTTTGTTTATTTTCTTCATCGCAAAAAAAAAATCAAATGAACAGATCGGCCATGATACTTCAAACGAAACATTCGTCATGTTACGCATATTTTCTCACCTCAAATGAGGTGCGAAAATTTACTTTTCATCCCGCTACAAACAACCCATGCAAAATTCAATTTTCGCACCTCATTTGAGGTGAGTGATACTTTCTCCTAACAAATGTGAAATAGTTATTTGTGTGTCTGTTTTTGACGACTGATTTTAGGCAATTCCGCGTGTTGTAGACCGAGCAGAGCGATGTTCCTATCCTCTTGGCTCGACGGAGGAACTAAGAAACATCATACTTGTTAAGGGTAATAATAAAATATGAACGCAAAAGCCCGTATGTATTCGATTGGAGCCCAAGCCCCGATAAATAGGCCTTTCGAACTTACTTTAACTTTACAATATTAATACGTTTTCACAATGGAATATAAAATTTTATCTGCGATCATCAATTCACCGTACTCACTACTTTCTACCAGGGATGATGATTCGATTCTCTCAATGCTTTCTCAACTAAATCTCTCCAGTGCAGACCACAGGTGGAAACGGTGACTTCATGTTAAGTATTCCAATGCTTAATACCAATCCAATCAATGTAATTCCGCCTTCTTATCTCCTTTTGATATGATTTCAAACGCTCGTACAATACTTCGTTATAATTTTATTCGATATTTGACTTTATACAATACGCGTTCGAGAGCAATCAACTACTCTAAGCGATAGAATTTAAATTTGATTTTTGGATGTAAAATAATAAATGATGTTGATGGTTGATCTGTTGCAACCCGAGTGAATCTTATACAAAAAAACGACTTCTCTATCTGATATGTTATACAAGCTGGAAATTGCGCCCAAAAAATATCGTTAAGTTCAAACTTGGTGAACTAGGGTTGGCGTAATTCCGGTGCAACTATTTATAAATATGTATTCGACGGTTAGATGTCGCAGCAAATGTATTTAAGCGTATTAAATAGCATCCGTATGTTCGATGTTTATTTTATTTCCGTTATAAATATTTATTTGAATTCGAATTCTTTTCTCATGGAAAGGGACGTCGCAGATCGTCACGTTACAGTCTACATGCGAAAGTGCCTAAAATCAGTCGTCCAAAACAGATACACAAAAAATTTTTCATGCAGAGGTCCAATGTCGAAAGAAAATTTATAAAATTTCCTTCGATTTTGGCCCCGAAGCATGAAAACTATATTGCTTTTATTGTTCAACCAATATTTTCGTTTAGTACGTGAACTTACTATTTTGTGTACAACACCATATTTTTCGTAT
>CM055406.1:81640758-81654052 GCA_029228625.1 Pseudolycoriella hygida
TTTATTCCCAAGAGAATATTTCCTGTTTTTAGTTAATGAGTAAAAGATACTTCATGGTCTGGTAGTTATTCTCAAATGAATTTTTTTCTGTTTTTTCAATGAAACAATAACTTAAGCAATTATGGACCGATTTTCAAAAACTGTTTTTATGTGACGAAGACTACAATTTCTGATGTCAAATTCGTAAATGGATATAAGAGAAGTCATTCAATGACTGGTAGTTATTTCCTTGACTGAAAGTCAGGGTTATTTGTATTAATTGGAATACGTGGTTAAAAGTTGAAAGTTTTTTTTTTTTAATTCCGAGCTTTCGTACACATTCAGTGAACTTCATCAGGGAGTGAACACTAATTTTTATAGTCAGGGTATTACGTCATAAAATACGTTCGTAGTTCACTATGACTATATCGTGAAATGTATGCTATATTGACCTAAAACAAAAAATACTGAAATTTCTGCAACGCTTGATATCACGATAACTTTAGCAATTCTAAACCGATTTTTACAAACTTGGTCTCTATCGGTGCAGATAAGCATTCTTCAGGTTAAGTTCGTAGATGGCCATAGCTATTGGAGTAACTTTCTGGGAGAAATTCTTAAAAGAATTTTGGTCTAAGTTTTTGATATCACGATAACTTGAGTAAGTCTAAACGGACTTTTACAAGGTTTGATTTATTCGACGAAGACATGAATTCCCAAAAGATTTTTCTTCTGTTTTCTTGATGACATAATAAATGATGTTGATGGTTGATCTGTTGCAACCCGAGTGAATCTTATACAAAAAAACGACTTCTCTATCTGATATGTTATACAAGCTGGAAATTGCGCCCAAAAAATATCGTTAAGTTCAAACTTGGTGAACTAGGGTTGGCGTAATTCCGGTGCAACTATTTATAAATATGTATTCGACGGTTAGATGTCGCAGCAAATGTATTTAAGCGTATTAAATAGCATCCGTATGTTCGATGTTTATTTTATTTCCGTTATAAATATTTATTTGAATTCGAATTCTTTTCTCATGGAAAGGGACGTCGCAGATCGTCACGTTACAGTCTACATGCGAAAGTGCCTAAAATCAGTCGTCCAAAACAGATACACAAAAAATTTTTCATGCAGAGGTCCAATGTCGAAAGAAAATTTATAAAATTTCCTTCGATTTTGGCCCCGAAGCATGAAAACTATATTGCTTTTATTGTTCAACCAATATTTTCGTTTAGTACGTGAACTTACTATTTTGTGTACAACACCATATTTTTCGTATTAACTTTTTTGCACAAAATGTATTTTCGTGTACAAGTGGTACTTTTTTTGTACAAAAAAAATTGAAGCTGCGACACAATGATATACGCAAAAGCACACAGCTTGAACAAAATTTTACCCGAAAGTGGGTGCCCAAAAAATGTGGCTGGGTATTTGGTTAGAGTATGAACCCATTTTAGCGAGCTATTTGCATTCTAACTTAGCGACACAAATGATTAGCTTCGCTACAGAAATTGTGTATATCCAAAAATCTCAGGGCTCCAAACAATTCCCTTGACTGAAAGTCCGTAGTTCACTATGACTATTTTATGAAATGTACGATATATTGACCAAAAACGGAAAATACTGAGATGTTAACGCTTGATATCACGATAACTTGAGCACTTCTAAGCCGATTTTTACAAATTTGGTCTCTATCGACGCAGATTAGCATTCCTGAGATCAAGTTTGTCGATGGGCACTATTGGAGTAATTATCTTGGAGAAATTCTTAAAAGAATTTTGGTCTATGTTTTTGATATCACGATAACTTGAGTAAATCTAAACTGATTTTTACAAATTTGGTTTTATTGGACGAAGACATGAATTCCTCAGGTCAAGTTCGTAGATGGGTACAATAGAATTTATTATCTAGTATTTATTCCCAAGAGAATATTTCCTGTTTTTAGTTAATGAGTAAAAGATACTTCATGGTCTGGTAGTTATTCTCAAATGAATTTTTTTCTGTTTTTTCAATGAAACAATAACTTAAGCAATTATGGACCGATTTTCAAAAACTGTTTTTATGTGACGAAGACTACAATTTCTGATGTCAAATTCGTAAATGGATATAAGAGAAGTCATTCAATGACTGGTAGTTATTTCCTTGACTGAAAGTCAGGGTTATTTGTATTAATTGGAATACGTGGTTAAAAGTTGAAAGTTTTTTTTTTTTAATTCCGAGCTTTCGTACACATTCAGTGAACTTCATCAGGGAGTGAACACTAATTTTTATAGTCAGGGTATTACGTCATAAAATACGTTCGTAGTTCACTATGACTATATCGTGAAATGTATGCTATATTGACCTAAAACAAAAAATACTGAAATTTCTGCAACGCTTGATATCACGATAACTTTAGCAATTCTAAACCGATTTTTACAAACTTGGTCTCTATCGGTGCAGATAAGCATTCTTCAGGTTAAGTTCGTAGATGGCCATAGCTATTGGAGTAACTTTCTGGGAGAAATTCTTAAAAGAATTTTGGTCTAAGTTTTTGATATCACGATAACTTGAGTAAGTCTAAACGGACTTTTACAAGGTTTGATTTATTCGACGAAGACATGAATTCCCAAAAGATTTTTCTTCTGTTTTCTTGATGACACGATAACGTGAGGAATTATGGACCAATCTTAATTCTTTTTTTATGTGACGAGGACTACAATTTCTGAGGTTCAGTTCGTTAATGGGTAAAAGAGAAGTTGCTGGTAGTTATTCTCGAAAGAATTTTTTGCTGTTTCTTTGATGACGGAATAATTTGAGTAATTATCGAAAGATTTTCAGAAGCTTTTTTTGAAATTGAAGTCCTCAGTTGATCAAGTAACTTGAGCAATTCTCATCCTATTTCGAAAACTTTTTTTTATCTGAAACACTGTTGAATTGCTCAGGAAAGCTCAAACAATATCTAAGTATTTTCAAGGAATATACCACGTTTATTTATTTTATTTATTTATTTATTTTATTTAACTCTACACAATTATTTTAAATAAAAAAATGTTGACAGAACGAGCAGCGAACTCGGAACCACGTGGCTTAGAGCCAACGATGCAAACTTCTCGAACACAGCACCTTTGAATATGACTAAATTATTAGTTGCACTTTAGCGGATAATGTGATTCAATTTAAAAAGTAAACGAGCCAAACGTATACGTGTATTTTGTTCACATCATATTTAAATTTTTTCTTGACGAATTTCGTTCAAACAAAATTCCAGTGTGTAGTACGCAATCTCAGGATTATTATTGGACCCGTACGAAGTAAGGTCCTATACGTTTACTACAAACAATTTTATTGTAACATGGGGTAGGTCGAGGTGGGAGTTGGGGGGATGCATCTATTATCGTCTAAATATGACGAATCAGCAATAAAAAAAATGTCCGTCCGTCTGTCCGGCTTCCGTCTGTCCGTCTCCACTTTTTTTTCCAAACGGCTCAACCGATCAGCCAAAACTTTTTTTTCCCTGAAAGCTACATGTCTCCCATGATTCAATTTCAAAGATGAGCAAAATCGATCAAGTGGTTCCGGAGATATGGTCGAGGAAGTGACCAAAAACATGGTTTTTCGAGGGTCGGTGAAGCTTTTTCGCAAATATCTCAGCAACTATAGCACGGAAATTCCTCATTTTGGTGTCAAATGAAAGCATCTGATGTCACGAAATCGGGAAAAAAATTTTGTGGGAATCGGGTCAGGGGTATGGGCACTGGGACCAATGGAATGGACGAAATGGAGATTCTTGGCCATATACGAAAACAGTTTTTCGTCTATATTTCCTTAACTATGCAATATGGAGATTTACTATCAAAAGCAAAGTTGTAAAGAATTAAATTTAAGCGAACACGTGTTTCAGGGTTTTGGGGAAATATGGCCCCATCCTGGTATATGACCACTTCCATAATTAGGCTGGATGACCCAAATCTCCAGAACTGTGAGAGTTAGAAAGTTAGTTCCAAAGGCGAAGTTGTAGAGAATTACATATAAGCGAACACATGTTTCAGGGTTTTGGGGAAATATGGCCAAATCCTGGTATATGGCCACTTTCATAATTGGGCAGGATGACCCGGATCTCCAGAACTGTGAGAGTTAGAAAGTTAGTTCCAAAAACGAAGTTGTAGAAAATTAAATTTAAGCGAACAAGTGTTTCAGGATTTTGGGGAGATATGGTACAATCCTGGTATATGGCCACTTCCATAATTGGACGGGATGACCCAGATCTCCAGAACTATGAGAGTTAGAAAGTTGGTTCCATAGGCGAAGTTATGGAGAATTAAATTTAAGCGAACACGTGTTTCAAGGTTTTGGGGAAATGAGGCCCAATCCTGGTATATGGCCACTTCAATGATTGGGCAGGATGACCCAGATCTCCAGAACTATGAGAGGTAGAAAGTTGCTTCCCAGGACAAAGTTGTAGACAATAAAATTGTAGATAACACGTGTTTCTGGGTTTGAGGGAAAAACGACTTAGTCCTTGGATATAAGCTTTTCTAGATTTGAATGGTCTGAGACGTACTGCGGTAGGGCCTTTGACATTACCTTGGGTAATTTCTATGGATCTTTGAAATTCTTACAGTTATAAAAGAACAGAAAACATTGGATTGTTTGCTTATTTGTGTATTTAGGTACGTTCGAGTCACTTTGCCACATCTATTCTGTTTCTCATATCTATTCTGATACGTACGGGTCTTTGGTTATGTTTACTATTGCATTTATACTTAGTTAGCAAAATTTTAAAATGTAAAAAATTTACGTGGGACCACTAATTGATTTATTAATCAGCAATTTTTCTTTACTGTAAGGTAGTTAATTTTTCAGTTTGACTATTATAATATCTATGAATTTAAATAACATGATAAGATCAATATGTAAGCTACGGTTTGGAAAAACGCCTTTTCGCAAAAAAGTATTGGTTCGATTGAAAATCTAATTAGCACGAAACTCCTTCTACTCTACACAATTTTTTTAAATAAAAAAAATTTGTCCAACGAGCAGCGAACTCGGAACTCCGACTTCGAAAGCACACAACGCTAACCACTCTACCACTGAGTCCTTGAATATGACCGAGTCGTTAGTTATCATTCAGTTTTTGTTTACATCAAGGAAATTATTAATTACATGTCATTCATTACATGCTATTCATTACATGTAGCCCCCACCGGAAACTTCTCATTACATGTATATCTGCATGTAATCACGCGTTTTCGGTTCGGACACCGAGTAAAACAGCATACAGTGGGTGATACTTAATAAGTCATCCATTCTGGATAATTTCGTGACACTCGCAAACTCATTCGTGTATTTTTAAGCAACTCGCTTTTAAAACTGTTTTTTGACTCTTGTAGTTGTATACCTCGCCTTCGGCTCGGGATACAAACTCTACACTCGTCAAAAAACAGTTTTCAAAGTTTTTTGCTTAAAAACGCCCTCTTGAGTTTGGCTCATTTCACAAAATTAATCCGTCATGTAATGACTTATTTCCGCATCCCCCACTGTAATCTACTATTATTCCCTTGACTGAAAGTCAGGGTCTTATGGCAGAAAACACCCTAAAATGTTTGTAAACAAAATGTGATGAAAAACGTAATTGTTTGCAAACTTTTTTTCCTTGTAAACACTCTAACTTGAGTAATCCCCAACCGATTTCGATGATTTTTTTTAAATCTGAGGAATTCAATTCGAGAAGTAATCAATATGTAAAAAATTGTTCTAGAAAAATGTCAGAAAAAAGACAGAAATTTGTTCGATTGAAAATGTAATTACTTTACCAGGATTTTTATGTAAACAATTGAAAGAGAAAAAAGGGACTATTTTTTAAAAATTTCTCAACAATTTTTCAAATTTATAAAAAAAACATAACCAAAGACCCGTACGTATTAGAATAGATGTGGCAAACAGAATACATGTGGCAAAGAGACTCGAACGTATCTAAATATACAAATAAGCAAAAAATCCAACGTTTTCTGTTCTTTTATAACTGTAAGAATTTCAAAGATCATTGAAATTACCCAAGGTAATGTCAAAGGCCCTACCGTAGTACGTCTCAGACCATTCAAATCTAGAAAAGATTATATCCAAGGACTGTGCCATTTTCCCCTAAAACCTTGAAACACGTGTACTCTACAACTTTGTCTTTGGAAGCAACTTTCTACCTCTCATAGTTCTGGAGATTCGGGTCATCCTGCCCAATTATGGAAGTGGCCATACACCAGAATTTTGTTAGGTGTATTTCTTGGATAATAGCGGCAATGCCGCTATTATCCAAGAAATACACCTAACAATTTAATGCAAACGGCAAAGAAACAACACCACAATACACCAGAATTTGGCCATATTTTCCCAAAACCCTGAAAACGTGTTCGCTTAAATTTAATTCTCTACAACTTCGCCTTTGGAACCAACTTTCTTACTCTCATAGTTCTGGAGATCTGGGTCATCCTGCCCAATTATGGAAGAGGCCATATACCAGTATTGGGCCATATTTCACCAAAACCCTGAAACAGGTGTTCGCTTAAATTTAATTCTCTACAACTTCGCCTTTGGAACCAACTTTCCAACTCTCATAGTTCTGGAGATTCGGGTCATCCTGCCCAATTATGGAAGAGGCCATATACAAGTATTGGGCCAAATTTTCCCAAAACCCTGAAGCACGTGTTCGCTTAAACTTAGTTCTCTACAACTTCGCCATTGAAACCAACTTTCTAACTCTCATAGTTCTGGAGATCTGGGTCATCCTGCCCAATTATGGAAGAGGCCATATACCCGTATTAGGCCATATACCCGTATTGGGCCATATACCCGTATTGGGCCATATTTCACCAAAACCCTGAAACACGTGTTCGCTTAAATTTAATTCTTTACAACTTTGCTTTTGATAGTAAATCTCCATATTGCATAGTTAAGGAAATATAGACAAAAAACTGTTTTCGTATATGGCCAAGAATCTCCATTTCGTCCATTCCATTGGTCCCAGTGCCCATACCCCTGACCCGATTCCCACAAAATTTTTTTCCCAATTTCGTGACATCAGATGCTTTCATTTGACACCAAAATCAAGAATTTCCGTGCTATACTTGCTGAGATATTTGCGAGAAAGCTTCATCGACCCTCGAAGAACCATGTTTTTGGTCACTTCCTCGACCATATCTCCGGAACCAATTGATCGATTTTGCTCATCTTCGAACATGAATCATGGGAGACATGTACCTTTCAGTTTAGACTGATCGGTTTAGCCGTTTGGAAAAAAAAGTGGAGACGGACAGACGGACAGACGGACGGAATTTTTTTTTATTGCTGATTCGTCATATTTAGACGATAATAGATGCATCCCCCCAACTCCCACCTCGACCTACCCCATGTTACAATAAAATTGTTTGTAGTAAACGTATAGGACCTTTGTACTTCGTACGGGTCCAAAAATTCTGGTTTTTCGAGTAAAGCTTACGGAAACTAACTTTGCTAACAAGTGTCTAACGATGTTGGTATACATTAAACTTTCTTGGAATTGATTACTAGAGCTAATTTATATAAAAACCTGAAATTTACTTTGTCCAAGGCTGGAATTTCTTTTTAATACTCTCTAACGACTGACTACTTTTATTTGAATCTGGATATTTACATTGTTTAGGCATGTTTTTTGATGATGAAAAATTTGAGAATTTTTTGAGAAAGTTGAGAATTCAAATTTCTCAAAATAGTCACTAAAAAAAAAGATAAATAAAAAATGAAAGAAAAAACATTTTCGGCAAGAGTTGAACCTGGGACCCCTCTCGAACAAAAACCATACACTCTAACAGACTCGATGTCCGAAGAAATTTCTGTAAGAAAAGTGCATGTTTTCGGTTTTTTAACACCTCTCAATAGCCACACAAACATCGACGATTTTTTTAAAAAATATTTTTGGCTTCTAGGGACCAGTACATATCCAGGAAAGTCTAAAAAACCCGCTGCGAGATGCATCCGATTTCGTCAGGCACTTTTTTAAAAGAATCCCTCCGAAGAATTTACTAAAATTACAAAAAAATTTTGTTTGAATTGAGTCAGGATAACAAAAAATCTCATATGTAAACAGTGCAATGAATAAGTGGCAATTTTCCTAAACCGACTTTCGGCAACTTTTTTCATTCGCAATGAATAACTGTATTCCTCAGTTCAAGTTCTAGTTCTAGTGATCTAAGAGTATCAGGAGAGAAAGTCCATCAAGGTTCGCATTTAGCTTCTATTTTTGAAGGAAGTTTTGTTCGGTATATTGAGAAATCATCGTTTGCTTCAAAGATGAACTACAACAGACCAACGGTATAAGAAGCTATTCCCTTATGTTCAAAAACTTTTTATTTCAATAAGAATCAAATTCCTGAAATCATTTTCTTTCAATGTACCTAGGCTCATACCTTCTGGAAAGTGCGAATGCGCCAGCCTGTGCTTGTACAAGTCGAAGTTGAAGTATTTGTTACATTTGGAAATCTAACGAGTGTAAGTTTCCAGTCAGACCGAAGCAAGGGTAGTAATTCACAAGAGCTGTGTTTCCTATTCACGAAATACTTTTCCTCTTCTACGGTTTTAGTAGTCGAAAAAAGGCTTCAGAATCGTTTGTGTGAACTTGAAACTGAAATCAAAGGTGTTTTCCAAAAAAAAAATCGTGTTAGAGAATAATAGTGGATATATAGATCATTCTGGAACAATTGCTTCTTCTAGCTATAGTTTTGTTTTCGTTAATATTCATAAATCAATAATAATTAGTCAGTCAAGGGACCTGACCCACCCAAATGGTGGGGCCTAGTTTTTTGGGAACACCAAATTCTTTCCTCACTCTCCATTAGGGAATGCAACCGGTTAATAAAAAACCGGTAAAACCCGGTAAACCGTTTACCGGTAAATTTTCATTTCATTTAGCGGTTTACCGAAATGTTTTCCTACTTCTCAAAATAATGTTTTTCTTGAATCAAAAAGCTGCAAACATAAAATTTCTTTTCAAGGCTTAGAGCACAATAGTCACAAAGACAGTTGCTAAACGAACAGACAAAATAACCTGGACAACTTAACCTCTGACAATATTTCCCCTGACAAATTAATATGGTTGATATTTTTGGGGGGCCCCCTCACCCCAGCGCCTGCAGGCTGCCTTACGTTCATGGGGCTCTGCAAAAAAAAAACCGCTAGGGGCTCTGCCCCTTAGACGCCGCTAGGGGCTCTGCCCCTTAGACGCCGCTAGAGGGTTATTACCCCTGGACCCACACAGAGGGGGCTGCCGCCCCTCCACCTCACTTTTTTGTGGGCTTTTATTTTTCGCTGCCTGCTGTGAATTTATGTAGGTTATAGCAATAACCGCCATAACTGGCATTGTGCTCTTTTTTTGATTTTCAGTTAATTTCATTGCTCCAAGCATCTTCACACTTTGAAAGTCACCTCTAAACAATCGACAATTCATTTTCTAATAAACATTGTATGATGTGGTTTACAGTTTGCCGTTTGAATCTTTAATTGTAACTTAAATTCCAATTTGATTTTAGGGGTTATTCTGTTCGGGTTATTTTGTCCGGCATATTATTCATTTGGCGTTATTTCGCCCGGGCTATTTTTTCCGGAGTTATTCGGCGTCTTTAAGTATGCTTAGACATAAGCTGACTAAGCGCGTGAGTTTGTGTTACAACATGAACAGTAAGAGGTGCGAACATAATGTGAATAATGTCGATGCGACGTTGTCGTTATCCCTTGCTGAATCTGTCACACTTTCACTCTGTGTTCCACGGTTCTGTCAACTTTTCACACGAAACTTTTAAAAATTCTGCAGCATTAAGCATTTGGATTATTTTAACCAATAAAAATCCTATGTATGATGTGTTTCCTCCGATTTGATATCGGTCGCGTATAGTGTTCTACGTAGACTTAGTTACGAATTTTTGACAATTTAGTTCGAACTAGGCGTGATTCTTATCCACCAAACTCCATCGGTGCTTTTCGTAAAGATTATCGTCATAATTGTATTAAAACAAATATAGTAAGAGACAAAAAACAGCACGAGAAAATAAGCACAAAATATGTTGAAAAATTAATGAAAATACAAATTAATAGCAATTTCTGAGAAAAAACTTGGCCGAAATGTGACAACATTTTGGTTCGTAAAGTGATTAAAGCACAGTTGTCTGTGACATTAGTATTTTCATTATGCTAGGAGCTACGTTTATCGCCTTTTAGTGACATTTTAATTAATTTAAAAATTAAAATATTAAAAAAAACCGGTAAATTTACCGGTAAATTTTTTCCATTTACCGTATTTACCGCTTACCGTTTTTTTTTAAAATGGACAGTAAATGGACCTGTATCCTGTTGACACTGACACGGACGAAATTAAGAGACGAGTAATTCTCGGCAACCGGAGATATTACGGCCTTCCGAAAATCTTAAAGTCCAAGTTAGTAAGCCGAAATTCACAATGCGCAATATACAAATCTGTGATCAGACCGGTGTTACGTATGGTTCGGAGTCGTGGTGCTTAACACAAAGAGACGAACAATCGCTGCACACGTTCGAAAGAAAAGTACTGCGGACAATATTTGGACCAGTATTCGATCAAAGACAGAACCGATGGCGCAGACGATTCAATCATGAGCTTCATCAGCTTTATAGAGAGCCGGACATAGTCAGAACTACCAAAATAAAACGACTACGTTGGCTCGGTCACGTACAACGAATGGAAGACCATCGTATCATCGTATTCGAAAAAATCCTTAAAACCAGACCGGAGGGCAAGAGAGGTGCAGGGCGTCCAAAATCCAGATTGTATGATGCAGCTCTTGCCGACTTAAAAACTGCTGGAGTATCCAGCTGGGAGACGTTAGCTGCGGACAGACCTGGTTGGAGAAGCATGTTGAAGAAGACCAAGACCCTTGATGGGTTGTAGTGCCGGTTAAGTAAGAAGCCGTCCGTAAATTACGTAACGCTCGAGGGGGGAGAGGGGGTATGCTGCTAGCGTTACGGAATGTTATGGGGAGGGGGTCTAGCCTTACTGTTACGTAACGCTCGAATCTAAACATTTTTCTTCCAAAATTAAAATATGAAACATAAAACTGTTAGTGTTTAAATTTATTTTGCGCCGCAGATATTGTTAGAAATGAAACTCACAATTTCGTTTACATTTTGACGAAAACTTTAGTTAATCAAAATGTAAGTCATGAAATTACCTAACTTCAGTTTTTCCCTAGCCGTAAGTTTGAATTTCTGCGAAAATAAATTTTATTTTTTCAATGCTTAAAAAAAAATTCCTAGCGCTAGGGAAGGGGAGAGGAGGGGTTGCAGTCATCGCTACGGTGCGTTGCGACAGGGGGGAGGGGTAAAAACTGGGAAATTAGCGTTACGTAATTTAGGGACGGCCCCTAAGTAAGTATACCACATAGAATTTTCTTCATACAACACAAATCTCGTATGTGCATCGTTTAGCAAGAACACATGGTTCCCTCGCAACCTACCAATGGAATCGCCCACATACAAGGGACCATACGTATAAGAATTGTGGTTGCAAAGAGACATTTGTATACGTATCAGATTAGATATTCCAAGAAGACAGTTTATACAGGACCTATCAGAATGTATTCATTGCAAGAGTTTCAGAATGAGCAAAAACTTTTTTTGACTGTTTGATTATAACAACTTAGAAACACTGTATCACGAGTAAAATCTATCCAATTTCCATGAATTTGGTTTCAAAAGAAGCGCAAATAGATTCGCAATTCGTCAAATTAGGGAATTGCTCATTTCGAACGTTTAACGTGATCTCTGGTGTTCCTCAGAATAGCCATCTAGGCCCTCTTCTTAGATTTATTGACATTTTTTCAACGCTATTGACAGAAGGACCACCTGTTTGTTTGAAAAATTTCAATGAATGATAAATTTGTACAAAATTGACCCCAAACAGACAAACATGTTCATCTCAATTTTTTCTACAACATAGCAAAAAACCATATTTTTGTCTAGGGACGACATTAGGACAGACCTAGGGTCCTTAGTAGAGGCCTCGGACAAAACATAGACAAAAATATTTCCCTCCATTTTCTCTACAACATAGTGAAAAACTATTTTTTTGTCTAGGGCAGACATTATGATCGACCTAGGGCCATAAGGAAATGGTTCGGACACATAATTTCATAGACAAAAATGTTTCCCTCAATTTGATCTGCAACATAGCAAAAAAAAATTTTTTGGTTAGGGCCGACCTTAGGACAGACCTGAGGCCCACTTCAGCCCTAAGCACAGGCAAGGAGTCCAATTTGTTTTTGAATATAATTCGGTATTCGACTACCTCTCAAATAGAAAAAGAATCAACAAAGTTGGAGCCACCCGGCCTGTTCCGTATGGACAACAAGCGTGTTGATGGCATTACATTGGTCCCGTGGGCTAATGGACAATGTGTAACCTGGGACGCTACTTGCATCGATACCATTGCTTCATTATACGTTTACCAATCATGTCGAACGGCTGGTGTAATCGCGGAGAATTCCAGCCCGGGCGAAGGAACGTTTATATCTACCAGTCATAGAACAAAATTTTATTTTCTTTCCTGTGGCTGTCGAGACTTTGGGGCCGTGGTGTCAAAAGGCTAGCACTTTTCTTCGCGCTTTGGGACATTTGCTCGTCGACTCCAAAACATCTTGCACCTACATAAATTAATATTACAAACAATTAATGTCAAACAGGGATTGTTGACCTTTTCTTGTTTTCTGTTTTTATCACAGGTTTCCATTGATTGCGCGTTACATTTTTGGACCCGTACGAAGTACAAAGGTCCTACACATTTACTACAAACAATTTTATTGTAACACTAGTAAATACCCCCGCCCCTAGGGGCTACGCGGACATTAAGCATTCTTGTCCGCAAGGTCGGAGATTTGCGACCTTAATACTAAAATGTATGTAAGAGTGTGCAATTTTCTCCGTACTGCCGTTCCCCGTACAAACGTTAGCACCGTGCTACTTTTTCTCCGTACAACCGTTTCTCCCGTCCTACAATTTCCACGTACTGCCATTTCACCGTTCTACCACTTCCCTGTACTAACATTTCCCCCGTACTAACATTTCCCCCGTACTAACATTTCCCCCGTACTACAATTTCCCCGTACAAACATTGTCACCGTGCTACTATTTCTCCGTACTACCATTTCACCCGTACCACGATTTTCTCCGTACTACCGTTTCCCCGTACAAACGTTATCACCGTGCTACTTTTTCTCCGTACAACCGTTTCTCCTGTCCTACAATTTCCTCCTTACTATTGTTTTCCCCGTACTACCAT
>CM055406.1:81659622-81687494 GCA_029228625.1 Pseudolycoriella hygida
ATTAAAATTGCTATTCGAGCGGCTTCTGCAATTGGAGAACTACCATATAGCATTTTATATCCTTAAAAACTGTTTCGCTATCCCTAAACTGGTTTTTCTTCTGAGATCATCGCCAACATGGAGTCGTCAAGAATTTCTCGATGAAATGGATTCTCAAATAAAACTCACGTTAGAATCTTTAACAAATTCCGTTTTGAATGAAACCACTTGGACCTTAGCATCACTTCCGGTCAACCTGGGTGGCATTGGAGTTCGCAGAGTCCGGGATATAGCGTTGCCCGCTTTTCTGTCGTCAGTGAACGCAGTTTCTTCACTTGTTAGTACCATGTTAAATCAACCTTCGCTGCAAACTGAGGAAATTGCTGAATATCACGACAGCTTAAAGATGTGGAATGATTTACATCCGGATTCAGTGCAACCAGAAACCCCATCACTTCAAAAACATTGGAATAAAATCGCGACTAACAACTTGTTAAACAGTTTAAAATTTGATAACGAAGAGGAAATAGCAAGGTTTTTAGCTATTCGCAAACCCGAGTCAAGTGCTTGGTTGCATGCACTACCCTCGAAAACAATAGGCACTCTTTTGGACAATAACTCCTTTCGGATAACCATTGGTCTACGACTGGGATCCGACATTTGTGCGCCTCATACGTGTTTTTGTGGATCACGCGTGGACAAAAAAGGTCGTCACGGCTTGAAATGTCGGAAAAGTGCTGGTCGTCACGCAAGACATGCGGAAATAAATAACATAATTAAAAGGGCACTAGTTTCAGCGGACGTTCCGGCTTTATTGGAGTCAGTAGGACTGTCAAGGGAAGACGGTAAAAGAGTTGACGGAATGACGTTGATTCCGTGGGTAAGAGGCAGCAGGTTGATATGGGACGCAACCTGTACGGATACCCTTGCGCCCAGCAACCTACGGTTGAGTACTCGTCAAGCAGGGGAGGCAGCAGAGGATAAAGCACGGCAGAAAGTTAGGAAATATCAATCCCTTATAAACCAAAATTATTTATTCGTTCCATTTGCTGTTGAAACAATGGGACCGTGGAGCAAGGACGCTATTAAATTTTTTGACGATATAAGTAAAATGATAGTGTCGAAGACGTATGAACCACGCTCAAAATCTTTCCTTAAACAGAGAATAAGTATGGCAATCCAGAGAGGGAATGCGGCCGCGGTTATGGGTACTTTCCGAACTAGTGATAAAATGGACGAAATCTCTTATTTATTGTGATATTTTTTTTTTTATGTAAATTTCATGTAAAAACAAAATGTAAATTTTGTACAAATGCTGAATAAATTCATATATATTTGGGAGCATAAAACCGGTTAACCGACGACAAATAAAATACTTAAAATATTTCCCTTTGCGCCCGATTTTTTTTTTTAAATTTTTACTTACAGCCAGGGAAATTTCATACGATGCGACTTTTAATTTTTCCCTAACTGTAGTTTGTACCCATTACGAGAAATGCATAAGTTCTACAAATTTATATACACCGAAAAAAAAGAAAATTTGTATTTTATTGCAGTTAGTATATTGTTTACTTCCAAATATCATATTTTACTTCGTGCAATCGATTACTTTGTGTAACTTACAAAAACCCCAAATCGGCACAATCTTGACTGGGGCAAAAGAAAGTATATTATGATTGCAAATACAAACATGTGCTTTTAAATTTACTTGTTATGCTGTTTTCAACATTATCAACATTATCTCTTTTTTCAGTGTACCAAGGAAAACCCTGAAAACAGCTGAAACTTGATAACAAGTAAATTTATAAGCACACGACCGTAGCATAAACATTCAGTTAAATAGTATGAATAAACGCGAAGGATAACATAGAATAATGAAGAAGTCAAAAAAAAAAACCTCAAAATTAAAATTAAAAATCCGCTGATGAATAGCCCCAAAAAATCCGAAAAGGTGCTTACCTCATCCCCTTTAGTACAAAGTATTATAATATATTATGATTAGTTAAAGCATAATATGATTGAACGAAGTAACATATGATATTTGGAAGTAAACAATGTACTAGCTGCAACAAAATGCAAATTTTCTTTTTTTTTTCGGTGAACATCTATTTCGTTGCATTTACAAAATAAATTGCAAAAATTACGAATTACGGACGGACAAAAGTTACTAACAAAAATTAACGTTTCATGCACAATTTTGTTTACTCTATTGCTTGGACCAAGTCAGTTGTCCCTCCACCTGAACCAAGAGACAATTACCTGATTCTTTCGGGCCAGGTTCTGCATTTTCTTCCTCGACTTGAACTTGACCTGATCTGATTTTAATTTCTTGTTTACTCTTGTATTAAACGTGGCTTGCCTCGGCAAGTATATAATACCAACCAGTGATTGTAAATTGAAGCAAGTTTGTTGATTCAGTGTTTCCCAAACTTGTAAATTTTCTTTTTTCTTTATATTCCTATTCTTGTATTTTTTTCCTCTAATTAATTAATTTTTTATGACAACTTTTTTCACTTTGCAAATTATTATCGGAATTTTCCTTTTAGATTCAGACTAAAATTTTTATTTTCAATTACCTATTGTTATCGTGCAATGCTTTAGAATGAGCTTAACTCAGCATAAAGCAGTAGGACCTTGTCCGTTAATTTATTTTTAGATTTTCCTTGTATTTGTTCTGTATAAACAAATATATAAAAAAAAAATCTGATTTTAATTGACCTGAGTTAAATGATTTTTCGGAATAAAATGGAAACATTTAAAAAAAAAATTAGGTAACCTGACAACCTCTCAAGTCAAGTGACGTCAGGCTTTTCTATTTAATGTCTGAGCGGGTTTCAGGTAAGCTCACCTTAAATATAGATATTCCCGTTTGGGTCAGAAAACAGGCCTGATGTGACAAGCAGCTGCAAAATTTAAAAAAATAGTAAACAATATTTTTAAATTTTTTGCGCAAAATAAATAACCGAAAAACCAGTTAATGATGGTCGGTTAATCGAGCTTTTTCTTCGGTCAAAATTGACCGCTTAACCGATTAACCGGTTCGGTAAAAACCGGTTTGCAATCCATAGGTATATTACTTATGGAGTAGGAGGTGTATTTTGTGTTGAGTTAATGACAACTGTACTGTCAAATGTCTGAGAATTGGTGGTGTTCCACATTAGGCAATCGTTCCACATTAGGCACCATTACTCTAAATTATATTTGCAAATGCGAAAATAATGGAGCAAATGCGAAAATAATGGAGCAAATGATCAAATGAAAGGGCAAATGATTAAATGAAATGACAAATATTTGTAAATTAGGAAGTTAGGGAAAGTAATTGTCGAATAATCAAGCTTCAGGGCAAATAGAGAGCAAATGCAAATAAGTGGGACACGATCTGGCAGAATTGTTTCCCCCTCGCATTTTTATCAGTCGTAATATTTTCACATGTGTGTTACTTACAAGATGTTACTTTATTAGTTGTAAGATGAAAGAATTTATAAATCACAACTGAACACATGTTATTTTCAATCACAAAAAACACCTTTTCAAAAGGCAAATGTGACGCAGGTCCTTGTGCCTTCTTCAACTGATAGCAATTTGGGTGACGCTTACAGCTTCGGAACGCAAAACATTCTTCTATAATATAAAATTCAAAACGTCACTGCACCTTACTAGACCTCACTACACTACACCTCACTGCACTACACCTCACTGCACTACACCTCACTGCACTACACCTCACTGCGCTAAACCTCACTGCGCTAAACCTCACTGCGCTACACCTCACTGCACCTCACTGCATTTCACTGTACCTCACTGCAAGGTTGGTTCTAGGGTCGTCCGACTTTAACCCAAAAATTAATTTCATTATGTTGCAACAGATATTTGAACAGAAACATCTTCAAAAAAGAACTACAGGGACGGAAAAGTGAAAACCGACAAATTTCTGATTTGTATGGTAAATTCGTATGGTAAATTCGTATGACAAATCAGAAACTCGTCGGTTTTCACTTTTCCGTTCCTGTATAAAATAAAGTTTAACAATCGAAACTTACGACACTCGAAGAAGTCTAAAAAGGGATCCAAGTACAAACCACTTGCCGCAAAAATATTCACCACAATTTCAGAAAAGTATGTTTTCGGAAGGTTGATCAAACATTTTCGCTTACATTTCCACGAAATTAGCACAGAAATCTCTCTTCAAAGTTTTGAATGAAAAATATGTATATAAGGAAAATAAAAGAAAATGGTGAAAATCGGCTTACTAGTTCTGGCTGGTATGGGCCTAACTCGCGCTACGTGACTTGGTGATTTTTCATGGATATTTCTTTAATGGTGAGATTTTTATGTTGTGTTGAAGAGAAAATAGGAGAAAATTTTGTTGTCCTGGATGTATCGATCCAATGCCTTCCCCTAGCGAATAGGCTGGCCCAAAGGTCGACTATAAAAAATATATTTTTGCGTTGTTGTTAAGAAAACTCAGCGGAGCATTCTTGCCTACAAAAGTATAGATGGGTCCAACCTAGAGCTCTGGATAATGAGGATAACGAAAGGTACATCGGGGAAAAAAGAAAAGTGCTCGGAGAGGCTAGGTGCCATAGTGAAAGAGCTCTTCCCACAACACGAACAGATCACATGGCCGCAAACTCCTTATGATGATGATGCGGAAGACAGACATGAACGGTCGGTCACTGCATAAGAAATCCAGATGGCTGCACAATAGATGGAAACCCCAATGTAGCTCTGAAGACAGCAGCATGCGTGAAGCTTAACATGCTCAGATTGGCAATGCAGAAGTACCTCGACGACGGATATTTTCCTGAAATATGGAAGAAACAGAAGGTGGTCCTAATACCAAAACCAAGGAAACCGCCAGACAAGCCTTCATCATATAGACCTATATGCATGTTGTACGGATTGGGAAAAAACGCTGGAAGCCGCGATTTTGAAGAGACTAAGAAAATAGACAGATGGCGAGGTAGGACTGTCAGACCAACAATTCGGATTTCGAGAAGGGGGATTGGTGATTGAGGCCATTAAAAAAGTTATAGAGATTGCCGACAAGGCGCGGAAGCAAAGAATACGGGGTAACTGCTTTTGTGCTGTAACGACGATAGATGTCAGAAATGCCTTTAATAGCGCAAGCTGGATGGAGATAGCCAAGGCGTTGCACGTCAAGAGAGTTCCGGATTTCCTTTGCAGGATGCTCAAAAGCTTCTTCGAGCGACGAGTGCTAACGTACGATACTAATGAAGGGAAAAAAACAGTAGACGTCACAGCTATAGGTAATGTATGACACAGCGCTGCGGCTGAAACTGCCAAGATGCGCTAAGACGATTGCTTTTGCCGACGACTTGATCCTCACGGTATCCGGAACGTCGAAGATGGAGGTGGAGGTAGTTACGTTGGAGACGCTAGAAACTGTCGAAAACTGGATGACAACGGCAAAACTGAAGCTGTCCCACCAGAAAACCGAGATCATGCTAGTGAGTAACTGCAAAAAAAAACTGAGCGGATCGTATTGAACATCGACGGGGAAGAAATTACATCAACTCGCCAATTAAAATGTCTTGCAGCTATGCTGGAAGACCGCAGAAATTTTAATAGTCATGTGGACTACACGTGCGATAAGGTAATGAAAGCCACTGCAGCACTGGCCAGAATAATGCCAAACGGCATTGGACGGCACAGAAGCAAAAGGAGGCTCCTAATAAGCGTCACCCTATCGATGTTGCGTTACGGGGCACCTGCGTGGATATAGGCGCTAGATACGAAGATGAATCGGAGGAGGCTTATAAGAGCCCAAAGGCTTGCAAGCATAAGGGTAGCAAGCGCATACCGAACGATATCCCCAGAAGCGGTATGTGTCATAGCTGGGACGAGGGACGATGGACCCATAGACTCATACCAAACATAACCACATGGGTACAAAGGAAACATGGAGAAGTTAACTTCCAATTCCAATTGACACAGTTTCTGTCGGACCACGGATGCTTTAGGAAGTACCTGCACAGGTTTGGATTCACATTGTCACCTTTCTGCACGACGACATGCGAGGGAGAGGAAGAGACTGCGGAGCACGTGTTATTTGTCTGTCCCCGTTTTGAACAAGAGCGAGGTGAGCTGATGACTGTGAGTAGGTCAGATGTAAATGCCGAAAACATAATATTGGAGATGTGCCGTGATGAGGAGGTGTGGAGAGTAGCGGATAACGTAGTTGCGAAAGTAATGGGGAAGCTGCAAAGTGCATGGAGAGACGATCAGAGAAGACTGCCAGTTGATAATCGATCACAGAGGCCTTCTTGTTGGTCTGAAATTAAAACCACCGAAGACGAAGCGGTTTCACTATAGGAGCGTAATAAATCATGAAAGTCTTTCACCTGAATTGAACATGGTTGACTTCTCCTCAATCAAAAATTTTACAGAATTTTCTGAAGTGATTCAACGTGTCACCAACAAGTATAGGAAAATAGAGAGATTCATTAAGAAAAAGACATCTGAACCATACATTGACAATGAGGTCTTGTCATTGACTGCAGATCGTGACAAAGCAATGGATCAGTTATTGATTGTCCAGCTGCTGTGGCTAATAAGTTTGACGAATTTTTCGTCAATGTCGGGAACAGTTCCTCCCTTTTGAAACATCCTTCCCCTCATAAACAACTGCATCGAATCATGCCTTTTTGATGAAATATTAAAGCTGGCTAAAGTCATCGTTTTACCTAAAACATGTGATTCAAGTGATATGAGCAACTACAGGTCAATTTCCCTACTTTCATCATGGTCGAAATTGCTCGAATACAAACAATTGTACTTGAAACTTGAAAATCTAACACCTTAGCATGCTGTCTAGATCTCTGCACAAACCTTCGGAATTATATGAACAGTGGCTACTCAGTCGGTTGTCTGTTCATAGATTTCAAAAAAGCCTTTGACTCAGTCAATCACAGAATTTTGCTGAATAAGCTTCAAAGCAAAGGTCTAAATGGCTCTGATTTTAACTTGATGAAAAGTTATTTGTTCGACAAGAAGCAATTTATCTGCATAGACGGCGCGGCATAAGCAGTCCTCTTTTGAACGTTAGATGTGGCGTTCCTCAAGGATCAACCCTGTCTTCGCTTTTGTTTGTCGTATTTCTTCATGATTTGTTCAAAAGAGGTTTTGAGGGCAACCTCTATCTTTATGCAGACGATACTGCATTTCAATACGCGACCCACTCGTTAGACGAATTACGATCAGCAATGCAAAAAGACTTAGATCTGTAACATTCCGGGTCATCTGATAACTTAATGTTCGTTAATGAAGTCTAATCCAATTACACGATTTTCAAGCTGAATGACCGCTTTACTTGGGAAGATCACAGCGACAAGACGCATCAGATGGCTCGTTCCTGTCTCAGTTTTGTTCAATGTATATTTCTCCTTTGTTCACACACACTTCCATTTATTCTTTTATTCCATTTATTCCTAAATTTTTTTTGTTATTTTTGCGAAATATCTGAACCAAACACGTCACAAGTTAAACAAATAAGTTCAAAAAAAGGTTTGCACAAATTATAAAGCATTTTGAGCATCTTGAGATTAAATTTTATTTTTTTTGGAATAAATGGAATAAATTTATTCCATTTTTCAACAAAAATTTTTTTAAGTTTTCAAAAGTGGGTTTTTTCACTTTTTGACACATTAGTATGGTTTGTTGTATGCGTTGCCATCAATATCAAGTCTATTTGAGGTTTTACGAATTTGAAAAAATTATCATTTATTCCAATATTTATTCCATTTATTCCATATATTCCATAAACCGCAGAAGTGCGTAACCCCTCGCTTGAGCTATCTTAATCCGATCTGGAATTTCGCTATTTTAACATGCATCGCACAGCCATGCTGATTTACTCTATGAAAAAGAACCTAATAAAACATAATTTCTCGCTACAGACTAATTCTGAAATGCATAGTCACTTTACGAGAGGAAGTGGCCTCCTTCACACACCCTTATCACGTTCTCTTTGGACAACTCGCAATTGATAATCGGGGTTTTAGCTTTTTCAATAAATTACATCCGAATATTCAGAACACTAACTGTCTAATCGCGTTCAAAACTAAATTAAAAGATCATCTACTTCTTCTCTTTCGTTCCTCGAGCGATTACCATGTCTCATGGTTAGCTTTATGTGTCTAACGTCATCGTTTTGCTTCAAACAACTTAATTTAGCTTAATTTGATTATTTTGTTTTATAGATTCACTTGATTTGTTTGTTGTTTTTCTCCTCTTTTTTTCTTTACAATAAAGAAAACGGAAAAAACGAAAAAGCTAGGTACGATTCACTATATTAATTTTGATTTCTTTGTACATTACATACACAGGCTAAAAGCCCATAATGTATTCCTTTTGAATAATAAATCAAAAAAAAATCTGAGAGAGTAGGTGCCAAAGCACAGCCCCTCCCCGAATTAATCTGTGAGGCGGTTCCGGGGAGAAGAGAGAATGAAGAAGGGGGAAGGGGGAAGGGGGAAGGGGGTTTTAGCTGGTAGGTCATTGAAGAATGTTTGAATAATTGTTGTTTTGCTGATCAACCAGAGACTACTTTTAATCCTTTGTATCGCTTGGATCGTAAAATTTATCGTAAAACGCCAATGTTTACGTTTTCATTCAATGTATTTCACTTGCATTCGATTGAATTTTAACAACCATCTTCACACGTCAAAAAATATACGGAAATATACAGGAATATACGCCGTATATCTTGTATATCCCGTTTATTCTGTATATCTTTTTTTAACTTACTGAAAAATTATATCACAGAATCACTTCAATTTTTCCTTCAAAATAATTGAATTTGTTATTGCACTTTTTGTTATTTTCTGTGTGACTTGTTAAAATTAAATCTGTCAGGTGTTTTCGTTGAATAGTCTAAGTTCACTTGTTTTGGATGTTTGTTTACAATGCGAGGTTTCATGTGGTTTTTATTTAGATTAAAATATTCCGGTATTACATACTTAGCGTCCGATTTGAAGTTTACAGCTTGATGCTCATTCATGATTATTTGATTCACTTCATGTATTTTCAAGGTGCGTTTGGATCTAACTATTTTTGTAGTGACCAGTCACCACCCTTAAGCGTGTCATCAGAACATCTCACAATGATCTCACACCACCTAGCAGCATTCATCGTTTCAACTTAATCGATGTGCCAGACGTCAAGGAGTCAGTTTTTATACTTGCTTTACCGTCATACAGTTCAGACGTATTCAATATTACATACAACAATTGTACACACAATCATTGTAATAAAGTTAAGTGAAATTGGAACATCGTGGTTTGGATGGAATCAAATATAGATAATATCATGTCGATGCATAGATATCATATCGACCAATCTTCGATATTACAATTTTCATCACTTTTTGTATTCGAAATTAAACTGATGTTCTGTAGTGTTTGAGTGATGGACAATTACCGTTTTTCGGGGCTTGTTTTTCATGTTCTTTAGATCCTTCATGAGGCCCAGTTTGCAACGGTTATCTAACGACCATGTCGTTTCACAATAGTACCATAGCTTACAGTTTTGACAAGGCATGCCATGTACGACACATGAACATTGACCCGGTCTCAGTTTTTGCTTCATATCAGAAATAACCTTGATGCTTTGTTAGGAGGGCGCGGTGCTATCGTTAGGTTGTGTAAGTATTTATTTATGTTCCTCACTAATGCTTCTGATAGACCCGGAATGTATGTCAGGCCTGCATATCCTTTCCTTTCTGCTGGTTCAGCTATTTGAGTGTTCACCAATGTTGAGTTCGGATCCGTGGTCGTGTTGTTCATGAATGGGTAGCTCTTTTCCTTGAGTGAACTTTGGGTCTGATTGGAGTTTCTATTTTGTGAATTGCAAACTTGGTGAATTATGCTGTCAATAATTTTTTCGGGGAAGTTGTTTTTCGCCAGAATTCGTTTAATTGTTGATTTGCAAAAAAATTCAAGAATGGAATCCAACACTATCTTGGTCTAGAGGACCGGGTGTCTATGAAGATTTCCCCACCCTTATTAAAAAAAAGAGCTCTGGGTCGGTCTATAGGTCGGCTCTAGCACAAAAAAAATATTAGTAAATAATTATGGCTCAAAGTAGGTGACTCTGTGTGACTCCTTCAAGCTATAATTGAAAATGTCCACGGTAGCTCAATTATTAGGGCAGCACCCTGAAAGGTGGAGATTCTGGGTTCGGGTCCCAGTCGTGGAGTTAAAATTTTCTTTCAGATTTAGTTTCGTTCTTTCACTTCTAATTTCCTAAAAAACTACGCATTTTTATGGGTATTGAAAAGATTTTTCTAACGAGTTGTGCTAGGCAGAAATAATGCGAACTTTTCGATGATTTTACTCATTTTACCGCTTTTTCCTATTTATTTTTGTTCATTGACGTCCAATTTCCCCAAATTTCATATGGTTGGAAGGTTTTAACGAGACCTTTCCAACGAGCCCTCATTAGTTGAAATCGAACCAGATTTGCAAGATGTTTGAGGAAATTTTAGCATGATTTTATCATATTTTGTAGTGTCTCGTGTAGCGTCTACTGTAGCGTTACAGTGTGTCAAAACACATGTTATTTCTTATTATATCATAAAGCTCGTCAAGATCTTTCCAACGAGCCCCAAAACGCCTAAATCGGTCAAGGTTACGATACTTTTCGAAGTATGTGAAAATATTCAAAATCACAAAAGTATACTTTTACGAAAAAATAATTTTTTATCGCTATATCCTCGCAAATCATAGGGTTTGATAGGCATTGATGATACTTTTCATATGAACCCATTTCTGTGCCATTTGCACAATGTTCAGATACTTTTTGAGGCTTTTTTCGACATTTTCATCGCTTATTGCAGCGCTATGTGTAGCGTCGCCGTCGTAGCGCTATAAATGTCTTCAAAGAGTACCCCACATCCTAGGGCTTGTCTCAATTTTTCCAACAATCCTCAAAACGTCGAAATCGGTTAAGGTTACGATACTTTTCAGAGGATGCGAAAATCGCCAAAAATCCAGCCAATATACTTTTTCAATCATATTTTATGCCTCCCGACATCCTACACTAAACTTTACATCCTCATAACTTCCAATCAGAACATCCAAATTGAGCAATAGTTTTCAAGATCTCAACTTTTTCTAGGATGTGAAATATTTTTCGAAGTAAACGGAACAATAATGACTTTACAAAAATTCTCCAAAATATCCATTTCCCGTGTAAATCCTCCGGGAAATGGATATTTTAAAGGATTTTGGTGAGGCCATTTTTGATCCATATACTTCCAAAGGTATCCTACATCCTAGAAAACGTTGAAACTTTGAAAAAAAAATTTGCTCAATTTGGATGTTTCGTTCAGAAGTTATGAGGATGTGAAGTTTAGTGTACTTGTCGACCTACCATCAACACAAATTTCGCAGTCCCTTACCGGCATCCACACTCACGAAGCAGCTTAATTACTTCCTAAAGGAAATACAGCTATATTGATTAGATAAATTCAACTGCCTCGTTATGGGCGACTTCAATATGGACCAGTTGAATGAATACAAACACATAAAGCTTCTGGACGTTGTTGAAGTGAATGGATTTGGACTCCTGAATGAAACTGCCAGCCATGCAAACACGCGTATACCCTCAAAGACCATTCTCGACTTGGCACTTACAAATATGCTGC
This sequence comes from Pseudolycoriella hygida, assembly GCA_029228625.1. Taxonomy (NCBI): domain Eukaryota; kingdom Metazoa; phylum Arthropoda; class Insecta; order Diptera; family Sciaridae; genus Pseudolycoriella; species Pseudolycoriella hygida. Next base: position 81,671,270 of record CM055406.1, read on the forward strand.
ACCATCAGTTTAAATTGTCTATGGTACGGTTAGCGAATACAACCCTGACTTTGACGCTACAGTAGACGCCACAAAATATGATAAAATCATGCTCAAACATCATTCAAATATGGTTCAATTTCAACATATGAAGGCTTGTTGGAAAGGTTTCGTTAAAACCTTCCAACCATACGAAATTTGGGTAAATTAGACGTCAAACAAAAATAAATAGGAAAAAGCGGTAAAATGAGTAAAACCATCGAAAAGTTCGCATTATTTTATCGAAAAGTGCTTCAATTTCAGCCAACAGTAGAGTACACTGAATTTTGTAAGTGGTAACGGGTAACAATAATTATACGTCAAAGTGTGAAAAAACTACAAAAACAGTTGATTTTATCAAGTATTTCCCGCACATTCCTGATCCACTGAACCGATTTTAATGAGTGAAAGGACACTTCGCCTTAGAATTTTCCGTAGCTGTATATATGCTTTCGCAACCTACGAAAAAAACGTCTCGTAATTTTTTATTCGTATGTGCACTTGCGTCACGGGCGCATCGCTACCGCGCGCTTATGATTAATTTTTGTTTCGCTGTAATTTAAAAAAATCATTATAATATTTTAATGACCTCGTGGATAAAATTTCTCGATGCACTTCCTGTGTACTAAAATAAATCTACCAATCTAATTATATCTTTCGGAAATGTTCTATTAATAAATAAATATGTTGTAAAGAAGTAACAAAATCTAGCAGTATGTGATAAATTATATCAATGCATGTAATTAAAACGATCGCTATTAAATAAGATTTTGCATAAGGAAAATAAGAATCGATCGCAAAAAATAAAGAATTGATCACAAAAAATAAAGAAATGAGAGCTTTTGCGATCACTTTTCTTTTGTTTTTGCGATTTTATTTTAGAATTATCGGTTTAAATTCTTCCCTTATATCAATAGCATACGGTCATGGAAAATAGATGTGAAATTTTTACTCGTATCTATTTTGCGATGACTCTAGAATACTTTTTGAATGAACTAAATATCATGACAAAATCTACTATGAACAACGACTTGTTGAGATCGTCATATTTATGGATTCAACTGTAGTGTGAAAGATTTAAATCGATACTCAATATTAATGTACAACAAAGACATGTTAATTAGTGTGCAAGGTGTACTGATTGTTTCGAGGCCCAGAGATGAGTCTACCCAACCTGGTAATTCTGGAAGGTATACTGATTGCAGACCACTACGCCGCGCCGCCCGGTCGAAGCTTTTTAGTGATCGTGAAGGATTTATTTAATATCGGCGGCTGCTGAATTCAGTGCTGTGAAAAAAAATCGGCAACAGCGCATTTTTCCAGGATCAAAAAGGTAAAATTAAAATTAAAACATATGCAAGAGACCCGTGCGTTTCAAAATAGATGTGGCAAACAGAGTTGATTTTACGAAAAGACTCGAAGGTAACGTCAGCATACCTATTATCGAACTAGTTCCTATTGTTGAACGTTTGAACAAATCATAGTTTGCCATGCATTTGAAATGTCAAAAATCGCACGTTCAATAATGTGTGCATGGTACATTTTTTTATTGTAAATTGTTTAAATAATATATCGAATTACTCTTTCCATATCTAGAAAAACGCAAAAATAACTAAAAAATTAAATAAATATAATTGTAAACAAGCAGGCGCGCCGACTTCTAGGTGGCGTTGGGTGCTAAAGCACCCAACAACCTAATTTGTTGGGTGCTTAGCACCCAACAAAACTTCGTGTAATTTTTTATTCAAAATGTAAATATCAGAAGTTATACTAACGAGTAACAGATATCGCTATAGACATTGGCAACTGACGCATACACATCGACGCACAAGTAGTACTTCGATTCCACTTTTAACAATTAACTGTCACCTGCAACGTGTTGAAAACAGTCCATTTTTGTTTAATTAAAATTTCCAATAGGAATTCATTTTTTTAGGTAGGTTTCGAGAGTTTATGTCTATTATCTGTGGCACATCATAAAATTACAGAATTTACAGATTCGAAATGGACAGATACATAAGGAAGTGGCGTAAATCCATTGACCCTGATTCTGATCGGTCGAATATTGATGAAATCGCCGATAAATTTACCATCGGACCAAAGAAATCATCGTTATCTTCCAGTCAAAATCGACAAACCAGTGCGGACAGTTCTGACAAGAAAGTAACTTCATCGAAGTTTTCAGATATCGGAACCACCGATAAAACGTCAACTAAAACGGCAGAGTCATCGCTATCTTTTAATATAAATCAACAAACCGGTGCTACCGAGATAGCAATTTTACCGAATAGTATTTCTGAAGTCGAGTCTACCGACCAGTCGTGCAACTTGTATGCAGAGTCATCTAACAATACTAGTACAGCAAATGGTATGTTATCAAGGAATAATTTATCAGTGTTTTTCAGTGTTTTGACGCTATTTGTTGTTGGCTATTTCAGCACCCAAGAAACAAACACAAAGTAGGAATTTTTGTCCAGAATGGGAGAAGAAATTTCCGTGGTTGTGCTACAGAGAATCAAAAGTATTTTGTTCTGTGTGCACGATGGCCTACAACGTATTTAAAATAAAACGACCAGACGGCATAACTAACGAGAGAGTGTACGAGTCTTTCGTTGAACATGGATTTTCGTCGTGGAACAAAGCTATTGACCGATTCAAAAAACACGAGAAGTCAAATCTTCATTATATAGCCGGTACCTCCATCCATTCAAAGAAAACAACAAAAGTATTAAGCATGCTTTCCAGTCAATTGGCGAAGGCCAAACGCGACGCTCGATTTTGTCTTGAAAAAATTTTCGAATCGATTAAATTTCTCGCCGTTCAGGGTCTTTCAATAAGAGGACATCACGAGCAACAATCAAACTTTATACAGCTTCTACATTTACGAGCAACAGATCAACCATTGTTGGCAGCGTGGATGGGGCGCTCGAAATATCGATGGATCAGCCATGACATAATTTATGAAATGTTGAATATCATGGCAACCCACGTTCTCCGACATTTACTGGCTGAGATTTACAAAGAACCGTTTTACGCGATTATGGGAGACGAAACAACCGATGTGTCTTGTAAGGAGCAGATGTCAATAAATTTTCGGTACATCGATGATAATTTAATAGTACACGAATCATTTCTCGGATTCTATGAGGCACCCTCAACTGACTCTGCAACTTTATTCTCGATTGTAATGATGTATTAACTAGATTTGATCTGAAGATAAGTAATTGTCGAGGACAGTGTTATGATGGAGCTCCCAACATGAGTGGTGAGATTAGCGGGCTGCAGACACGAATCAGACAACTTGAACCGAGAGCATATTACGTTCACTGTGCTGGACACAATCTTAATCTTGTTGCACAAGATGCGATGAAACTGATAACGGAGATTGCTGATTTTTTGTCTGTTATGCGTGATCTAATATCGTTTGTTCGAGCGTCGGCCAAGCGAGTGCATATTTTCAAAAAAATTCAACTAGAATTTTCTGGATTGAACGATCAAGATGATCATGAAGAAGAAGCAGTATCCTTGAAGGCGTTTTGTCCAACACGTTGGACTGTACGAGTTAAGTCTCTAAAATCAGTAAAAGAGAACTACAAAAACATTCTTAAATTTTGCGAGGTTGTTGGTGAAGAGAAGAACGATTGTGGTGTTAAAGCAAGGGGATTTTCGGAATGCCTACATAAATTTGATACTTTTATTATGCTCTTCATTTCGATTGCAACACTTGAGAAAGTAGAAGCTCTCAACGAGACAATTCAGGCGACTTCAATCAATTTTAGAAGTGTATTACGACGGTTGTTATTGCTAACTACAAGCCTTCATCAAATTCGGACAGAGTTAAAATTTAAAGAGATGTACATACTGCGATGCAAACAGTGCTGCGAAAGCTTTGAACCTCGACGAACCCATTTTACCTCGACGTCGGGTTGCACCCAAACGTTTAGATAACAGTACAAATACCTACTACTTTCCTGCTAAGGTCGAGGAAAAATACAGAGTGTTGTATTACAAAGTAATCGATCAAATAACGTCAAGTTTGGGAAGTCGATTTGATTCAGAAACGTACGAAATACTGGGAAAGCTAGAAGATTTTGCTTTGAACAAATGTCAAATTGACGACATAAAAGATTATATCACTCACATTAATGATGGAAAGGTGGAATGTGATTTCGATTTGGATCGGCTGAATCTTCACCGGTCAATGTTTTTCGATGTAGTCAGTAAGGACAAAACCGCTGTCATCGATGGATTAACAAATATTACAATTTACCTTCAAAGACACGAAGACATTCGCGAATTTCTGACGGAGTATGTCAAATTTGTCAGACTTTTGCTTACGAGTCCGAGAGAACGATCGTTTTCCGCGTTGAAGCGTCTCAAAACCTATATGCAGTCCGCGACAAAGCAACAGCGAACAAACGATTTGGCAATACTACAAGTTCATCGAGACTTAAGTGATAATATTGATTTAAGTGCCCTTGTTGATGAATTTATACTTAAGAATACGTTGAGACAAAATACGTTTGCACTTAGTACTGAATTAAAATAACTGTTGTTTTTAATGATAAATAAAATGATTAAGCAATTAACTAAACGTCGAATTAATACTTAAGCACCCAACACTCAAAACAAAAGTCGGCGCGCCTGTAAACAAGGTGTATGTCGTCAGCACCCCCAAATTTGTGCTAGCATGGAAATTGGGTCTATAATTTGCGCCTGAATTTGTGCTGTCGAATGGTACCAGTCCTACAATTTGTGTTGCTCTGGGAGCCGAAAACGACTCGATCGAAAATTGAATTTTCCATTTTTCGTCATTTTTGTATGGGGAGTCCCTTTAATTTAAATTTCTCCAAACTCAAATTGGTTTCCCGAATTAGTGCTCAATTTGTGCTGGCTAATGGTAAAGTTCCCAACATTCAAAGTAGTCGGGGCGCCGAGCACAAATTGATAAAAAATCAAAATTTTCATTTTTTCGTTAATTTTGTATGGGGAGTCCCTTCAATTTAAATTTCTCCGAACTCAAATTGGTTTCCCGAATTAGTGCTCAATTTGTGCTGGCTAATGGTAAAGTTCCCAACATTCAAAGTAGTCGGGGCGCCGAGCACAAATTGATAAAAAATCAAAATTTTCATTTCTTCGTTAATTTTGTATGGGGAGTTTCTTTAGTTTAAAATTTTCCAAACTCAAGTTGGTTTCCCGAATTAATGCTCAATTTGTGCTGGCTTATGGGATCGGTTCGATACGATTTAAGTTAGTCCAGGAGAGGAATGGAAACTTAAAATTTTTTAACGTGTACGCACTCGCTACGTTGAGTATACGCTGCAGGTTCATTGCTATGTAGATGCAATTTAACATGCTAGGCAGTAATGAGCCATTATGGTCCAGTTCATCCAGAATGAACTCATCTTAATTTTATAAAGAAAAAAAACTATGTCCATACCGCGATTTGAACCTGGCACATTCACAGCCGCGTCTTGTACGCTAACCATTATCCCACGGATTCATGTAACGAACAACGATTAGAAATCAAACACTTAGTTGTAAGGGCACAACAAGACTACTCGATTCAAAAAGTTCATATGTCGTTGATTTTGTTTAGAACATAAACAAAATAATTAAATTTTGCCCAAAAGGATTTTGGTGAAACATAATGCCAGTCTGTCGTGCGTGATCATAGGATTCCTGTAAAGTATTTAGTTTCTCAATCGGACTAATATATTCCGAGAAATAAGGCTTTGAAAACATAATGTGATGAATTTGTAAAATTTGTAGGTCGATATCGATAGAAAGTCTATTTACTACATTTTTATAACTCTCTGTATAAAAATTAATAGACGTATTTTGTGGAATGCACACAACACAAAAAAAATGTAAAAAAACTAGGATTTGAACAAAAAATTCTGGAAAAAATGAGTTTATAACGCCAGCATTGATCACTGAGCTATATAGACCGTTGATGTCTTGCGTTATTATCACATCGCGAAAGAAATAACAAAATGAACACAGCACATTGTTCTACGATAGTTCATTCGATATTTAGCCTACTCTAAGAACTCGAATAGTGTACGCTGTATTTCAGGAGTTATTTTTTTTTGTTTTCAAAATGTTTAATGTTTAATTGTTTGTTTCAACGACCGAGTGCTACTACGTTAAAGCATAGTACAAGTGAGGTCATGTAAACAGCCTGTAACACAAGGACGATTACACAATCTCGCCTTCGGCTCGATTTTCCCAACCAAAACATTTCTTACTCTAACCCTGAGTGTATTGTCTCCAAAGTTAACTCAAGAGCTTATTATGTTCTCGAAAGCCTATGCGATCTTATAGTGGCAGATGCCAACATATTGTAACTATGTAATGTAAGGGTTTAGTTCGATTTATATGTGCGCAACAGTTTAAATCGAAGCAAACCCTAACATTACATAGTTACAATATGTTGGCATTGATTTACCGTTCTATGTGTGCAACAGTTTAAATCGAACTAAACCCTCACATTACATAGTCACAATATGTTGGCATCTGCCACTATAAGATGTATCATACAAAATTTCAACAGATGGCAGCTGTAACCATTTCCGTTACACTTCGCTAGTCCAAAAATACCTCTAACCGAGACAAATAGATACGTCAGCACTTTGTCCATCACGTCCATCAGCATATCAAGGTGCATGACTTGACTGAAGATTGGCACTAGATGCCGAAATGTTGATCTCTTCTAATTATCTCCATAACGCAACTGTTCTGGATGTGTTAATGTCTGAGCGTCATGTCAATGATAAAATAATTCAAATAAGAGCTTACACGGTCATAGTAAAAGTAATAAGTAATGAGTTTTATCCTAAGATTGATTCCAAGTTTGCGGGCTTTAATCCGTAGAGATTTGAAAAGTGTCGAATGACTTTTCATAGTTGGGTTTACTCAACAACATATTCTCTGAATTAATTACGAGTTCGTGTGCTTCCTCGCATAGCCGGAAATTGTTCTCCGTAACGACCGCCCATGATTTAACCGATTTGCTATCATTAGAGATAGAACAGTAAATCGATATGTGTGCAACAGTATAAATCGAACTAAAACCTCAGATTACATAGTTACAATATGTTGGCATCCGCCACTATAAAATCGCATAGGCTTTGATGAACGTAATAAGCTCTTGAGTTGACTTTGGAGACAATACACTCAGGGTTAGAGTAAGAAATGTTTCATGCAAAACTTCAACAGATGGCAGCTGTAACCATTTCCGTTACACTTCGCTAGTCCAAAAAATACCTCTAACCGAGACAAATAGATACGTCAGCACTTTGTCCATCACGTCCATCAGCATATCGAGGTGCATGACTTGACTGAAGATTGGCACCAGATGCCGAAATGTTGATCTCTTCTAATTATCTCCATAACGCAACTGTTCTAGATGTGTTAATGTCTGAGCGTCATGTCAATGACAAAATAATTCAAATAAGAGCTTACACGTTCATAGTAAAAAGTAATACGTAATGAGTTGTATCCTATGATTGATTCCAAGTTTGCGGGCTTTAATCCGTAGAGATGTGAAAAGTGTCGAATGACTTTTAATAGTTGGGTTTACTCAACAACAAATTCTCTGAATACGTTAGTTAGTTAGTGGGTTAGTTCCAGGGCCATTTGTATGAAAAACCGTGAAAAACCACTTTTTTGGCTCGTGCTCGAAAACAGCTCGATTACTTCTCTTGAAATTTTGCAGGGACCTTCGGGCATTCTACGTCATATGAGATTTTAAAAAGGGGGAGGGGGTATCGGCCTCGTTTGGACGCCAGGGCTCTTAGAAGGCGCCATATAAAGCCCATATGTATGTGTTTGTGTGTGTAGTGTGTATGATAGCATATTTTGTATGAGGCAATGGTTCTGTGTTCGAGATAGAGGTTTGGTGTCAAAGGGAACGTTGTTGGGTTGGGTGTATAGTGTATGAGGGTGACCGCTAAAATGGCGGAAAATAGGCGGGGACTCAAAAAAAAACTTTTGATTCGGTTTGGCGGCGGTGGTTGCTAAAAAAAAAACTTTTGATATGTTGTATCGGTTTGGCGGCGGTGGTTGCTAAAAAAAAAACTTTTGATATGTTGTAGAGGAAGTTGAGGGAATCGTTTTCGCCCATGGAAGTAGTAGCCGCCGCGCTTCGGTTTGGCGCCGGCGGCGGTTCAAAAAAAAAAACTTTTGATATGTTGTAGAGGAGGTTGAGTGTTGAGTGGATCATTTTCGCCAATGTAAGTACTAGCCGCCGCGCTTCGGTTCGGCGGCAGCGGCGGCTCAAAATAATGCAAAACATTACAATCACAATGAAAACCCTTCTTAAAAGGAAAACGTGACGCAAGTCCTCGTCCCTTCTTCCAAAACAACTGATATCAATTTGGGTGACGCTTGCAGCTTCGGAACGCACAAAATTATTTTGAAATATTTTCACTTTTGATTAAAAAAATGCGTCACAAATGCCGCACCCCCCAGTGTTATAGTTTTTCTGTTCTTTCAGCTTTCAAAATGCAAAAATTTGACTTTATGGGATGTATGGCGTATTTTTGAATAGGAAATCAAATTTCTGTGTATGAAAGCTGAAAGCGTAGAAAACTTATTACATTGGCGAGTCCGGCATTTGTGACGCATTTTCTTAATCAAAAGTGAAGATATTTCAAAAGAATTTTGTGCGTTCCGAAGCTATAAGCGTCACCCAAATTGATATCCGTTGTTTTGGAAGAAGGGACGAGGACTTGCGTCACGTTTTCCTTTTAAAAAGGGTTTTTGTTGTGATGAGAGAAAACAAAGCAATTTTGAAAAGTGAAATTGAGCAAGTTGTAGAAAAGGGTGATAAAAAACGAAACAATTTTATGAAGAAATCAATTCCAATGGTTGTCGTACAACCAAAAAAGAGTCAAAAAAGTGTAATCACAACAGAGCTAACTAAAACTATAGATCCGAAATCAATTGGCATAACCGACATCCATAACATACCGAATGGTGGAGTTGAAATCGATTGTAAAACGAGAGATGAGACGAACAGGTTGAAGGAAGAAGCATACACGAAGATGGGAGACAAATACACAGTCAAAATTTCCGAATCGAACACAGTGAAAGTAAAATTGGTTGGTATGAGTGACAAGCTATCTGAGGATGAGATGTTGAAGACAATGAGAGAACAGAACGAGTTTTTGAAGAATAGCGAGATCAAAATCCAAACAATATTCGAGAACAAAAAACGAAATGATTTTGGCGCAATTGTGGAAATGGAAAACGAAAGCTACAACCAAATACTGAATGGAGAGAAGATAAAAATTGGATGTGCAGGTGCACAGTTTTCGAATGTGTGGACGTGAGAATATGCTACAAATGTTGCGGATACAACTACCGATCGACTCAATGCAAAAATCGTTTATCGTGTTTAAAATGTGGAGGCGAGCATTTGATGACAGATTGCGGAGCGAGAAACTGTGTGTACATAAATTGTAAGATAGCGGTGGAAAAACTAAATGTAAAAACATATGAAGGGACCCGTACGTATCAGAATAGATGTGGCAAACAGAGTTGATGTTACGAAAAGGCTCGGACGTATTTAAGTAAATATTGCCTTAACTCTTAAATGTATGAAATTTCGTCCACATTAAATTCTATTGGAAATTGCGGAGAGGGCAATAATGAAAAACCCGTCCGAAGAAAAGCCTTCCGAAAGTACAAAATTGACCCCCAAACAGACAAAAATGTACACCTCAATTTTTTCTACAACAAAGAAAAAAAAATATTTTTTGTCCAGGGCAGGCCTTGGGACCGACCTAGGGCCATAACGAAATGCCTCAGACACATACTTACATAGACAAAAATGTTTCCCTCAATTTGCTCTACAACATACCAAAAAAAAGTTTTTCTTGGTTAGGGCCGAACTTAGGACAGACCTAAGGCCCACTTCAGCCCTAAGCACAAGCACCGGGTCCAAATTTGTTTTTGAATATAGTTCCGTACTCGATTATCTCTCAAAAAGAAAAAGAATCAACAAAATCAATTAGGATTTATCCAATTTTTGTAAGCAAACACGTTGGGCCCAAGTAAAAACTCAGTTTTAGGGTCCTGACTGAGCGCAAGGATTTCTTATCAAAAATTTTTCTGCCATAAAACGGGAGACAGTCCTCGACCTTTCGACCAAACAAAATTTGAAAATCGGAAGAGATTTACTCGAGTTATGTACAAAAAATATGTAGAACGCTAGGAGAGACTCGTTCTTAGTGCCCTAGCTATATCCTAGGGCCCAATCTCAAAAAAGTTTCTTCTACAAACAGTAGGGCTTTCAAAGACCTGTCGACTAAAAAAACAATTATAAAAATCAGAAAAGATTTACTCGAGTTATATGCATAAAACACGGATTGCCCTAGCACAGACTTGTTTTTAATGCCCTAGCTAAGTCCAAGGACTCAAATCCAAAAATGTTTCTTCCATAAATTGTCGGCCATGCCCAGATCTTTCAAACAAAAAAAAATCATGAAAATCGGAAAAGATTCACCCGAGTTATGTACAAAAAACACGTATGGCCCTAGCATAAAATCGTTTTTAGTGCCCTAGCTAAGTCCAAGGACCAAATCCAGAAAAGTTGCTTCCATAAATTGTCTGCCATCCACAAATCTTTCAAACCAAAAAAAATTATGAAAATCGAAAAAGATTTACTCGAGTTATGTACATACAAAAGACCAAAAACCACTTAAACGGCCCTAGCTCGGCGGCCCTTAGGCCAACAATGTCCAGATGCAATCCCATAAAAGATATTTCGATTACCTTTCAGGGAAAGAAAATTTTTTGAAAATCGGTTGAAGTTTACTCAAGTTATCGCGGTGACAGACGGACGGACAACGTTTTTATTGTTGATTCGTCATCTAAGCACCAGGATCGATGCTCCCCACCTACTCCCAGGTCGAAATTGGGGTGGTTACAAACAACGTGGTAAACGCATAAGACCCCTTCTCGAAGAACTTCGTTCTTCGTACGGGTCTAGTTAGATATATTCCATCCAGCATACAGTTTCTCGTGTCCAGTGTACAGGAGGAAGGTTCAAATCGAAAAGAAGAAAAGTACGAAGGTTTTATGTATTTTGGAGTAGAGATTGTGTAAAAACAAAATGTAGTGGAAACAATAGCACAGCTAAATAAATGTGCATACATGCAGATCAGAAAAAAGTTTTCATAATAATAATAGAAATAATAGAAAAATCAAACCCCTTACAAAAATGTCACTTTCAAACCTCGATATCTCAGCCAATTTTCGACCGATTTTGACGAGTCTGGGCTCGTTGAAAAGCTGCAGCGACGTAGTATTTAAAAAAACTCAAAAGTTCGGCTACTTGAGTTTTTTGGGTTTGTGGACATTTTTTTTGGGGTGTGGGTACTGCGTCACGTCCTCCGCTACCACTGCGGGCATGATGTACATTCATCGGAAATCTGTTTTTCTTCGACTTTACAAAAACTCTTAAATCGATCTCATCTTTCATCTCAAAATAGCACCGATTTCCTAAGTTTTTACTCTTCGGTATTAAGACCGGTGTCAAAACTACAAAACCGGTTTTCGAATACCGGTTTCCCTTCCCTAATATGGACAGCTTTTTTAGAGAAACCAGCATATTGAACAGGCTATTGTAAGAGCTTTGTTAATTTTTTTTTAATATACATGAATAACATACAAACAAACAATTACGCAATCTCGGACTGTTTGCATTTGACTCGTATAGTTATGCTTAATTATTTGTTTGCGTGTTATTCCTATACGTATATTCAAAAATAAAATTATTTAACGCGTCACTTACTATCCTGTTAAATAATCTACTATTCCGCATACAACAATTACAATGGCTCAATCGGGAGGTTTAATAACTCGGTTTTGAATACACGACTGCCCTGAGGAAGCGTCACCGAAACGGTCTATGATCTTGATCAGTAAATAAACAAATATATTAGAAAATTGATGTACAGTGTCATCGAACCTGGTGAACTTGGTTTCTGGTAAATACCACATTTAGCAATCAGAGTGAAGTTGGTTGGAGTCGTAAAAATTAGTCATGAAAGCAACTGTATTATACACAAAGTGTCACGATAATATCATACAATATTAATGTCTAAACGTATTTCAACGATTTCAATCTACACTGGCTAGATACTTTAGCGTCACACTCCACCTGTGCGCAAACACATAAAAACAGTAATTAAATTGACGCGGTTAATCGCACAACCTACGGGCGCAACATAATGATATTCATGCTTGTTCCACTTCCAAACATTTTTCTTTTTTTATAATTTCTGGTCTTCCCATAATACAGGACCTATTCATATGAAACTGGACAACGTACTATGTTTGTCACTTTCACAATAACATTGAATGATTGAGAGAATCGTATGATGTGTCCAAGGTACGTAAAGTTAAACAAAAATTACATACAGGAGAAGAATCGTAAGATTGTGCAACGTTTCGTTTTAGCTCGTTTCACCGAAAAACCGAGTTTTACATGCACAAAATGCAAGCGAATGCGTGAAAAAAGAGATAAAAGAGAAATAAGACAGATGCACAAACTTGTGATTCTCTTCCTGTATTTTCAATTTTTTTAAAATTTTTGTTTAAACCAACTTCATTTTTTTACTAGTCACAAACTTCTACTTAGGGATTCGTTTGAAAGCTAAAACCAATGACTGCAGCCTCATGCTTTGGGTTTGAGAAAAAATGTATACCGTCCCTTCCACGACTCTTTGAAAATGACCATTTTTTCGACGTTTTTGACTTCTGCACCCAACTTCTTGCACTTGTCAGGAGTGTTGTCACAGCCAAAAGCTTTGTATCGTTGGACTACTTAATCGTATATAATTTGCCTGGAATCGATTTGGTCTTGTCCGAGATATTCATCAAAAACGATTTTTTGACCTTTGTGCGGACCATTTTTCAGAGACTTCAAAACTACAAAATAATTTAAAAAAAAAAAAAACTGATCTTCTACGATAGTCGACGTTGGATTTTGTTTTTCGGTTTTATGCGGCGTTATAAAAATGTGAAAAAATGAAACTCTTACCTGGAAGTTTGGGTTGCTATATTTCGACCCTTGGTTGGGGTCATCATCAGGCTACACAGAGTTTCATTTTTTCACATTTTTATAACGCCACATAAAACCGAAAACAAAACCCAACATTGATCCGTCCACGGCGAATAAAAAAAAACACCACTCTTCTAAGAAAGTCTTCTATTGGAATGAAGAATCGAATAAGCCATAGAGATCGAAATTCCGCAACACGTGGGATCATCACCGTGCGAAGTTTTAGCAAATTCACTCTTAACAATACACCCAAAAAAAGTTAGACACAACAAAACACAATTAGAATCGTGCCGAAATGAATGAAAATTTGCATGAAAATAAATTAAAAGTTACAACACATTACGTGACAATCAATAAAATGTCGCTCATTATGATTGCGTACTTTGCGCACAGGTGGAATAAGAGGTGTGCGCCGGCTGCTGCCGCCGAAGAATATGAGAACAAGCATTTTATATCTAAAAAAGTCGATTTGCTATGGCAAGGGCTTAAGAAAACGAGGGTTTTGCTTCAAATTTTCAGCATAATCACTATTCCTTCATTGTAATTTTAATTATTAGACCCGTCCGGCATTTGTGACGCAATTTTGTTCACACAACGTAATTTTTCTTTTAAAAAAGCGCTGTAATTTTTTCAGAAAATAAAACTTTGAACACAAGATTCCAGAAGATGGATTACCACTTTTGGCCACTATTGTTTAAAATTAATAGGGTGTGACTAAATGATTTATTACCTAGGGAATGGTGATAACAATAGGGGTAGTTGACATTAATGGCATGTGACTAAATAATTTATTACCCAGCTGCTGATAACAATAGTGTGATAACAATGGGTCTAATTCAGATTAATGGGCTGTGACCACTTTTTTTCACTATGAAGCGGTGATAACAATAGGGGTAATTGACATTAATGGCCTGTGACTAAATAATTTATTACCTGGGGGATGGTGATAACAATGGGTCTAATTCAGATTAATGGTCTGTGGCAGATTTTTATCTGGATTATTGTCGTCCAGCTGCCACTTTTTGGTGAGTATTGTCTAAAATTAATGCCCTGTGACTAATAATAATATTTTTAGAATGACATTTATGGCAGAATTATTGGTCTGTGTCAGATTAATATTTTTATTTTGAATTTGTGCAGCTGCCCGTGTTTTAGCTATGCCCAGGTGTTCAAACAGCATAGAGATGACCAATTCCTTCTCTTACCCTGAGGGGTTTTACAGAAAAGTATCTGGATGGTGGTGATATAATTTAAATTAGTTATGAGCATTTTCATTTGATTTTCATATCTATTGACAAAAATCATCTGCACGTGTATCTGGAAGTACAAATTACCTCAATAGCAAAGTTTACACATAACATCAAAATACTCGAGGGGAAAATCCCTTATGGTTTTTTTTATCAAATGCCAAATCCAATTGACCGGGTAAATTGGTTACTATTGAATTCTTTTAAATTATTAGGATGTCAATAAATGTTTATGATTATTACCTCACAATTATATAAAAGACCCGCATGTGGTGTTTTTAAAATACTTGACCCTACTTAATAGATTCATCGTTGAAGGGATTTTGTCAAAAATTTTACACCGTTATAGGTGAATTTCAAGAACATTCATTATAATACAATTCGACTTAACGTAAAAACTTAATTTTCCCGATCAAACGCATGATGTTTTCACTCAAACACATTGAATTTGCTCCAGTGTATTTGGTTCAAAATTAATCAATTAGAATTTGTTGAATTTAATTAAATCATCGTCGAACTTTCATAGTCTAGTTACTCTATGGGGTAATTTATCAAACATTTTTTGGATCTAATGGATCAAATCAAACAATCGTTATCAATCAAACGAAGCAATCAAGCGAGTCCAGTCTCCCATAAAACTGAAACAAGTATGTTGGAAGTAGAGGCTGCCGAGCTGCAGTCCATTCAAGTCAAGCAAATCAATTCGTGGGAGAAACAAATCAAGCAAATCGATTCGTAGTGAAAAAAAAAAATAAGCGAGTTAATTCAGTGCTAGGCAAGCTTTTCGTGTGGAAGTTCATATCAGCGAATTCCAAATCGATTTCGAAGAATCAAATCAAATTTCGAGTGAAAATTCTAGTTTATGCTTTGTATTCGTCCTGATTAAATGTTATACAGAGTTTGTCGAAAGGTAGTCGAAAAATATTTTATGGTATTGAGCCGCCGAGCTGTTTAAGTGGTTTTGGGTCTTTTGCACATAACTCGAGTAAATCTTTTCTGATTTTCATAATTTTTTTTTTTGTTTGAAAGATCTGGGCATGGCCGACAATTTATGGAAAACTTTTTTTTCAATTTGAGTCCTTGGACTTAGCTAGGGTACTAAAAACGAGTCTCTGCTAGGGCTCTATGTGTTTTTTGTACATAACTCGAGTAAATCTTTACCGATTTTCAAAATTTTTTTTTGTTTGACAGATCTGGGCATGACCGACAATTTGTGGAAGAAACATTTTGCGATTTGAGTCTTTGGACTTAGCTAGGGCACTAAAAAAGAGTCTTTGTTAGGGCCCTACTTGTTTTTTGTACATAACTCGAGTAAACTCTTCCGATTTTCAAAAACTTTTTTTTGTTTGAAAGATCTCGGCACGGGCGACAATTTATAGGAGAATCTTTGCCTGTGCTTAGGGCTCAAGTGGGCCTCATGTCGGTCCTAAGGTCGGCCCTAACATAAAAACATGTTTTTTGCTATATTGCAGAGCAAATTGAGGGAAACATTTTTGTCTATGGAAGCATGTATGCGAGGCCTATATTTAACGCCCTAGGTCAGTACTAAGGTCGGCCCTAGCCCAAAAAATAGTTTTTTGCTATGTTGTAGACATGATGAGAACATTTTTCTCTATTTGGAGGTCAATTTTGTGCGTTCGGAGAATTTTTTACACCGTTACTTCGGACAGGTTTTTCAAAATTGCCCTACGGGCAATTTCCAATACAGTCTAACGTGAACGCAACATTTACTTAAATACGTTCCAGTCTTTTCGTAACATCAACTCTGTTTGCCGCATCTATTCTGACACGTACGGGTCCCTTCTATGTTTATTGATGTAAATCGGTCTTACATGGACGACTGCCGAGGTGTTCAGTAATTTTCATTACTGAACGGTTGGGTGTT
>CM055406.1:81687994-81710560 GCA_029228625.1 Pseudolycoriella hygida
AAATTATGTTGAGTTCAAAAAATTGCGTCACAAATGCCAGACCCACCAGCGGAATAATTTTTCAACACTCAGTTTTTAGACGCAAAAATTTAAATTTACCCTAAACGATGTAATAAGAAATAAAAGTCAAATTTTCGTAAAGACTGAAAGTACAGAAAAATTGTTTCGTCATTGGGTCTGGCATTTGTGACGCAATTTTTTGAACTCAACATAATTTTGTTTAAAAATTTTTGTTGCGAATCGAAGCGTCACCCCCCTCTGATTTCAGAACTTTTGTAACCTTAGTTGATTAATGCGTCACACTTTTCTGATTTCACAGCTTTTTTAAGCAGGCATAAAGACTTGCGTCACACCTCCTCTGTAAGAGGTTTTTTTGCGGATCTCTTTAGCACAAAAATGGAATCATTGTTCAAAAATGAGTGTTGCTAAAGGCGGATGAGTTCACACATGAGAACTACCATTTTTGACGAAACAGTGTCTGATTCGAATGCTTTTCAAATCCATAGAACAATGGAAAATTAGGACCGTCTATTCGGTTACTCAACTGAAAGCTCACTTATGTCTAAATTTGTTGTTTCTTAGAATTTTACATGAGGAAAAAAGAAAACTGATGATAAAAGAACTTGGAAAACTGAAGTCGTCTTTACGAATATTGGAAAATAATATTATATCAGTTAAGGAAGGTGTCAGACTCGGTATTTATGGGGGCATATATAATCAATGGTCAAAAAGTGTACATCAAATTTCTGACCGTCGCACATTACTCGGAAGTAAATAACGAGCTTTTCAATCATTTTTATAAAATATCATCGAAAACATCAATTGCTTGGAGAAACATTGATTTGGACATGCAACGATTGAAGGATGAAGTTCTTGATTTAATCAAAGGGGAAGGAGATTCTTCATCTTCTTCATCATCATCATCTGAACGGAAAAATGAAGATGGGACTGACGTATTGGATGGCGCTGAATTAGAATTGTTGTTCTCAGAGGAATTCGTTATACCGTCCTCAAGTTCTTCTACAAAACATTCACAGGCTATAGTTGGTGAACAACCGGCAAATTGTGTGCAGTCTGTGACCCGAGGTGGGGTAAAAAGAAGACCTTCCATCGGTGAAGCCTCAGACTGCGACGCGTCGAACAAAAAAAGGTTAAAAAGGGATCCTGATAGTGATTCAGACAACGAATCTCGTTTGCTGAATAAGTTCACCCTGGTGGATGAAATTGGCAATGTTGACCTGGAGGAATTCGATAGAATGTTGAACGGGGCGGAATGATTTCATCTAATTTGATTTAGTTTAATTTCATTTTATTTTCTTGTAATTAAACCATTTGTTACTGCGGCTCAAGGGATTGTTTCGGCAGTGTAAGATAACTAAAATATGGATTCCTCCAAATTTCCGGAATCTTCCAAACGAGTTTTCCAAAAAAAGGGGGATGAATTGCGCGTCCAGATCAACATATTGGTTCCTGTTTTTTCAGACCTCAAGTTGGAAATTGGTTTCCCTGTTTGATGGTATCGTTTTCTCCGTACAGTAAAGCATATCTTTTGTATGAGTTATTTCATGAGAGAGTGCATTGACCTTTAGTTTAAATGAATTTCTATGGCTTAGTAGTCTTGCTTTTTCCTGTCTGTTTTACATAATTGTTGGCGTTTTCCTGTGATGAATTTATCAAACAGCCAACGTTAGGACCGTTATTTGTTATATCCTAGCTGAGCACTCAATCGTTCGTCCTCACAACGACTGTAAGTGAATGCCATTGTACCCGGGCGTTAAGGTATGTTATGATCGAAAGTTTACTTAAATTTAATTTAATTCTGATCTCCTTAAGGTGAGACTCCTTTTCTTGGCTACATTTAGTTAGGACAAAACCGAATTTTCCATTGTTTACTCCATCGATATCCCCAGGATAAAACCGAATTTTCCATTGTTTACTCCATCGATATCCCGAGGCATAGTTGGCCCCATTGTTTGCACGGCCTTCCGTAACCTGGTCGAGCGCATTATATGTCAAGGTAGGTCAGAATTATTTATGTTTCCTGAAGATACAATTGCTTAGCGTCGTAACGTAGAAGATTGGGGCTAAGGATTAATTCTGTGAAGTCCTGAATTGGGTACCCAGAACCTGAGGCCTTCTTTTTCTTTTTCTTTTTCATTTTTTTTACTATAAAATGGAATGGCTTTGAGTTTGAAATTTAATATGTGAAGTTCACCGATTAAACTTAGAATTATAAGTTTTAATCAGGTTGAAATTTTAGGATTGGATTTTGTTGGATTGAGGCATTAATATTGAATTTTGATTTTATTTTGAAATAAAGTTTCATTTGCTGCAAGGGATGTTATTTCGCAGTAATTTTTTCAATCTTCTCCCGTTTCCATCATAAGATGGCAGTTTTCCATTAAAGAATTTTCCATACGTCGGGATCTGTTGGAAACAACTGAGGATGGCTAGACCACCCTAGCCTTTGGCCGCCACTGATCCTGAGGTCGAAACAGCAATCTTTTACGAAACCCACTTAACGTGGAAGTGATGGGAAAGGGAAGAGAATGTGACTCTGTTTTGTAAATGTTTTTGTTTATGAAAGCTAGTTATGCTCTGTTAATTGATGGGCTGCAATTACATGGATTTATCACCCCTAGCATTGCTTACGCTAGGTAAGCATCAGTTGACCGATTGACGTATAAATTGAATGGCATTCTGAAATTGCAAACAATGCCAAGGGGAAACAAAATTGGGTGTTATGAAAATTGTTTTTCTATTCTTTAATTGTAAAAAAAATAAAAAAAAAAAATCTTGCAGCCGCCATGATTCGAACATAAAATGTTGAAATAAAATATTCATACATCGATGCTCATACTGACTGAGCCACCGAGACTTACGTAAATTCGTCAGTTCGTTGTCACTTCATCGCCTTTACCGATAAAACCTTATATATCATCATTTTATGTTCGAATCATTGTGGCTGCAAGATTTTTTTTTTGATTTTTTTTTTTGATTTTTTTACAATTGAAGAATAGAAAAACAATTTTCATAACACATGTTTTTACATACATTTATTTGTTGTTGTCAAAGGCAACTTTATTTGTCGAACAAATGAAAAAGTTGATCGAATGAAACTGCAATCGCAAAATGATGATTTTGTTAATAATAATTTTGACATAATAGTTTTTTCTCGATTATACTCGATTGTAAAAAAGTAAAAAAAAAAATTACAGACGCCAGATTCGAACATAAAACGATGAAAAAAAAATGCTTAAACATAGGTGATCATACTCACTAAGCCACCGAGGCTTACACACGTTTATCAGTTCGTTGTCATTTTTTCACCTCCACCGATAATATATATTATGCTACTGTAGAGATATCCCAAACATTACACTCGAGTACATAAGACACGAACAAGTGAGCGAAGCGAACGCGTGTATGTGTCTTATGTACAAGAGTGTAATGTGAGGGTATCTCTACAGTAGCATATAATATTTTATTATATCGGCCATAGCATTTCGTACACGAAGCCTAGGTAGCCGTGCGGGCTAGAGCGTAGGATTTTTTTTTTCAAATTTTTTCACATTCAGTGACCAATGTTCGAATCTTGGTGGATAAATTTTTTTTTCAATGAGGAATTACATTTTAGACTTGTAATTCGATTTTTTTTCGATTTTTGTAACATACACACATCATACGGTGAATGATCTAATTTAAAATTGTGATTTTTTTCTATAATGAAAAAAAGAAATACGTGGCATTCGCATGCATACTACGATCGTACGTTTTGTCTTTGATAACAACGAAATTCATTGTATATGTAGTAATTCGAAACACAGGCATACTGTGTCGTACGCTTTATGTACATTTTAAATTCAATCACGTTAGCTGTAACGATACAAATAACATTTCGTTGTTTTATGAAGATGCGATGGTCGAGTGGTTAGCATAGTTTGATATTAACTCGAGGGTGCGAAGTTCGAGACTCGTCGGGGCATGGTTTTTTTTTCTTTAAAAATTTCTAGAGTAAAACATTTTGTTCTAGGATAATAATAATATAAAGGAAAATGAAAGTCCCTAGGCAGCACCGCAGCACCTAATACATAAAATAAGGTACGGCGTATCCTTATGTACGGAAACACTTAAAGTATGGAATATGCCTTCCGATGTGATAAATTACATTACTGTTCAAGGTAGATGAAATTTTTTATCGAAGAGGACTTCACAACAAAGAGTGCTCTGAAACAATTTTGAATCATAATTTTTGACAAGAAAATGATGTTGATTGTCCATAATGCAATTTACTTACTTTCAGCTATGTTTCATGAAAAATCTGCAATTAACAACTTCCAAAATAACTTTGAAAATAAAATTTCATATAAAAAACATTTTTCTAAGGTTCTGACAGTGTTGCAAGCTAATTCATGACATCAGCTTCTGACGTACTTAAAACGTAGATGCTGACCAGCCCGATATAAAATGAAGATTAGAAACGGTCGCACTTTTAAAGTTGCTCGGAAAGAAATCTAGTCTATTTAGTGGAGTGACCCATGCATCTTGGTGAATCTTAGTTGGGGAATGCAAACCGAAGGCAAAATTGAAAAACCGGTTTTCGGTTTTTTAGGGCAAAAAAAACGCGGTTAACCGGTTAACCGAAGTCATTTTCCCTGGCATTTTTATTATGGAAAACTTCATTTTAATAAACTTTTTTATTGACATTTATACGCAGAACGCTATTCCAAGCAAAAAGTTGTTCTACGCTATGGCTCAAAAATGCGTAGATTTTTTTGTAAAATTAATTTTTTTTCCGCCGCACCGTCGGTCGTCATCAATGCACTCGCACGATACGATCAAATGAAGCTGATAAATTCGCGGCATTATCAAGCCGTTTGAACGACAAAATAACAGACCATGATAATAACACGAGCACTGTACCCCCATTTGACAGCCGCTCAAAACTTGACTGAGGTCGGAGGTCGTTTGTCGCCTCGATATGAAAAAAATTGTTTGATTTGCCCGGTAGCTAGAACTATTTTTCTGTCTACATAATTGATCAGTAGAATATCTTAAGATTGCGTAACCGTCGGTTTTTTAGTGTTCAAAATTTTGCGGTTGACCGAAAAACCGGTTCGGTTTATAACCGGGTTGCAGTCCCTAATTTTGACATTAATGAATCGCCTGTTGCGTAAAGATGTCCACTCATCAGATGTGCAGCTAAATTTTTTTCCTTCGGATATTAATTTATCGAAACGAGCTTTGGTCTCATCACGGATCTTTTTTGCGTAGTTCAAGATATATTTTAGAATTGTGTTGGGTAATTTCGGTATGTCTGTGAAGCCCCTTGATGTGAGACCTTTTCATATATCATCTGATGAGCAAAACAACTGGAATGGAATTCCATCTAATGCTGCCATTCTCGACAATACCTCATCAAGAGATTCGACCTCTCTGTTATGGAAAAACGAACTAATCTTTGCATTCGACGGTGCAATGTTTGATTCTGCTGACTTCTTCAAAGTGTTTTCCTTGTGTACCAACTTCATGTGGTTATGTAATCCGCTGGTTGATGATCCTTCAGTTTTAATAACTCTTTTGCACTTAATACATTCTGCCTTATTTCGCTCTTTGTTGTTTCGAAAAAATCTACATATACTGCTAACATCTTGACTCTTAGGGTTCAACAAATAAAGTACCATCCATTTCTCTCACACGGTCAACGTTTTCTGTTCGAAATTTCAAGTGGAAGATATTCAATACAAAAGAACATCGCCTAAAAATCGACTGAACTGACGTGTAAAGTGGATGCGTGCTTTGTTTATCAAATAAACTTTTATTTGATTTTTAGTGTGAAATTTTAAAAAATATGAAGATTCGTATGTTGATGGTCGGTTAACCGGTTTATAATGGCCGGTTAGCCGATTTCGATTATCGGCCGGTTAACCGGATTCGGTAAAAACCGGTTTGCAATCACTAGTCTTAGTTAAAGGTTAAAACTTGTCATATTCGAAAACAGAAAAAATTTTCTTTCTGGCATGTTCGCTGTCGAGATACACTGAAGAACTGCACGGGTTCTTGTCATTTTCACTGAAATATTTTGATTTTCAAGTAATTTCAATAGAAGACACAGTTTTTGTTATTAAATTATTAATTAAAATAGAATTTTTCAATTCAAAAACAGCACATTTAAACACACAAAATCAAGGAATAATTATTTTCCTTGGTTTACCTATGGCTGACAACCAGTCGATCCCGTCACTTTTTCAAAAGTAAACCATATCTCAAAAAGATATTAATTTATTAATTTACTTTGTGTGAAGGTTATCTTTTTGCAACATTATGTTGGACACAATAAAGATAACATAACACATAACACCTTACAGTAAGTGGACTTGCGTCACGGGTGCTTCGAACATGATTCTAACAAGCAATGGTTCATTCAGAGAATTTGTTGTTGAGTAAACCCAACTATGAAAAGTCATTCGACACTTTTCAAAAATCTACGGATTAAAGCCCGCAAACTTGGAATCAATCTGAGGATACAACTCATTACGAAACATATACAAGTGACCTATACGTATCAGAATAGATGCGGCAAACAGAGTTGATGTTACGAAGAGACTCGAACGTATTTACGTAAATATTGCCTTAACTCTTAAGTGTATGAAATTACGTCCACATTAAGTTGTATTGGAAATTGCCGATAGGGCAATATTGAAAAACCCGTCCAAAGAAACGGTGTAAAAAAGCCTTTCCGAAAGCACAAAATTGACCCCCAAATATAGACAAATGTTTTACTCAATTTTCTCTAAAACATAGAAAAAACCATTTTTTGGGCTAGGAAGAAGATATGTGAGCACTTCCTAAACTAAAGGTAACAAAGAAAGTTACGAGTCATTTGTCATACTGGTCACTGTGTTGTCAACTTCGACAATTGCAATTCAATTCTTGTCTTGAGCATGAATCGACCGACCGAGAGTCGCAAACGGTTAAAATTTCTCACAATTCACTTCTGGCTATGTCCTTCATTGGGCATGTAGCAGTAAAAACATATGAAGGGACCCGTACGTATCAGGATAGATGCGGCAAACAGAGTTGATGTTACGAAAAGACTGGAACGTATTTAAGTAAATATTGCGTTTGAATAGTTTGAAAGTTTGAATGGCTCATAAAAATTACCCAAGGTAATGTTGAAAGCCCTCCCGAAGTACGTTTAAAATTTAATTCTCTACAACTTTGTCTTTGGAAGCAACTTTCTAACTGCCATAGTTCTAGAGATAGGAGTCATCCCTCTGAACTCTAGAAGTGGCTGAATGCCAGGATTGGGACATTTATCGGGGAAACCCTGAAACACGTGTTCGCTAAAATTTAATTCTCTACAACTTTGTCTTTGGAAGCAACTTTCTAACTGCCATAGTTCTAGACATATGAGTCATCCCTCTGAATTCTACATGTGGCTAAATCCCCCTGAAACACGTGTTCGCTAAAATTTAATTCTCTACAACTTTGTCTTCGGGAGTAAGTCTATAAATAATAATATAATAATCATAATAAACCATAGGTTGATGAAAACCCATCTCGTATTGTATATGGCTGAGAAATAAAATTTTCTCCATTTCGTGGGTTCCAGTGCCCAAACCACTCAACCGATTTCCACAAATATTTTTTCCCAGTTTTGTTACATCTAATTCTTTCATTTGACGCTAATTTGAACAACTTACGTTCTGTACTTGCTGAGATATGCGTGAAAAAGTTTCACCGACCTTCGAAAAACCACGTTTTTGGACACCTTTTCGACCATATCTCCGGAACTATTCGACCGATTTTGCTCATCTTCGAACTTGAAGTTTTTGAAAATCGGTCGAGATTTACTCAAGTTATCGTGTTGACGGACAGACAGACCGACAGATAGACGGAAATTTTGTTTTTCGCTGATTTGTCATCTGGAGGCAACAAAAAAAGTTTCCCCCATACTCCCGGGTTCGATTTCACAATGTAACAAACGTGGTAGTAAACGCATCAGACCTTCGTACTTCGTACGGGTCTAAAAATGTCCGTCCGTCTGTCAACACGATAACTCGAGTAAAACTCAACCGATTTTCAAAAACGTTTTTTTCCCTGAAAGGTAATCAAAAAATCTTTTGTGGGATTGAATCTAGGCAATGTCGGCCCAAGGGCCGCCGAGCTAGGGCCGTTTAAGTGGTTTTTGGTATTTTGTGCATAACTTGGGTAAATCTTTTCCGATTTTCATAATTTTTTTTGTTTGAAAGATCTGAGCATGGCCGACAATTTATGGAATAAACTTTTTTTTTGGATTTGAGTCTTTGGACTTAGCTAGGGCATTACAAACGACTCTCTGTTAGGCCTCTACGAGTTTTTTGTACATAATTCGAGTAAATCTTTTCCGATTTTCAAAATTGTTTTTTTGTTTACAAGATCTAGGCATGGTCGACAATGTATAAAAGAAACTTATGCCTTTGCTTAGGGCTCAAGTTGGCCTCGTGACGGTCCCAAGGTCGGCCTTACCAAAAATTTTTTTTTTGCTATGTTGCAGAGCAAACTGAGGGAAACATTTTTGTCTATGGAAGTATGTGTCCGACGCCTCTACCTAGAGTCCTAAGCCAGTCCAAAAAATGGTTTTTTGCTATGTTGTAGAAAAAATTGAGGCGAACATTTTTGTCTATTTGGAGATCAATTTTGTGCTTTACACCGTTTCTTCGGACGGGTTTTTCAATATTGCCCTATCGGCAATTTCCAATACAACTTAATGTGGACGTAATTTCATACACTTAAGAGTAACATTCAACGTAACATCAACTCTGTTTGCCGCATCTATTCTGATACGTACGGGTCCCCTGCATATGTTTTTTATTGTTGATTCGTCAGCTAAGGGCCATGATCGATGCTCCCTCCTCCCACCTACTCCCGGGTCAAAATCGTCTGGTTACAAACGTCGTGGTAAACGCATAAGACTCTTTTTCGAAGAACAACGTTCTTCGTACGGGTCTTAATAGGACAAATGTTGAGTACACATGCTTCTTTTATTTTTTGTGCATTCGGCGAGGGTGAATCTACCTCAAATAATTATTTAATCTCTTATGAATATGAGTTAATCAGGGATTTACGCTAGTGAACCATGATTTACCTAGGCAATCCAGTCATTAAGAGACGTCAGCAACCTAAAAAAAGTTCTACCAAAACTTGGGATAGCAGTGCACAATGACCCCCTTCGCCAAGCTGTTCACCCGACCCCTTCAGCTCTTAATTTCAGTGTTCATCGCATTTTTAGCTGTTCATTCTACCCCCTAATCCCGTCAATTCTACATACTCTCCGTTCTCTCTCTGCCCCCGTATGAACGCTTCTGTTACCTACCTCGAACTTTGGTCACGACCAAAAATCCAGGTACTCGTACAGAATAAAAGTAAATAAATGTGCTCGCACGAAAGAAATTTCTAGCTGTTGCCTATCGTGATTTTTTATTCTGTACTCTGTATGTCGCGACCAAAAATCGAGGTAGGCCACAGGTACTTTCGTTCGTCGAGGGGCAGAGAGATAATGGGAGAGAATGTATAATGAACGGAATGAAGGAGTAGAATGAACGGCGAAAATTGCGATGTACAATTGAAATGAACATCTAAAGGGGTAGAGAAAACAGCCTGAGGAAGAAGGTCGTTGTGTGTTGCCATCCCGAATTTTAGTCGGGATGGCAATGTGTGTGTGATTAGTTGTACGTCTCGTCCGAAAAACTGAGAATATGATATAGGTACACTTGTGTCTAAATTGACAACGTTTGATAATTTAGCGTTTTTTCAAACCTAATTTGAGTTTGAAAGAAGTAAAAAATGCTAACAAATGTTGTAAGAATTTTTTTTACAGTTTCTGAGGAAAAAATACGTTTTATCTGCTCTAAAAGACATTCACATTTCCCGGAATTTCCCGGGAAATTTTTTCCATTTTCCGTACTTTCAGTTTCCCGGTTCCCAAAAAATAGACGAGAAATGAATTCCCTAAAAATCACTCACCAATGAATTTTCACAGAAATATATTTCTGTGTATAAACGAAACAAAATTGTAATAAATGTCAGGCATTTAGGACAGGACAATGAATTCTAGAGGGCAGCATCTCCAAACGAATCATTTTATTGCTTTATTGACAAGCCTTCAATTACTATAGCTTGCAAGATGAGGTGAAAAACCCACTGGTGACTAATCACCCAACTCTCTTACGGTAATACTTGAAATTTTTAAGTCTTTGGACGAAACGAGGGCACAACGAAAATGGAAAAATGAAAATAGTTTAAACTGATTTTATCTGCCTAGAACGATAATTTCCCACCTATCCCTCTAGTGCATTTTTACTTATCTCGGTAATTCTGTTCTCGGTAGATAATAGTATATTACAATTGAGGTCATGTAAACAGCCGGTAACATAAGGGCGAAGTTTGCAAAATCGAGCCGAAGGCGAGATTGTGTAATCGTCCTTGTGTTACAGGCTGTTTACATGACCTCAATTGTACTATGCTTTAACGTAGTAGCACTTGGTCGTTGAAACAAACAATTAAACATTAAACACTTTGAAAACAAAAAAAAAATAACTCCTGAAATACAGTGTACACTTTTTGAGTTCTTAGAGTAGGCTAAATATCGAATGAACTATCGTAGAACAATGTGCTGTGTTCATTTTATTATTTCTTTGTCGATGTGATAATAACGCAAGGCATCAACTGTCTACATAGCTCAGTGAGCAATGCTGCGGCGTTATAAACTCTCGTTTTCCAGAATTTTCGGTTCAAATCCTAATTTTTTTTACATTTTTTTTGTGTTGCGTGCATTCCATTAAATACGCCTATTAATTTTTATACAGAAACTTATAAAAATGTAGTAAATAGACTTTCAATCCATATCGACCTACAAATATTATAAATTGATCACATCATGTTTTCAAAGCCTTATATCTCGGGATATATTAGTCCGATTGAGAAACTAAGTACTTTACAGGAATTCTATGATCACGCACGACAGACTGACATTATGTTTCACCAAAATCCTTTTGGGCAAAATTTAATTATTTTGTTTATGTTCTAAGCAAAATCAACGACATATGAACTTTTTGAATCGAGTAGCCTTTTTATGCCCTTTCAACTAATTGTTTAATTTCTAATCGTTGTTCGTTACATCAATCCGTATGATAATGGTTAGCGTACAAGACGCAGCTGCGAATGTGCCAGGCTCAAATCGCGGTATGGAGATAGTTTTTTTTTCTTTATAAAAATAAGAAGAGTTCATTCTGGAGAACTGAACCATAATGGCTCATTACGTAGGTCGCATCATTACTGCCTAGCATGTTAAATTGCAGTGAACCTGCAGCGTATACTCAACGTACCGAGTGCGTACACGTTAAAATAATATATTAATAAATTATGCACTTCTTGGGAAAATTGTTATTTTGACGTGTGTGGCATTGTGGCCCTAGCCGAAGGCGTGGCTCATAATGCCACACGTCAAAATAACAATATTGGCAATAGGTGCATATGCTATTTTATCTATTTAGAACAGTAGAGATAAGTAAATTTGCCCTGGAGGGATAAGTTCGAGATTATCGTTCTAGATAGATAAATATACAATATATCGCCTGCGGCTCGATTCGCAATGCCCACACGTCGCAATAACAATTTTGCCCAGAGATGCGTAATCTTATATTTCCTAGTTACGAAAATAACTATTAAAAGAAAATTATCTATTAATTCGCGTTGCTTGTATGGGTTGTATGGGCAAAAACGAAGAAATTTATAGGCAAGTTGGGGTCATTGATAAGGACAGCTTCCGGTGAATCACGCTCGAAAGATTTCCTATTACTGAAGATTTCAGTTGCAATTCAAAGAGGCAATTCAGCATGTATCCTGGCAACATAAGTGAAAAGTAGAGTAGATGAATTTTATTTATTGTAATTTGTTGTTGAAAAGATCGTTTTTTTACTGGTTGCGCCATTGTGAGCAGTCTTTTTTTTTCTTTTTTCCCGCTTGATTCACCGCTTTCAGATAGAAGTATTTTGGTAACAAGCGATTTTTCTTTACCTTTTTTTGAGGGTCGGTGGGATTGATATAAACGAATTTTATATTCGGCGATGCTATTGGCAGCCGCATACCAATAGTCTCTCTTGAGCACTATTTGCACGCAGTGCCAATTGTCTTTCTTGAACACTATTGGCACGCAAAACAGCATAAAAAAAGAAAATTCTTTGTAAATACCGAGATCAATATAATTTATAATGAAAATTTTCTTTCAGTTCTAAATATTCCAACAATTCGAGCACAAAATTGATTTGTAACGCAGACTTAAGCTTTTCTTTCCAAAAACTGTTTCAAATGACCTGAAAATCGATTCATAGTGAATGACATTTTCGTTACAAAACGAAGAAAAAAAAAATCACTTGAGTGAATTGAAAACCAGATCAGCGCCACTTTGCGTTTTTTTCGTTTATATTTTTAACGAAACTGGAATAACTCGAGTCGTTTAAATATTGCATCTTATAGGGCGCTTCTTATAGAAATTATTCACTCTCGGGTGATGTATGATGAGCTACCGCAGTGCATACTCACTATATTCTATTCGATTCAAAATTTTTTTGATGCCGATAAATAATTCAACGGCAGATAATTCTGCTCTAATTGCACAAATATTATCAAAAATTTTAGAATTAAAATTTTTAAAAACGTTTTTCCTATTTTTAGTATATTGGTATAAATTGGAACACCAACTATAAACAATGTTGTACGTTATATAATTTGTTCTGACGTGTAAAAAAGTCGTTTTACAATAGAGTCGTAAAATATGTATTACTACCCGATACACCTTATTCTCATAGAAATTTATTACCATCCGATGTGTCGATGGCATCAATTTCGAACAAAAAGCGGAAAGATGTGTAAACTTAAATCGATGGGACAGAAATTTGTCCCAAAAATTTTTATTTCCATAAAAAAATTTCAAAAATTTCACTAAAATTCCAAAAATTCAACAAAAGTTTCAAATTTCATCAGCGTGTATCAAAAAAATAAGTGGATAACCTCTCGACTTCGATTCGGAATTATCGATAAATATGCTCAAGAGAGACTACTGGCAGTCATAATTTTTGGTTGTCAAACTCTATTGGGCACTATTTCCACACGCGTGCCAATAGTGGCCAAAAGAGACTAAGAGACTAAGAGACTAAGAGAAACTATTGACACGTGATTGCCAATAGCACCCAAGAGAGACTATTGGCATTCGGTTGCCAATAGCACCAGCCTTTTATATCGGAATATAAGTTTTTGCCGTTTATAAGTAAAAAAAATTAAAGAAATTTACTAAAACAAGAAATTTCAATTTAATGACAAAATGAAATAAATTAATTCTCTTGTTTAACTTTTTCATTATTTTTTTTTTTTTTCTTTTTCAAATTCGTCACTAATCTTCTCTTAGTTTCTTTGGTGGCGGAATCTTACGATGATCGTTGTAACCAAAAAAAAAAAAAAACTTAGAGAAAATTAGCGAATAATTAAAACGAATTTCAACAATAGAAATTGATTGCAAAATTGGATTAAAAAATGTGTAATAAAAAATAAATTTCAAAAAATGTCTGGAAAGTACCTTGATGCGTTAAAATATAGTATTGAGACAAAAAATTTATTTCTGGTATATCACTGCATCCATTCACTTTACTAGATGGTATATCCTGTTCGTTGCAAAATACAACAGTCTTTTGCGGTCTGTCAAATTCAGATACTGTGATACTGCGGTAAAAGTTTTTATAAAAGTCACTATATTCCTCCCAGGTTGCTTCCTTGTTTTCGTCACCCTCTCTACCAGTCCACATTTTATTATTTTAAATTATTGTGTTAATTAGATGTGCGGAAAGACAAAAACGTCCAAAAAATAGACACTGAAAATTTTAGCACATTCACTAGAATTTTTGAATTGAGGATGTAAAATGGATAATTGAGGGAAGGGAAGTCAGTTAATTAGGAATCTATAGGAAAAAGGGAAAGTTCTCTGAAATATTCCAAATTATGGTCATAATCCTTGGTGTTTTTTTAAAGTTACTTGCTTGTGCTTCGATTTTTAAATCTATCTTTTAGTAAGAAAAAAAAGCTATTTAAAAAATTGAAGCAAGTAACTTAGAAATTTTTCGTTTAATTTTATTTAATTCACAATCAAATCAACTAATATTTCTGGTAAATAAACTTCAGTGGCTTTCTCTTGAGAACAAAACAAATCATTTAAATAAAACTGCAAATTCCACTTTTTTTTATTTTTTCTTGCACTTTGATTAGTATGTGTACCACATTATCAATCGATTAGTATGCGATTAGATGAAGTTTATTCTAACAGTATTACCGATATAAGAAATGAGAAAAACGCAAATATTGTGGAGAATATGCGTCTAATCGTTTTGACCGACCGCTTATGAATGAGAAAAAACCGTTTTGGATGCTCAGATATTTTAACATTCGTGGATAAGAAAAAAATGGATCCTGGGCAAATAAAGTGTAACGTCGTCAATGTCACACTGAAAATTTAGCCTCCAGTGTCGCGAATTAGTGTAAAATAATGTCGCCAACGTGAATATGAGAAATTATATTATGAATTTAACGTAGGAATTTCTCGTGTACATTTTTTTGTGAACTGCGCATAAATTTATGTAAAGATTGTTACGGATGATATGGTTTGATTTGAATTAACAAAATTTTCGTGTTGATTATGATGAATATAAATATTTCATGCGCATCTGTCGATTTGTATTTAAAAATATTATTTGAAAAATAATAGATTGCATTCGATGCTGTGAAAATAATTCATTACATGAGGGATCAATTTTGTGATATGAGCGGAACTCACGAGTGGGTTCTGAAGCAACAAGCTTCGGAAATTGTTTTTTAGAGGCTATACTTTGTGTATCCGAGCCGAAGGCGAGGTACACAACTACACGAGTCAAAAAACAGTTTCCAACACGAGTTGCTTCAAAACTGACTCGTAAGTTCCCGAGTTCATAAAATTGATCTCGAATGAATAAATTATTTTCACAGTATCCAGTGTGAGCTATTTTTTTTTTTTTTTTTTGCTTGCCCATCTGAAAATTCATCGTTAATATTTGATTTCGCGAAGAAAACTTCAGTTAAAAGTAATCAATTTAAAGTACTCCCAAAATATTAGAAAAAATACAAACGAACCAAAAGAACCCTTACGAAGAGTGCGTAACATGAGTAAAAATTATACGTAAATATTATATTTATATTTCAATATAATACATCGTCTGTGTATTGCGCTATTTTGAAAGATATTTTTCTGCATATGGGTAATTCCACGTCACCGTTTTAACTTCTTCATACAAAATTGTAACGTTGGGAATCAAACTTAAAAAATTAAAATGTTCATAAAAGTATGAAAAACTTGCAAAATTCCTTAAGTGTAAATTGCATCTTGATTTCAAGACCCCAAATTATTTTCGTAATCATTTGGTACTGTGAATTCGTCGAAATCAGTCATCTTTTTCGTAAAAATGTTTCGTTCCCTACGTTATAAAAGAAAAAATGGAACTACCAGGGTTGGGCTCGTTGGTCAATTATTCTAGCGACGCTAACGCTAACGCTAGAATGGAAAAATATTAGCAACGCTAGTCGCTACTAGCGAGGCTTTTCAAAAACTGGCGCGCTAGTAGCGGTCGCTAGTAGCGAACGCTAACGTTCGCTAACTTAAAAAAAAAAAAATTCTTTGAGTACATTACCTTACTTCTTTACCTTTAATCTTTAAACATTTTAATAGTCGATTGGTTTCTGATAATAAAAAATTATAACTTCGACCAATGGTTAACCTAAATCCAAATAAGAAATTAACTACACACAACACATTCCTAGAGGTAAATCATTTTAACCGAATCCGAACGGTCTGAACAATTTATCGATGGAAATAGATTTGCTTTTAGAATGAGTTGAGCCTCGAAATGTTCGTCCGTTATTTGGCATCTGTCAGCCCGAAGAACATGTTTAGCTAAACTAAATAGTCTCTCACATGCTGCACTACTACACAGTGCAGTGTTATACTTTATAAAGAGTTTCCCGATGTCGGGAAAGTTAACTAAAGTATCTATCGATGTATCCGTTGAAGACAGATAATTGTGTAAAATAATTTCAGCGTTGACTGTTGTCGACGGTTGTGCACCAGAAAAACCTGAGTCAACTTCATAATCAAACAATTTTTTAAATGTACTGAGATTTTCGATGTCGCTGCGATTGTTTCCACTTGAACTCAAATTTTCTTTTTCAGCAGCGGAATTGTTTTTATCCAAAATTTCTTGCAGTTCGACTGCAAGTTCCGTAAATAGCCTTCTTTTAACGGAAGCGGTAAGCATTGGATATGATTTAAATAATGGATGCAACAACATGACCTTTAAATACGAGGGGCACCCTAAAAGTTTCGGGAATCGGCTATATCGGCTCGTGTAAACTTTTCGCCAATTTACACAAAAATTAAATTGGTCTTTCCTGATTTAAAAATGATGATCAAAATGAAAATCGATCGTAGCAATCAAAAGATACAACAATTCCAAAAAGTCATTGCAGAAAAAAAATGGATTTATCACGTGAAAATTTTAGAGCCATGATTTTCTACGACTTTAAGTCTGGCTTGACTCCCAAATTGTGTATTGATCGTTTGCAAAAAGCATTTGGAGATGAGGCCACATCCAAGACCACTGTTTATCGGTGGTTCGCTGAGTTTGAATCGGGACGCACTTACCTCAGTGACGACTTTCGTGAAGGTCGACCTTCCACAGCCATCACCGATGGAAACATTGACCATGTCCGGAACATGATTGAAGCCGATCGACATGTGACCTATGCTGAGATAGCTGCATCCCTTGGGATCGGGAAAAGTCAAATAC
Organism: Pseudolycoriella hygida; assembly: GCA_029228625.1. Classification (NCBI taxonomy): domain Eukaryota; kingdom Metazoa; phylum Arthropoda; class Insecta; order Diptera; family Sciaridae; genus Pseudolycoriella; species Pseudolycoriella hygida. The sequence goes on from CM055406.1 coordinate 81,704,899, forward strand.
AAACAATTTTACACGAACATTTACGCACACGGAAGCTTTGTTCTCTGTGGATCCCACACAAATTGACAGACGACCAAAAGGAGGCTCGTGTGAAATGGCGCCGAGATTCTCTCAATAAATTCGACAATGGGGCTTCTGATTCAGTATATAGCATCGTAACAGGTGACGAAAGTTGGATTTACAGCTATGATCCCCAAACAAAACAGCAATCCACCGTTTGGGTGTTTCAAAATGAAGATTTACCAACAAAGGTAATTCGCGCTCGAAGCGTCGCCGAGAAAATAGTCGCTACTTTCTTCAGGAAATGTAGTCATGTGGCTACTGTACCACTTGAGGATTGTAAAACAATCAATTCAGAGTGGTATACTACGATTTGTTTGCCAAAAGTATTTGAAGAACTACGTGGAAAGAGTCGAAATCGCAAGATCGTCCTCCACCATGATAATGCAAGCTCCCACACAAGTGCTCTGACCACGACGTTCTTGGGGAAGGAAAAAATCAAGCAAATTGCCGACTTGGCACAGTGCGACTTTTATTTGTTTCCGAGTGTCAAGAATAAGTTGCGTGGGAAGCGATTTTTATCTGCGGAAGCTGCTGTCGAGGCATATGAACAAGAAGTGGCCCAAATCCCAACTTCCGAATGGACTCGATGTTTCGAAAACTGGTTTTTAAGGATGAAAAAGTGTATAGATTGTAATGGTGATTATTTTGAGAAGCAATAAAATCGTTTTATAGCCGATTCCCGAAACTTTTAGGGTGCCCCTCGTAGTCGTCTTTCATTGTGTCAGGAAACCTTGGTATAAATTTAGAAATTTTACAAACGGAAAGCAATATGTAAGTTTCTGGATATCTTTGATCTTATGATTCATTTTGTGAATCGTTTTTGGAAAAAACTCCTTGGTACATATACTTCTCCCCTTGTAAAATGTCCAACGCGTTGGCTAAGTTTTCTGTGATCTGAAGTTAAAAATTAGTAAAGTTGAGTTAGTAGTTAAACGAAGACTTCGAAATTCTTCAAATTACTCTGATATACTCCTTAATGATTGCGTGATCCATTGGCGTGATTCTTTCCAGGCCGAGTCCATTAGTTACATTCAACAGTTCCTCTGGCATCTCATCTAACAATGCAGACAAACAAACGATGTTATCGAACAATGAATTCCACCTTGTTGGCGATGGAGTTACCAAATATCGATTGAGATAACTGTGTACCAGGTCAGCTGCTTTTGATCTATTTTGTTGTTTGCTGAAAAGCTCTTAACATTTTGCCAATACCGGGTCAAAAATCGTCTCTCGAAAAAGTTAGTATTCCAATTGGAATGCAGTTAATTCTTTCTTTTTCTTTGTAACTCTTTGCTTCTTGGTTTTAATGTCCGATGTCAACATCAGGCAAATTGAGTGAGAACCACATCGACCGTGCGAAGGAAGAAAAGTTTGTTCGTTACTACTTTCACTCAAAAGATCAGTAAGGTCCTCAAGGTCGTCTTCGTCTTCGAATATTTTATCTTCGCGTTGGTGGTCCTTGAATGCTTTTTTGAAATTGGATCCTCCATCGGTGATTATTTTTAAAATTTTTCTGATCGGAATGAATGAATGAATATTAATTTTATTGTCTACTTTTCTCAGGCTGACATGGAAAAAGAGTGGCTATGACTATTGTCATAAACCTCGTTAAAAAACCATGAAAACGTTACAAATAATACTCTTAAAGTACAATAACACTATCACAGACAAAAATCACAAAATAAAAAATAAAAATCACAAAACAGAAAGAAGTCAAAACAAACAATAATAATAACCAAGAGAAAGAAAAACTATGTAGTCAAAACTAAAATTGTAAATAAAAAGCACTCAAAGAGCTTGGTCATAAAATTTAAAGCAAAAATAAAGCAAAAAATAAAAAGCTGCGTCAAAGGTGAAATAAATAAGATAAATAAATAAATAAACGACACTAAGTATAATAATTAAGTCCACCAAGAAGGAGTCGTCAAGTTGAGCCGTAGGCGTCGTCAAATAAAATACTCGAACAGCAAAATATCGGCCACATGAAAAAAAAATCTTATTTTCATTTTTAAAACATTTGAAAAGTATAAAAAAGTTAATCACCGGGTTTGTGCTTCCGGTTTCGGTTGTCATAGAAGTGGAAAGGAAGCACCAAGCAAACACTATCCAACCAAACCAAATGAGCCAAAAATCGAATCATCAAGCCCATGTACTTTATTCCTGAATTCGAGAGAAGGAAGCGTCGGATCTACATGAGCAACAGCAAGGTTGAATAACCGGCAGGCGAAATTAAATGGTGAAAACTGTGAATAATCACAGTTGGTACCGGTTATCCGAATCATAGAAAATTTACGTAGTACTCTAAAGCCGTCATTCAAAATAATCTTATTGCGGAGAAACTTCGAATTCAATCCAGTCAGAATATCGTGAATGAAAAAAACTGCTGCGTCGGTGCGGCGTCGTAAAAGTGATTTAAGGGTGAGCTCGGCACATCTGTCGGCATATGGACGTAAACGATAACTTTCATTGTCACTGTCGATGTGTCTGTCACGGTTAGCGTATAGAACAAATTGCCGATGAACACTCTCTAACCGCTGGATGTGAACAGCATGATGAGGTGCCCAGATCGTGCTAGCGAACTCAATATGTGAGCGAACAACGGCTGAAAAAAGCATTTTTGCAGCGTTGACGTTGAATCGTCCGTAGCACTGGCGCTTAACAAATGATAGCATCGAAGTAGCTTTCATTGAGGCCAGCTCATAGTGATCATTAAAGCAAAACTTGTCGTTATATGTAACTCCGATGTCCTTGGTGCTATGAACGCGATTAATCAAGTGACCATTCATTTGGTAGTTAGCCAAAATTGGTGAACGCTTACGAGATAAAGAAATTATTTTGCATTTATCAGCATTTAGTTCAAAATTATTGTCGGAGCACCACTTCACGAACTTGTCAATTGAGTCCTGCATTGAGACCGTATCTTCCATTGAAGAGATGCTGTTATGAACAATTTTTTTATCATCGGCGAAGTTGATGTCTTTGGTAGGATGAGTGGCACAATCGGAATCATTGTAGAACACCACAAAAAATAGAGTGGCCAACACGGAGCCTTGCCTTATTCCATCATCATCATCATCATCAAACTTTATAGACCGTTTATACCTTCCGGTGTGGGGTCTTTAAGCCGCAACCCGGTGGTCATTGACCACCCCCCTCCATACCCTTCTATCCTATGCCAAGGAGATGGTTTGCTCGCCCAGTGAAAGCCCCCTAACTTCTAAATCTGATTTAATTGAGTCTATGAACCTTCTCCTTGGCCTACCCCTAGGACGTACACCCGGGACCTGTGCATTCAATATCCTCTTTGGGAGCCTACTATTACCCATCCTTTGAACGTGCCCGTACCATCTCAGACGACTAACCCTTGCCGCCTCCTCCACTGACCTAACCCCTAAATTTTCTCTGATGTCGTCGTTCCTGATATGATTGTCCCACTGTTCCCTCCGATTCACTTTTGCTATGCTCCTAAGAACCCTCATATCTGAAACCTCCAAGTCATGCACAAGGTATCCGCAGTCCACCCAACTTTCACTACCATATAAAATTGTTGGCCTGAAGATTGATCTGTGAATAGCTAACTTTGTGCCACTACTTAATTCCTTCCTGTTAAACACATGAGACCTCAACTGACTGGCCACCGCATTTCCCATTCTCCTCCTTTCCTCAAATTCCCTAACTAACTTGCCATCCTCTGAAAACATGGCCCCTAAATATTTAAACTCAGAAACCTGTTCCAACTGCTCCCCATTTAAACTGCACACTACGTCTTTCCTAAATTTGCCAACATGCATAACCTTTGTTTTGCCGACGCTTATCTTCATCCCGTACTCCTCACATGCTACATTCAGGCAGTCAATCCCCCTCTGCAAATCATCGGCATTATCTGCTAATAGGGTTAAATCATCCGCATAGGCCAGGATTTTCATAATTACATCCCCAATTTCCACATTCCCCTGCAAATTGGCCTGCTTGATGATTTTGTCCATGAAAATTATGAACAGAAGAGGAGAGAGACAACAACCCTGACGAACGCCCTCATTAACCTCGAAAGCCTCACTAATTTCACCATCTATCCTTACCGCAGCCTTGCTCCCTGAGTAGATGCTTTTAATGGCGCCCAATAAACCTCCATTAATCCCGTATTCGCTAAGCACCTCGAACAGCTTTTGCCTCGGTACCCGATCAAATGCCTTTTCCAAGTCGATGATGCATAAGTACAGATCAATATTCCTCTCAAAGAGCTTTTCTATAGCCTGCCTAAGACAAAAGATCTGATCCTGACACCCTCTCAGAGGTCTGAAACCACTCTGAGCCTCGTCCAGAACCTCTTCCACTATAACCCTAACCCGATCTACTAGCACACTAGCATAAACCTTTCCGACCACGCTCAAAAGTGAAATCCCTCTGTAGTTGCTACAAACTTTACGGTTGCCCTTCTTAAAGATCGGAGCAATAACACCGAAGCTCCAGTCAGCGGGTACTACTGAGGACTTCATGGCTAAATTAAAAATCCTACAAAGCCATTGGATCCCACCAGACCCGCTATTCTTAATAAATTCTGTCCTAATTTCGTCTACACCTGCGGATTTTCCTGCCTTCAGCCTGCTGACCTTTCGTGTCACCTCCTCTAATGTAATTTCTTCCTCACCCTCCGAGTTAGCAAACTGATTTCTGTCAGGTGCCACTACCGGATTGACAGATGCAAATAGATCCTGAAAGTAATCACGCCAGGTTTCCAGTACTTCTCCCTTATCCGTAATTAACTGGCCATCTTTACCCAAAATGCTACCGCAGCCCTCCTTTTCACCACCACGCCTAATATCCTTAATCGTCGACCAGAATTTTTTACCCTTTCCTTGACCTGCTTCTTCCAATTCTTCTCCGAACCTCTTCCACGCGAGGTCCTTTGCTTCTTTAACTAGAGCCTTAACCGCCTGACTACAAGCCCTGTAAGCTCCTTTCTTCTCATCCGTTTTATCCTGTAACCAAACCAAATAAAGCTTTCTTTTCTCCAACACAGCCTTTTTGATATCGGCGTTCCACCAACCCGTCCTTTTGTTCCTACCTCCGCTAGAGACACTACCCAGACATTCCTCAGCTGCACTCAAAACAAATTCCTTAAAATTTGCCCACTCAGCCTCGATGTCCCCGCAGTCCGAAGGAAGCCCCTCAAAACCTTCTGTGAACTTTGCCATGAAACGAGCCCTAACTTCCTCCTCCTTGAACTTTCCTACGCGAAATCTGCGAACTACCTTTTTCTTCCTTTTAGCCTGACAGAGTTTACCAACCGACAGATGTGCACCCAAAAGATAGTGGTCCGAGCCGAAGGTGAAACCCCTGAAAACACGCGTGTCACATATTTCCTGCCTCTTGTCCTGTTCTATAATTACGTAATCAATTATTGACTTATGATCCCAACTTTCATTGACGTAAGTGTACCGGTGGATCCATTTGTGCTTAAAGAAAGAGCTGGTTACTGCTAACCCATTGAAATCACAGAAATCTAACAACCGCTTCCCATTTGAGTTCAAAGTATCTTCCCCGAATTTGCCTACCACCCTTTCATAACCTGCATTGGTTTTACTGTTTCCTATCCTCG
>CM055406.1:81733627-81752375 GCA_029228625.1 Pseudolycoriella hygida
TAGTACATCTCATGGATGGCACTGGGTTTGTCGCACAGCTTACCACTGGCACAGTAAAAACTTTCCGGTAATGAAAGGATCTCAAAATAGTAGAACCACAAAAAAGTAGCGAAACTAGTAAAAAATGATCTAGCCCCTAACCCTTCATGGGTTGTTAAGGCAGATTATTATTATTATTATTAAGTGATCGCAGCCAGTATGTCCAGTTGATTGGCTGGAAATCCCGATCGTTCCGTGCTAGATCAGGCCTCCCGCAAGGAACTCACATTGGCCCTCTTTGGATATATTCATTTTCTTTGGCTTCTATGAAATGTGCTAATTTTGTATAGAAAATGACGATTTTCTAAAGGTCATATCTTCGGATCCATTGGACCGACTTTAATGTCGATTTCAATCAAAATTTTACGTAGAATCCGATAAACTAGGTCTCAGGAGGTACGACGTAAAAGTCAAAACTTAGTTGTATATATAATTCCGCAGTCTAATTTTTTTGATCATATGGGGACTTGCGTCACGGGCACAATGCTACCGCGCTCCCATGATGAGAACCCTGGCCTATGCAGATGACTTAATTCTGTTGGCGGATAATACGAATGATTTGCGGAAGGAGATTTACTGCCTGAATGTACCTTGTGAGGAGTACGGGATGAAGATAAGTGTAAGCAAAACCAGGCATCCGTAACGTTGTAACTTTATAGAAAAAGTTACATATCGTAACGTTACTCGACGTATTTTTATTATATTTTGGTACATTTGAAACGTTATCGATGTACTTTTATTTTATTTTGTTACACTTGGTAACGTTAGTCTTTAATTTTATTCCATTTTGGTACAGTTCGTAACGTTACTAGGTGTAACGAAAAAATTCGGACCAGTAACGTTATACAATCAAATAACATATAAATTATATCAACAAGGTTAAGTTGCTGTGGCTTCACAAAGCGATGTGAAATTGACAGAAAATTATTTAGTTCTCACGCTTTGTGGCATTCTTATCAAATGTAAAACTCGCATTTGAACATAATTACGTTATAAGGTTGAAAGCCACATACATTTGCTGTCACGTTTTTTCACCCAAATGTCAAATTTGAAAACTGAGACAGCAAATGCATATGGCTTGTAACTTTATAACGTTCGTTTGGTATCGTTTTCCATCGAATGACAAGATTCAATTAAGCAGTTTGCGAGTTTGACATGAATATTTTTTACAATGGCGGTAGCGACGTGTAGCTGACAATAAATGTACATAAGGGCTGTCCATATAAAACGCACGCTATAAGAGTGGCCGTCTGATGGTTGCGTAAATACACAATATTTCGATTCTAGCCCAAACATAATTCGGAACGTTACTGACTGTAACGAAATAATTATAAATACCGTCTGTAACGTTACTGACTGTAACGAAATAATTATAAATACAGTCTGTAACGTTACTAGGTGTAACGAAAAAATAAAAATACCATTTTGTAACGTTACAAATTGTAACGTAAATATTATGTTACAAATCGTTACATACTCTCACTGTAACGTTACAATTTGTAACTTTATCTTTTTTATTACAGTTGTAACGGTTACAAAAACCCGTATTTTGTAACGTTAGCTTACAGTAACGAAAAAATAAAGTTACAAATAACGTTACTCAGGATGCCTGAGCAAAACAAAGGTTATGCACGTCGGCTCATCTCGGAAAGAGGTATCTTGTAGTGTAAATTGAGGTTAGCAAGTTAGTTTAACGCAGGAAGGTGCGGGAAATGCTTGATAAAACCAACAAGTTTTTTTTTAAATTTTCAATATAATTATTGTTGCCCGTTACCACATACAAAATTCAGTGTACTGTACAGCGATGAACAAAGAAATTTTATTTGTCAGCGCTTTCCGTCTTTGCTTCATTTTCAATTTTTTTGAATTTTTTTGATTTTTATGAGCAATTATCTACATTTTAGCAATAATTTACGAATATTTCTGTTCGTAATGAGATTCTTACGAAGTTCTCGCATTGACTTCTGGTTTCCAAAAATCTTATTGCTCTTTGATGGAGTAGTAGCGCTTTTAATTTTGACCGTTATTTCAGCTATTTCGTAAACGTTTTCGTTCTTTCACTTCTAATTTCCTCAAAATCTATGCAATTTGATCGGTCTTGAAGAGACCTTTCAAACAAGTTCTCATAGACTGAAATTGAACTACTTTCTGATGAAAAAAAGTAAATTTTTTGATGATTTTACTCATTTTAGCGCTTTTTCTTAATTATTTTTGTTCATTGACGCCCAAGTTTCCCAATGTTCATATGGTTGGATAGCCCAATTAACCAAATTATTCTGCGGAAAGTCGTGCGGACATTGAACAAAAGAAGCTTTTGAAAGCCTTCATTGTTCTTTGTCTGAACGAATTTCCGCGGAAGAATTTGTTTAATTGGGTAGATTTTAACGAGACCTTTCCAACGAGCCCTCATATGCTGAAATTGAATTATATTTGCATGATGTTTGAGGAAGTTTAGGCATGATTTTATCACATTTTGTAGCGTTTCCTGTAGCAATACAGTGTGCCAAAACACATGTCATTTCTCAGTATATCATGGAGCTGTTCAAGACCTTTCCAAAGAGACCGCAAAAGCCTAAATCGGTCAAGGTTACGATACTTTTCGGAGTATGTGAATATTTCCAAATTCATAAAAGTATACTTTTACGAAAAAATCAGTTTTTAGCACTATATCAACCAAAAGTTCACCCAGTGATCTCCTCGCAAATCTTAGGGTTTAATAGGCATTGATGATACCTTTCATATGAACCCATTTCTTTGCCATTTGAACCCCTTTTAGATACTTTTTGATGCTTTTTTCGACATTTTTCATCGTTTATTGTAGCACTACGTTAAGCGTTGTGGCGCTACAAATGTCTTGAAAAAGTACATCCTACAGCATGTCTCCGTCTCCAACAAGCCCCCAAACGCCAAAATCGGTTAAGGTTCGATACTTTTCAGAGGATGTGAAAATCGTCAATAATCCTACCAACATCCAATTTAAACATAGCTGTGCCTAGGGGCCGCTAGTTTTCAAAAAGTATTAGCGCTTTAAATTTTAGTAAAGCGCTAGCTCTAGTATAATGTATTGTAATATTGATCACATATTAGAAAATGTCTAACGAAATTGTACAAGTAACAAAATTTACAATTGAACTTTAATCACATACATTTCGTTATTCAAATTACTCTATTCTTTGCAGTTTTGTTTCATACAGTCTCGATACCTTTGTTGTATAAACATTGTAAAGTCATTCTATAATAAATAGAAAAGTTTTACTTCTTTTTATTTTCCGTGACGTACGTATAATAACCAACCACTCTAAATGTCAACAGAGATTTAAAGTCTACTTTGGTTCCATCTATATTTCTCTTTCTCCCCGTCAACAAAATGTGTACACACACACACTTGTATGCATACATGAAATGTGACAAAGGATAGAAAGAGAAATATCGATGGAACGAAAGTGGACTTGAAATCTCTGTTGACATTTGCAGTGGCTGGATTTCATTTGCAGACAATCTGTTCATCGCAGTAAGTTTACGTGGAAACATGACTATTTTTGCATTTTACATTCTTTTATGATGCGTTATTGCATTATTTACATTTTATGTGCTATAAGCCGACTCGATATGATACTACAATGTTACTGCTTTAGGTGCTTTAGTTGGAATTTCTGAAGTAATAACTAGCGCTAGCGCACTAACGCGAATCCCTAGTTTCGACCCGAAAAACATCGCTACTAGCGGTAGCGCCGCTAGTTTTCAGATGGCAGTAGCGCTGGTGCTAGCGCCGCTAGAAAAAATCACTAGCGCGCACAGCTCTGAATTTAAATGATGATTTAAAAGCCTCCCGATATCCTACACTAAATTTACATACTCATAACTTCCGATCAAAATATCCAAATCGAGTAAACTTTTTTTTGTTACAAGGTCTCAACTTTTTCTAGGATTTGGGACACTTTTGGAAAAAAGCATTTAAAATCATTTGTTTCTATGAATAGTATAAAACGTATAGATTATCTTAATAAAAATCAGATTTGTTTAAACCTCGAATGAGGAAACATCTCTCTTTCAATTGTAGAATCGAATCTTCTATTCACTACAAATTTGTGACTCTTGACTTTCACAGAACACAGTTCTGGACGCAAACACACAAAAGTTCATCGCTTTTGCTAAATCAAATATTTTTGCAACCCAGGCTTTTGAACATTATTCAAAAATATAGTTCTAAAAGTCTAAACATGAATTTGTTTCAAGTAGTTACCCATATGATTGAATTTTTCATGTCGACAAAATGAAACATATTTTCACTTGTTTATAGCCAAAAACATTTTCATTTCAACAAATTAATAATTCAGTCTAGTAGCTTATCGGATTCGTTATAAATACGAACATCGATTCTCTTACTAATTTGTTGGACAACCGTTCAAACAATGTTTTGAATTAAACCAAATTAAGGGAGATTTCAAATAAATCTTTTGGTATTCAATAGGGTGTAGCGTTTTTGAAAAAATATTTTATTTTTTTAGGCCTGGGGGTATGAATGATCCAGAATTGTCCACTGATTGTTTTACAAGTCGAAGTTTTTTTTTTTACTCGTCGACCTTCCCATGCGCACGCTATTTTTGTGAGTTTTTGGTACTTGTCACCATAGTACGACTCCTCCGGCTAGACGGCTACATTAGAAGTCAGTGTATTTTGACGATAATTACTCCTGAGATACGTGGCCGCAAATAAGGGTTCGAAGCCGTTCCAAATACATCGACCTTCCTGCCGATAACTATCAAGAAATATTGCCGACGCTGACTTTTTAGTAAATTTTCAGACTTTGAAGGCCTGTCGATCCTATGAATAGTGAGAAAAAATATTGTGTTATATCTTGTTTTGTTAGCGCTGACAGGAGCTTTCAAACGCGTATATGGTTGGCCATAAATGTGCATTGGTTAGATACTTATGTGCTGTCTTAAGTGTGAAAAAGTCGAAAAAATTGGTTGAACGAAAAAATGGTTTTCCAAAATTTCATCGAAATCCGTGTGCAATCTGTTGCCAATCGTTCCTAATGTTGCTAGAATAAACAAATAAACGATTAGCAAGGGATTGCACACGGATTTCGATGAAATTTTTGAAAACCATTTTTTCGTTCAACCAATTTTTTCGACTTTTTCACACTTAAGACAGCACATAAGTATGACCGAGACCGAGACATCATCTGCATAGCACTGGGTGAATATTCCAGATTGATTGAGTTTGACTAGGAGATAGTCTATTACCATGCACTAAAGTATAGGTGATAGTATGCCCCCTTGGGGACATCCCCTAGTAACTCCCAGACTGATTGGTGCCACAAATGCTAGCTTCCACAGTTCTACACCCCAGCATCAATCCATCTTGCAGCAATGTCTTCTGTATGTCTTTCTCTGACAGCTTTCTCAATTATGTCAAAACCTGTGTTATCGAAAGCTACCTCTATATCCATAAAACATCCCAAGGCTACTTGTTTGTTTCCCAGAATGCTTTCGATTTTTTGGGTCATTTGGTGAAGTGCCCTTCCAGTGGATTTTCCCGTCTGATAAGCATGTTGGTTCACGTGAAGTGGAAAATTCCTTAGGACTTCTTTCCTCAGGTAAAAGTCGAGAAGCCTTTCTACTGATTTTAGCAGAAAAGACATCAGACTGATGGGCCTGAAGTCTTTGGCTTCGCTGTGAATCGTTCGCCCAGGTTTGTGTATGAAGGCTACTCTAACTCTTTCCCATTCCTTAGGTATGTAGGTCAGTGCAATGGAGCTCTTAAAAATGCCGATCAGTCGATGGAGGAGTAGTTCCATGCCTTCGTTGAGTAGAGCTGGAAAAATCCCGTCCGGTCCAGCTGACTTAAAGGAATGAAATTTGTGGATCGCAAATTTCACTTTCCCTTTCTTAGTCAGCTTAGTCTTTCCAGCGAATCAAAGTTGCCGCGTGCCAATTCATTCATGTTTCTATGAAATGACTTTAGTTGTCGGTTAAATTTTTGTTTAGTATCGAGATTTAATTCGAGAACTTGTAGGCGGCTTTAGGGAACACATGTTTTGCCGAGAATTGGTAATGTCACAGGCGGGATTCGTTTCCGTAAAATACCACAAATTTAAGAAAGGATGAGAGTCCCTAAGCTTCTACAAGTGGCCGCTCTAAATCTTGAAAAAATTGGCGCCGATCAGTTCTCTATGATGTCCTCAACACTTTAGAAAATTTTAGCCTAAACGAATTTTGACAATTTTCAATATATTTTTTCATATAAAATGCTTAGTAGACCTGTCCAAAATTCTATGTTGTCGAAAAGTTAGGGGGCTCGCCCGGAAAACGGTGTCAAATGGTCCACCGAAAAAAAGTCTTTATGGGTCGGATGAAATCCAGAGCGATTTAATGGCGTTTAATGTGAAAAATGACTACAATTCGAGCATCAATATCTACATCGGCAAGTGTCCGAATATTCTTGTTAATGAGCTCGTTTTCTAGGTTTTTTCTTCCTCTAAAGATTGTTTCTAAGAAGCTAGACTGGAAATGAATCCCTTGTATGAGTTCCACACGACTAAAGTAGTGTAGCATTTTTGCAAAAATTGTTTCCACTTCAATTAAGTGAAAGTCATACTGGGAATTGCTTTAGAGTCTAGTTTCTTAGAAATAATTTTTAGAGGAAGAGAAAACCTAGAAAACAAGTCCATTAACAAGAATATTCGGATACTTGCCGACGAAGATATTGATGCTCGGATTTCGGTCATTTTCTCCTTTAACGCCATTGAGCACCCATTAAATCGCTTCGGATTTCATCCGATCCATAGAAACTTTTTTTTTTGTGGACCATTTGACACCGTTTTCCGGGCGGGCCCCCTAACTTTTCAAACTTAATTTTCCCGTACATTTTTGGACCGGTCTAATGCTTAGGGACAGTCTTTCTTTGAGAATCACAAACTTTTATTATTTCAAAACAAACACTCTGACTTCACGTACGTTATGCGCCATTTACCTATCGCATCGCACACCGTTTATATCAACTTACCGAGTGGGTACACGTTCAAATCTGTAAACAAACAACATACAGGAGGAGAATCACAAGCTCTTCTTCTTCATCTTACGATTCTTCTCCTGTATATATCGGTTCTGTATGTAACACTGCAAAAATATGACCTTTATGTTCATTAAAATTGTTTTTTTGGTGAAATATCGATCAGTTCTTGTGCTATATATAAGTGTTCACTTTTGATTTTCTACAAATAAAATAACCGGTGAAGGCAGCAAAAAATCGCTAATTTGTGCCTTGTGAAAAGTGTTTTCATACTTTAAACTTCTGCAAGCATTATAACGCTTCCTTCCAGAGTATTTATGAGAAATTCTTTTTTATTAGAATTGTTAAACTATTTCAAAAAGATGGTTTTAATTCTGTGAACTTTGAGCTAAGATATTAATCATAAAATTCAATTTAATTTGTGATCTTCGGACTTTATGGGGCTACTTTCAATATTAAGAAAGTAAATAATTGAGCAAGATATGTCATAATGTCAACAATAATTCAAATCGGAAGATTTGTGTGAGGATCAAAAATTAAATTCGAATTAAAGATTAAGATCTTCACTCAAACCTCACAACATTTTAACCATCTTTTGGAAATAGTTTAACAATTGTAATACAAACATGTTTGTCGTTATTACTCTTGAAGTAAGCGAAATTATGATTCCAGAAGTTGGACGTATTAAAACACTTTTCACAAGCTAGCTAGAAAGCTCAGTAAAGCTCATAAAAGGTACCGTGCCAGCGTTGGTACTTCCAGTGAAACATCTCTAAGGTTACGCTTCTTGTCCATCAGTAACGAATTCAGAACCCTCCAAAGCGAGTCCTATGACAAATACATAAAAAGGAATTGCTGAAGTCTGATCCGTCCAAGTTCTGGTCTTATGTGAAGTCAAGGAAAAAGACATCTGGTTATCCTTCAATAATGTATCGTGCTGGAGTAAAAAGCAATACTCCAAATGAAACTTGCAATCTCTTTGCTAATTTTTTCGAAAGCATTTATTCTCCTAGCAAATCGAAAATTGTCTAATGTTTGTTATTAAATTGTACAGATGAAATGTTAACTGCCTAAAAAAAGGAATGTGATGCGTTCATGATTTCAGGATTTCTGTATGTTAACGCTACAATTTATTTTAATAATTTTTTCACGATTGAATATAATTTTCAATCGAATTTAATTTAAGTAGCGTCGATTAAGCGATAGATACGTAGAAGAATTTAAAATTTCAAGCGATTAAGCGGACGACAGAGGAAATCAAATTTTGAAAATGTAAATGGGGGTCATGGTCACCAAAAGTTTCGGGGAGGGGCTTAAAACTTTGTCCTCAATTTGTCCTTTGAGTCCATTCGAATAAAAAAATTTGTCCTGCCTGGGCCAAAGTCTTATTCGCAACTATCTGTCTGAACGTTTCCAAAGTGTTTGTATTGATGGTTATTTTGCGGAGTTGTGCGAGATCAAACTGGGTATACCTCAAGGTTCGGTGCTTGGCCCATTGCTTTTTTCAATGTATATAAATGACTTACCTCGGTGTCTCAAGAGTGCTGCTCGTCATATGTTTGCAGATAATGTACAGTTACTATATTCAGAATCAATAAACAAAATCAATAAGGCTGTTTTCAGGGTTAATCAGGACCTTTACGCTGTAAATAGCTGGGCACATGAGAACTTTTTTAGATTAAATGCGAAGAAATCTCAAGCAATTATTCTTAGCGATATGGCTGACTTGCTTCTGAGTCCAAATCGACTCTCCCCTATTTTGTTAAATATGACGTTTAAAGACCAAGTCAGTGAAATATGCACAAAAGTATTTTCCAGGCTGCGTAGTCTATGGGCGAGCAGCAATCTTTTTTCTGTAAAGACCAGAAAGATGCTGTTTAAGTCGCTCATTTTGCCAGCATTCACATACGCTGACCCGGTCTACTCCACAAATCTGTCTGCCATTGACATTCGGGCACTGGGAGGGGCTTTCTCCGCTTGTGTGCGTTTTATATTTAAACTGAGACGCTATGACAGTACTCGCAAATATGTCAACAAAGTGCTTGGGTGCCCAATTTTGACCTACCTCAAGCACGAAATTATCGAGACGCAAACACCGGATTATCTAAGAGAGAAAATAATGGTTGGGAATATGACGCGAAATCGTAACTTGATTGTACCAAAGCACAAGTCAGAACAATATAATCGTTCGTTTGTTGTTCGCACTGTTGCAGATTATAACTCGATTCCAGTTCGTATAAAAAGGCTTCGATCGCAAAAACAGTTTAACAATGCATGCCTGGAATATTTCAAAGTCATCTCAGTTCATTTAGTGCTGCCACCCCTGTTTTCTCGAGTTCATTTCTTTTCTTTTGGTTTTTATCGCGATTGAGTAGTAGTATGAGCCAACCCTTTTTCATCTCTTTCATCCATGTTAAGAATTATCATAATATGGGTTACTAGCGACTGAGTTTTATTTGTTTTATTTTTGTTTTTATGTTTATTTTTATTTCTAGTTGAGTATTATTATTGTAAGCTAAAGCCTCTTCTTATAGGACATTTATGTATATTCCCTTTATGTCCTAGTGGAAAAATAAATGAATCTGAATTTGAAAAAGCTCTCCAAGTCGAAAACTATGAAGGCAGTGTTTTCTCCAAAAACTGATTTTTCCAAAAGTATGTCCTCAATTTGTCCTTTCAGTATCTGCCATTTATATTTTCAAAACATTTATTAGGACAAGAACATAAGTTATGCTTTTACCGACAAAAAAAAATTTTACTACCAAAATTTCAATTTAAATGAACTTAGAAACTTCAAAAATTCTTGTATCCTGGAAGTTTTCCTTTTCAGAAATGTGTAACAAAGTTCCCAAGCGTCGCCAGTTCAAATCCTGTCGGCGATAATTTTTTTTCTTAACTTTTGTTGATTATTCACACATATTTACAAATTTCTGAAAAGGACAACTTCCAGGACTGCTCTTGAATTCTGATTCGCAACAGAAAAATGTCCTCATTTTGTCCTTTTCGAATAACCCACAAATGTTAAGAAAAAAAAGGTAGCCGACAGGATTTGAACCGGCGACGCTAGGGAACTCTGTTACACATTTCTGAAAAGTACAACTTCCTGGACTCCTCTGGAATTATGATTTGCGACAGAAAAATGTCCTCATTTTGTCCTTTTCGAATAATCAACAAAAGTTTTACTTTCAAGAAGCACGTCAGGTAGCGGTCCGACCGGCGATTGTACCGCCCGACGAGTGCTTAAATGCCGGTCGACAGGCCGTTCTGGATTGGTTCAACAACTTTTCGAGCTGCATCTTTTCCGCCAACCGCTGGTTGACCGGCAATTACAGAAAGTCTTCCGCTTATTTGAGTCTTTTCGGACTCTGAAAATCTAGAAAAAATACACATGAGAGGTGGGCTCAGTATCATCCGCGGACGATACGCGGAAGACTCAGATGATGCAGCGTGAAAAGTTGTACAAAAATGCCCAAACAACCAATTTAAAATTATTTATGCTTTCGTCACGCAGAACTTTCAGAGCAAGTTTTGTCAACGAAATTACTAAACGACAAAAAAGTATCACAACTACTAGATCAATATTGAAGATGAAATTAATAAATTAGTCATTGTGGTACTTTTTTGAAATTTGATAATTTATTTAACAAAAGTCTCTCTGGAAAAAAGTTGATTATAGCGTGCGCGCTCTTATGGTTTTGTTTTATTTTTCTCAAAGAAAATTTGAGCCGCTGATATACATAGAAGTACAACGTTTACTCCTGCCATAAACCAGTAAAAAACCATTCTAATTTATAGAAGCTACTGCGCCGCAGGCGAAATTTTTATTTATTTATCACTTTGGGAAGTTTGAGGTCCATTACAATTTAAAGTTAAATTTCTTTTGTTTTATAAAATCTATTATGATATTTACTAATTCGCCGTGAGGGGCAACGCCACATACGATTTTGCTCGTACGGGGCAGTTGGCATCAACGCCATCAAGAACTCGCCATCTAGACCCTTTGGTCTTCTCCTGAAAGGACAAAATGAGTACATATTTTTGGTATTATCTGCTGGTTAATACATTTTTTTATTGTCTTTAAAAATTTGGAAGGAGCTTTCATTTCTTTTTAGTACACTCTATTTTCTAGCAACCTAAGACAGACCCCACTTTTCGGATTTCACATACGCATAGGACAAATTGAGGACATTTGAATTAATTCAAAAATACAAGAATTTTTGAAGTTTCTAAGTTCATATATAAATTGAAATTTTAGTACTAAAATTTTTTTTACCGGTAAAAGTATAACTTATGTTCTTGTTCTAGTAAATGTTTTGGAAATATGAATGACAGATACTGAAAGGACAAGCTGAGGACATATTTTTAACATACTTAATACTTATTTCCGTGATAATAAAAACAGTAGTATTAAAGTATTTGTACTATGAAATTTTTGCTACTAACATTCTGAATTGAGGACATTTTTTTGGAAAAATCAGTTTTGAGAAAAAACACTGCCTTCATAGTTTTCGCCTTGGAGAGCTTTTGGCGTTTTTAGTACACTCTCATATCTCGGGTGCCCAGGCAAGACAAATTTTTTTATACGAATGGACACAAAGGACAAATTGAGGACATACTTTTAGGCCCCTCCCCGAAACTTTTGGGGACCATGACTCCCATTTTGTAACGTCACCAAATGCGCCGATTCATTAAACGCATCCCATCCTATTCTGTGTAAAAAAAGTATGCACCTTTTGGTGTGGTATTTGTGGAAGTAATTGGACAAGTAAAACACATATGCTGACCAAAAATATTTGATCGTAGCTGTACCAATTTGTACGTTTGTGCAGGGGACTCAAATTTCGTTTTTGCTAAGTTTGTCAAATACTCGTCTCAAAAAACAAACATCAGACCACTGCATGAGTTCACTGTGAAATATAGAACTTTGATACCAAATAAGTTCCATACGAAACTTATAATTTAGGTAGATAACCTGCAACTATTAATATAAAAAACTTTTAGCCTAGAAACTACAGGTTTAAACTACGAATTACAAACAATCAAATCAATCAAACCAAATCAGATGCACCAAACAGAAATCTGTACAGTATTATTCAACCACAACGGCATCAATACATATGCCAGTGTATCAGTCGAAATGTTTTTCAAAATTCTTTCACACAAAAATTTTCGTTCTTAGTGTGTATATCTTAAACAACCCAAATGCAGAAGTAAGAAATAAACATCTAAATTCTTCCAAACATTCAACCAAATCAATTTCAACCAACATCATAAAAAATAACATAAATTGTTTCTCATTCGCTTTTATCAAATTGAATTACAAACAAACTACAAATCTAAATACACATTTTTCAACAAAAATTACTCCAACTAAATCTATTAAGAAACATAACCAAAGACCCGCACGTATCAGAATAGATGTGACAAACAGAATAGATGTGGCAAAGTGACTCGAACGTACCTAAATATACAAATTAGCAAACAATCCAACGTTTTCTGTTCTTTTATAACTGTAAGAATTTCAAAGATTCATAGAAATTACCCAAGGTAATGTCAAAGGCCCTACCGAGGTACGTCTCAGACCATTCAAATCTAGAAAATCTTATATCCAAGGACTAAGTCGTTTTTTCCTAAAACCCAGAAACACGTGTTATCTAAAATTTTATTGTCTACAACTTTGTCCTTGGAAGCAACTTTCTACCTCTCATAGTTCTGGAGATCTGGGTCATCCGGACCAATTATGGAAGTGGCCATATACCAGGATTGGACCATATTTCTCCAAAACCCTGAAACACGTGTTCGCTTAAATTTAATTCTCTATAACTTCGCCTTTGGAACCAACTTTCTAGCTCTCATAGTTCTGGAGATCTGGGTTATCCTGCCCAATTATGGAAGTGGTCATATACCAGCAACGGGCCTTATTTCCCCAAAACCCTGAAACACGTGTTCGCTTAAATTTAATTCTCTACAACTTCTCCTTTGGAACCAACTTTCTAACTCTCATAGTTCTGGAGATTTGGGTCATCCAGCCTAATTATGGAAGTGACCATATAACAGTATTGGGCCATATTTCCCAAAACCCTGAAACACATGTTCGCTTAAATTTAATTCTCTATAACTTCGCCTTTGATAGTAAATCTCCATATACCATAGTTAAGGAAATGTAGATGAAAAACTGTTTTCCTATATGGCCAAGAATCTCAATTTCGTCCATTCCATTGGTCCCAGTGCCCAGACCCCTGTACCGATTCCCACAAAAATTTTTTCCCAGTTTCGTGACATCAAATGCTTTCATTTGACACCAAAATGAGGAATTTCCGTTCTATTGCTGAGATATTTGCAAAAAAGCTTCACCGACCTTCGAAAAACCATGGTTTTGGTACCTTCTCGACCATATCTCCGGAACCAGTTAATCGATTTTGCTCATCTTCGAATTTGAATCACGGGAAGCATGTACCTTTCAGGGACAAAAAGTTTAGGCTGATTGGTTGAGCCGCTTGGAAAAAAAGTGGAGACGGACATTTTTTTTATTGTTGATTCGTCATGTCTAAACGATAATAGATGCATCCCCCCCTCCCACCTCGATCTACCCCATTTTACAATAAAATTGTTTGTAGTAAACGTGTAGGACCTTTGTACTTCGTACGGGTCCAGAAAAGGAAATCCTTCCATTAGTACTTTCTGAACCAAATAACCAGGCTTCTCTCACTCAAAACATGGATTGGACACAACTTACAGAAGGGGAAGAAGCTCAACGGAAATTCTCTCCAAAGAACTTGAAAAAGAACTCCTAGACATTTCCGACTAAATTTTTTTCCCAGGAAGGGAAGTGTGTGTGGTGACACAGATCATAGGAAACAGAAATAAACATTTAAAATCATTGCAATCATAGTATTAATACGTGCATATTTTCTTAATAAAAATCAGATTTGTTCAAGCCTCGAATGAGGAAACATGTATCTTTCAATTCACTATTCACTGCAGGAGGGTCAGGGGAACAAAACTCAAATGTCCGCGTATAAGACTCCCGTACCAAAGGTTTTCGTATGGCGTTTTGTGAGTTTTTGGACTTCTTTTTGGGGGTGTGGTGACTGCGTCGCGCCCTATGCTACCGCCGTGGGCATGATAATAAGCTATATAATAGCAGTGGAACCAATTATTTTTTTTTTTTTAAAGTTTCCGGAACTGAATCAGAAAAATTATTTGAATACCAAAATTATGCCTTAAGAATTTAGTTATAGTTTCTTTTCTTACTAATGCTTGCCAAAAATTATTAAAATGAGCCGTAAATATTAATATTTTTACATTCGTGGCACAGGTGAAACTTTTCGCTAGAGAGATTATCGACAACATAAATAATATTTTGTATTTGAGTTTATCAAAACAACTTAGTAAATCTTATTTTTTGTAGCAGCCAATAATAAATCCGAGTTCAGCATGTGAGTTGAATAACTAGATTAGCTTATAATGTTAATCATCGAGATTAACAAATTTTAAAAAAATAATTTTTTTTAGTCGTTTATGATTTCAAAAGTTTCAGAGAAACATTGCAATAAATGCCCGAAAATGTGCATATTACCAGCCTATCTTTTAGAAAATTTTCTTGAAATTCTCGCTTTTTTTTTCAAACAAAATTTTCATTCTTTTATCGAAATCACGAAAATTTTCATAAAGATTGGCAGTGGTCCGGAAACATGCCACATTTACGATCGCAATAAAAATTTCGATTGACAAACCAAGATTCAATCTACCGACCCCCTTGTTGTAGGACTGAGACGATACCACTACGCGCTAAATCATTCATACAAAGGCTTCACCGACCTTCAAACCACCGTTTTTGACCGTAACTTCGAAAGTTTTTAACCGATTTTATCCAAATAAAACCCCGTAATCATTTTTGGACCCGTACGAAGATACGAAGTTCTTCAAAACGGGGCTTATGCGTTTGTAACCGGAATTTCGACCCGGGAGTAGGGGGAGCATCGATCATGGTCCTAAGATTCAGCTATAAAAAACGTATGAAGCGATCCGTACGTATCAGAATAGATGTGCCAAACAGAGTTCATGTTACGAAAAGACTCGAACGTATTCAAGTAAATATTGGCTTACCTCTTAAGTGTTTGAAATTACGCCCACATTAAGTTGTATTGGAAATTGCCGACAGGGCAATATTGAAAAACCCGTCCGAAGAAATGGTGAAAAAGAACCCTCCCGAAAGCACAAAATTGATCTCCAAATAGACAAAAATGTTCGCCTTCTAGGGTTCGTCCGACCTAGGTCCATAGGGAAATGCCTCTGGACACATACTTTAATAGACCCACCAGAGGCCCGCTTGAGCTCCAAGCACAGGCAGAAATTTGTTTATGAATATAATTCGGTACACGGTTACCTCTCAAATATAAAAAGAATCAACAAAATCTGTTAAGATTTGCCCGATTTATGTAAACAAAAACACGTTGGGCCTAGTTTCAGGGTGCTGGCTGAGTTCTAGGGCATCTTATCAAAAAACTTTCTTCCATAAAATGTGAGACATTCCTAGACCTTTCGATTAATTTTTCTTTTTTAATCGGAAGAGATTTATACTCGAGTAATGTACAAAAAAATGTAGGGCCCTAGCAGAGACTCGTTTTTAGTGCCCTAGCTAGAATTTGAATGAGTGGGTGGGGACTCTAGAGTCTCCTGCACCTAAACTTCTAGCGGGTCTGTTGTTCTCGCCCACATTTCACAAGTATTGAAGGCTACTTTCGTCGACTACTCGTTACAACCTTTTCGTAGCATTCAGGTATATTATCAAATGCTTGAGAGATACGCCCTTTATAGATTCATATTTAACGATGAAGGAGCCAAAGTACTTTGCTCTGGCCATTATGTAAGCTGGACATTTGCAGAGGAAGTGTTCCGCTGTTTCCATGTCGCCGCATTGGTCACAGTTAGGGTGCGCGATGAGACCCATAACGTGAAGATGGTTAAGTTGGTTGTGACCCGTTAGGACACCAATCAAGCGTTTTAAGTCGCGTCTGCTGAAGGACAACACCTCTTTAGATTTGACCTTGTTTAGTAGTATGCATGTCTTGGCTTGTCTTGCGTTCGCGATAGACTTCCAATGCCTTGAGAAGGCATTTTCCTTCCATTCAGTTATTCAACTTTGAAGCACTGCTAACGAGATTCCCACTCCCTGTTCGGGCCCCGTGAGTGTGATATCTGCCGCATCACGAGCCAGTTTGTCGGCCATTTCAGTGCCTGCGAAACCGCTATGACTCAGAAACCACACTAAATTTACCTGATTCTGAGTGGCACCCAAGTGTTAATGATGAACTAAACCTGTAGCTGTCTAATGCCTTGAGTGCTGATTGGTTGTCTATGTGGATATAGATCGTTTCATCAATCATTTCACTTTCGAGAATGTCCTCGCAACATCCCATCATTCCTGCAATTTCAGTAAGGTACACGGTTGTTAGTCTTTCTAGTGGAATGGATTTTTCAATGTTTAATTGGGGACAGCAGTAGCCTGCTCCTGAGTTGCCTCCCCTACGGGAGCCATCTGTAAACCAATTTTTTGCCCCTGAGTGAGGGCGCTGTAATTATCATCCACCCATTCATGCCTCGAAGGAGTGTTGACTCTGAAGGATTTGTCGAATCTGCATGCCGGTATTATTGCGTCGCTAGGCATTTCGAATTCCGGCTTATTTTTTAACATTACAATTAGAAAACTTATATATTGCCCATAATTTCGTTTCTGTTGATTGACCAGCTGGTGCACTCATACATAGAAACATAGAAAAAATTTTGCTTCTGTTGGATGTTGTTCAGTTGGTCTATTGCCATTGTGTATGAAAAGAACACTACTACATGAACCTTTTGTTAACTTTTCAATGCACTGCACATGCTGCAAATAATCATCATTTTTTATTAATTTTGAACTAATTGAGACCAAATCAGTTCAATATTATTGAAAACATATCAAACAACATTCTTATTGTTTTTAGTAAAAAAAAAACGGCAAAAAATTCGAAATCTCATCTAATTTGCAAAAAAGTACCAAGCCACAATAATTCCACTGAGCCATTCTGTCTTTTGACCATATTCAATTCATTCACACAAGTGTCCATGCGTATTTAGAAAAATGATTTAATTGCAACTCTAAAAGGACACAAACATACATGCAAATTACACACGTTTCGCATTATGATTTCGTTATTGACCGGGATTCTGTTTCATATTTATTTAACTAAATTCATAATAGTACGGGTGCTTTCGTCAGAAAATTGGTTCCGCTAGCAGTAGTAAATGTAACTTATTTTTGGTGAAAAACTGTGGAACTAAAAATCAATTTTCTGGCCGGGAAAGCCATTTATATGAAAAAATTAAAAATCAAATAACTTCTTAACAGATGAGTATTTTTCAGATTTTCTTTCTATAAAGAGGGTGATCCAATGTCAACATTTCGTGGAAGAAATTTTTTTTATAAAACAAAATGGCGTCAATATTGGGTGGGAAACTGGTCAACGTTGGGATGTCGCGCAGGTAACAAGTACTAATCAATTTTTATAAAGCGGCATTTTGTGAGATGGTCAGGATTAGATCTTTCGAATTCTGCCCGTCGGAACTTCATCGCATTGGTGGTTCTGAGGGTATGAGCCAGAATTCCCACATATCTTTGAAATTGAATTCCTTCAAATTTTTACACTTTTCCTGTGTATAACTTTTCTAATTTGTTGATATTAATTAATAAAAATTTGATCTATTGCTGATGTACTACCCTTCATCTCAGGAACATAGCGATACGTCTTTCTAGTTCTAGAATTCAGGGTCTTATTTCCCAACTTTTTTCCTCTAATCTATCAGCGAATGAGTTGATTGAGATGGTAGGAGGTCAGGTGCTATGAACTTTTTACTCTCTTAACCCAAAATAGAGTTGAAACGTCTTTCCAATTCTAGAGCTCAAAAATTTATTGGATTTTTTCATCTTTTTTCAGTTTTCTTCTCAGTAAATTAAATTATTGAGATATTAGGAAGTCAGTTCTTATGACTTTTTAAAAAAAACGATAAGCAAAACAAATTTAGTTTGCCAGAAACTCAAAGTATCACCACATACTTCTCCACCTTATTTTGGGTGAAGGAATATTAAGTTCATAGGAACTGATCTCCTACCATCTCAATCATTTCATTAGTTAAAAAAACAAATGTTCCTGAGATGGGGAGTAGTATATCAGAAATTTATAATTATAAAATTCAAAAGTTTGTCTGTTTGTCTGTCTGTCTGTTTGTTTGTCGGTCACAAATTTCCAGCGTGAACCAACATAGGTCCGACCTGCTTGAAGAGTTCCAAGGAACTGAAGCAAAAAGTCGTTTTGCATTGCCTTTTATAAGCCGAAAGCCAAAGAAAAGGCAATGCAATAGTAGATTCTTTTGCATTGCCTTCTATTATTCAAAAAAAGGCAATGCAAAAGTAGATTCGCATGTGAATCTATCTACCTCCGACCTGCTTGAAGAGTTCCGAAGAACTAAAGCAAAAAGTCGTTTTGCATTGCCTTTTATAAGCCGAAAGCCAAAGAAAAGGCAATGCAATAGTAGATTCTTTTGCATTGCCTTCTATTATTCAAAAAAAAGGCAATGCAAAAGTAGATTCCCATGCGAATCTATCTACGTCCGACCTGCTTGAAGAGTTCCGAGAAACTAAAGCAAAGTCGTT
>CM055406.1:81762101-81775251 GCA_029228625.1 Pseudolycoriella hygida
GCCTCAATCGCCGATCTCCCTTTTCGAAATCCGAATTGTTCGGCCGACAGTCCGTGCTCGCCCTCCGTGTGTTTTCTTAGTCTATTCAGGATCGCGGTTTCCAGTATTTTTCCCAACCCGTCCAACAAGCATATAGGTCTATATGATGATGGCTTGTCTGGCGGTTTCCCTGGTTTTGGTATTAAGACCAGCTTCTGTTTCTTCCATATTTGAGGAAAATATCCGTCGTCTAGGCACTTCTGCATTGTCAATCTGAGCATGTTAGGCTTTGCGCATGCTGCTGTCTTCAGAGCTATATTGGGGATTCCACCTGGTCCTGGCGCTTTGTTATTTTTTGGCTTTTGTGCAGCCATCTGGATCTCTTCTACAGTGATCGACCGTTCAAGTCTGTCTTCCGCTTCATCGTCATAAGGAGTTTGCGGCCATGTGATCTGTGCTGTGGGAAGAGCTCTCTCACTATGACACCTAGCCTATCCGGGCACTTTTCTTTTGGCCCCAATGTACCTTTCATCATCGTCATTACTGTTCTGAACACTTTGCCCCACGGGTTCGTGTCTGCCTCTTGGCACAGTTTCTTCCAACAATCCCTCTTACTCGCCCGGATTGCTCGCTTCAGTGCTAGTTTTGCATTACGATGTTCTTCGGACCTCTCTATTCTAACATTCTCGTTTCTGCCCTTTGCATCCTCCTTCTTGTCTTAAAACAAGTTGTTCGCAAAAGTCTTATTTCGTCGTTCCACCAAAATGCCGGTTTTCGCCCATTCCTCGGTTTCATCCTTCTTGGCATCGCCGCGTCACATGCATTCACCATTTCTTTCGTCAATTCTTCTGCAGATTTCTCTTCGTGATCGTCTTTTGATTGGAGATATTCCTTAAAAACTTCTTGATCGAAATTTCCGGTTCTCCATCTTCGCTCTCCTCTATGAGTCATCTGTCTTGTTGCCTCTGTACACTTTTTCACGGTGTACCTCAATGCCTGGTGATCGCTGTGTGTGTAACTTTCGTCGACTCTCCAGTTCAGACTTGGAACTAGTACTGGACTGCAGAATGTCACGTCAATAATCGACTCTCGCCCATTCTTGCGGAATGTAGTTGCATTTCCCACGTTTGCCAGAACCACATTTAATCTAGCTAGCGCTTCTTGCAGACTGAAGCCTCTATCATTTGTGAATCTACTACCCCACTCAACTGCCCATGCGTTAAAATCACCTCCAATATGAACTGGGTTGAGTCCCGTCAGTTCTCCTGTGAGTAAATCTATTCGTTCAAACTGCAGAATCGTCCATCTTGGTGGTGCATAGCAGCTGGCAATATACACTCCATCAATTTTCGCTATCACGAATCCTTCGTGAGCGTCTGATACAACTTCTTGTATGGGGTACTTGCCCGTTGTCAATATTGCGGCCATCTCGGCTCTGTCAGCAGCCCATTTACCGTTGTTTCTATATACACGGTACGGTTCTGAAATAATCGCTACGTCACATTTTTGTTCCGCTGAGGCTTGCCACAGAAGTTGTTGTGCCATGTCACAATGATTTAGATTTATTTGTATCACTTCCATTCTTGTCCTGTTTTAGATTTAAGCGCCTGTTTAAAGACTGGACATCTCGCTCCACCAGTCACGTGGTCATTTTCTGACGTACACAGCAGACATTTCGGCGGGTTCGTGCAATCTTTGGCTAGGTGGTTCTCTCCCCCACATCTCCTGCACAGGTTGGATCTATCCTCTCCCCTACAATTCCTTGCCTGGTGTCCAAAATTCATGCACTTGAAGCACCTTTCTAACTGCTGGGTTTCCCTTATCGGGCATACGGTCCAGCCCACCTTTACCTTTCCGATTTTCAAAATCTTTATCGCTGCGTCCACCGGGAGTTTTATTTCCGCCGTTTGGAGTTCGTCTCTCGCTTTCCTCATACGGATCGTCATTGGCTCTATCTCGTCATTGATGTAGAGGACGAAGAGCCTGACTCCTTTCATTTGATCAATCTCTTCGAGGAGAAAGATTAAATCCTAAAAATAAAACCTAAAGCTATGCAGAGGAGTAGCCGACAGACTCCTCGACCGGGAAATGCCACCGTCCTAATATCAGACCTAGCTATTTCCTTAAGACCGATGAAGATAAATGTCGAAGTAAATGTTCGTCCGTCCTTAGATTAAGAAATCGAGTAGAATTAAATATGAATTTAGATATAAGCGTTAGATTAAGTTAACTTCCTTGAGCACAGCCTAAACCCGAGCGTGTCAAAGGAAAATAATTAGCTCTAGAAAAAGACCCTCGCTCCATGAGATCGTTCTGTTTGCATCGCGATATTAGATGGCGTGATCATTTCAAGTAAAGGTCCTTAAACGAACGGCAATATCCCGCATTGCCAGATTATAATCTCATTAGATCGCTCCAACTGCCTGAAAAGCTTGCAATTCCGTCATGAACCCCGGCTTTTAACCGGTAAGTTTACGACTATCGTTATCCAGCGGCGTAGCATCGAATGCACGGCAACGAGACCTCGATTTTGTCGTAGTCCTCGTATTGCTCCAGAGACTAACTTCAGACGAATGAGGATATCGCCGTGACATGGTTAACTACTCCAAAAGATCATCTACTTCAAGATTAGCTCGATTCCATTTGTAAGAAGTTGGCATTCGGTCCGGATATTATCGTCATCCTCCTGGGAAATGAGAGAAGCGATAATATCAGTCGAAAAGTTCCCATGCTAATTCTGTTCGAAGGAATTGGTTCTGAGATAGGTTTACCTCTTCAAATTTTGTCCAGAAAGGGGCACCCTTTATTCGATATTGCGTAGCCAGCCTGGGCACCAAATTTTGTTGATCTAACCCGTCTAATGATATATTTTCGCGGACACCATTCAGCCATAAAAAAAAATTTTAAACCAGTTTTTTTTAAATGTTCGTGAAGGTCCCTGCGTTTGAAATATCATCAAGCCATCCCAGTCAAAGACGTCAGAACGAAATCATGGATATTATTGAATTAGGAACCTCTGAATTTTATCGGTATCAAACTGTGCAGTACCAGTGATAAGTAATTAACTTGAAATAACTTCAAGCGTCCCGAATTTCTGAGCTCTCACTCTTAGTTGGGAGAAGTCGGAAATTAGTATCCGGAAGCATGACATCTCCTCTAGAGACAATAAGTCGATAGCTGCATTTTTTTCGGACTAATAATCCTCGCGAGATTAAATTAAGTCGCGGAAAAATAGCTTTCGACGACAGTTATGCGACAATCGATCAAAGACAAGAAGTAGCTCGATCGATTTAGTCCAAGGTCGACATTAGAGATTGATGCTTACGGTTATCCTCATGGGAAAAGTGTGAGACGTAAGCATTCTTGAAAAGTCTCAAAGTTGGGTTGGTACGAGAGAAATCTATTTGAGAAAAAGTTTATTAGGGCCTATATCTGTCCATTAGAGAGCACCATTATCTTATAATTTGTAGCACTTAGGCAACAGACTTAGCCTAAGTAAACGAGTTAAAATTTCCTTATTTTCGCACCTAATCAAACAAATCCGACTGCGATAAAATATAGTATTAAGAACCATATGAAATTAATCTCGCGGATCATCAAAATCGATGAAATCAGAGAATAAAAATAGAAGCTCTTGTTCATCCACCACGACTTCTATCTTTGAAAATAAATAAACTTCGAAACAATCAGGCGTTTAAAGTCAGATCATGATACTAATTTGCAAAAATTATCATTCACAAGCATAAATTCACAAAATAAATTAACATCAATCCAGATATTGATGAAAGGATCTTAATGAATTAATTGAGTAAGCGAGTCCAGTATAACTTCAAACGTAAAATCATCAACCATCCTCATGAACTAAACGAACAGCCAAGTTCATCAAGAATTTACTTCTAATGTAATGAAAACATTCGTCACATTCGAAAAATCACAACATAAACATGAACATAACAATAATAAATAAAACGGGGAGCTATGACGAACTAATAAACAAACACAAGTTCACATAGAGCTCTTCCCAAAGCAATGCTGAAACCATGTGTAAATTGAAGGCATAATCTTTGAAGCCGGGCGCCCGTTAGGCATTGCATAGCCGCGCTCTCTTTACGACAGGGAAATCCCTAGCTCAGGTAGCCAGCCCTGGTTAGAGATTCGAAGGCTTCAAAGACAAGCCCTCATTATCACTTCATTGGGAAGAGGCCCACGCGATAACGTAACATTAAATTAAATAACTAGTCGAATAACGATAAAAGTTCATTTCACAAACTTTCGGCTCATGTCAAGGGGTATATAATGAGACCAGTTGATCTCATTATTATCGCTATATAAATCCGCTCCAACTTCATTTTCTAACTTCATTATACATCTCGTTCTCCATTTTCCTTACTTCGGTTGCATGTACCAACAAATTGTATCGATGAAAGAGAAAGTTCAACACAGAAATCATTATCAAAAATTATCATTAACAATTTCAAATGAAGAATCCTGAATCGACTCACACCGCTTTATAAACGCAAAGCGAGAGCGTCAAAACCAAGTGTACTAAAGAAATGAGAGAAATCAATTCGCGCCTTAATTATACGAAATCCACTCTATAAAGAGGAGTTCATTGATTGTATTCGGGAGTTTTTTAGACGATGCTATACGCTGTTCGCAAGTCATATCACAACAGCATATCATCCCTCAGTGGAGAATATTCAAATTTTATACAAAGGTTGTACGATTAGAAAGTTATGTTCAAAAAGTAGAACGGAGCTATTTATCTTTGCACCGTAAGAGAATCGTTTGGTCATACATCGCCCTTGAAGGGAATTGTTTGGTCGTTGCACTCTTTCGATCATTTCGTGACGGAAAATAGAAGGAGAGGCATGTCAATAAAGATCCTCATTGAATCCTTAGATTAAGTTGGTTGGTCATGCATTGTGTCGACAATTTTGGTGGCCGAAAGTAGAAGGAGAGTCGTCTGTATTGGATCCTTATGATAGTTCCCTGAAATAAATTGATTGGTCGTTGCATAGAGTCGACTGCTTTGGTGGCTGGAAGTAAGAGAAGAGTCGTCCCCCAAACGATCCCTGTATCAGTCAAGCCACACGTGAATACGCTGAGAGTAGAGAAACTATGGAGATGAGAAAAGTTGGCTGGAGTGGATGAGAAAGTAAGGTAGGAGTTGAAGAAAGTTTCTATTTTGAAGTTGTTTGATATATACGAAGAAGCCCAATCTAAAGTAGATTGGATAAAGTTGAGCGTTCTCTTTCTCTCATATCGAGCAGTCTACCTAGTGTCGAGCCAGCTAAGGAGATTGTTACAGAAGGGCTAAAAATATGAGAAAGTTCGCAGCCGAAGCGAACTTTCTCATACATCTCGTTGAAGGACATTTTTAGTCCTTCACTCGTATGAAAATTTAATGGACAGCAGAAATATGTCCTCATTTTGTCCTTTCCCAACCATCGAAAGAAACAACAAAAAAAAAGTGGCGCCGATCGGATTTGAACCGGTGACGCTAGGCAGCCCAAGCAAACTTTCTCGTTGAAGAACATTTTTAGTTTTTCACTCGTATGAAAATCTAATATGAAGCAGAAATATGTCCTCATTTTGTCCTTTCCTAACCATCGAAAGAAACAATAAAAAAAAGTGGCGCCCGCCGGTCGGATTTGAACCGGTGACGCTAGGCAGCCCAAACGAACTTTCTCATATATCTCGTTGAAGAACATTTTTAGTCCTTCACTCGTATGGAAATCTAATATGAAGCAGAAATATGTCCTCATTTTGTCCTTTCCTAGCCATCGAAAGAAACAACAAAAAAAAGTGGTGTCGATCGGATTTGAACCGGTGACGCTAGGCAGCCCAAGTAAACTTTCTCATATATCCCGTTGAAGAATATTTTTAGTCCTTCACTCGTATGAAAATTTAATGGACAGCAGAAATATGTCCTCATTTTGTCCTTTCCTAACCATCGAAAGAAACAAAAAAAAGTGGCCCCGATCGGATTTGAACCGGTGACGCTAAGCAGCCCAAGCAAACTGTCTCGTGTATCTCGTTGAAGAACATTTGTATTCCTTCAATCGTATGAAAATTTAATGCGCAGCATTTAATGTCCTCATTTTGTCCTTTCTTGATCATCGACAAAAACAATAAAAAAAAATTTCTGTGATCGGATTTGAAGCGATTTTCTAGTTTGGGAGCTTTCGTAGAGCTTTTATTATTTTTTTAGTACACTCTATTTTCTAGTCATCTACGTCATTATGCAATTTTCTGATTTCACATACGCAAAGGACAAATTGAGGACATATTTTTGAATTAGAAAATACAAGAGTCAGAACGTTCCTATGATCATATTTAAATAGAGGTTTTAGTACAAGTCCAAGAAAATAATCCTTTATAGTCTTGTTTGAGGAAATGTTTTGAAAATTTTGAATGTATATTCTTTGAGGACAAATTTTTACTGTACTAAACTTTTTAGTACAAAACACTTTAAAATCTAGTAACACACTTTTACACTGTCGAAGTGTCAGTGCACTAGTTTGAAAGTGTCAAGAATTTATTACAAATTGAGGACAAATTAATGGCATCACCAATTTTGCTCAAAATTTTATCGTTTTCAAAAAAGCGATTTTGAACTTTTTGCCGTTTTAGTACACCTCTATATTTGATAAAATAAAAATCTGAGTCGACGACTACACATTTGTAGCAGCACCAATAGAACCGCCAAATATTCATCAAGGTAATAACATTTCGTTTGTGGTTCAAAATTCATGTGCAATGTTCTTAATTATTTATTTATTTATTCTAATTTATTTAAGTATTTAATAAGTCAAGTTTTTAACGTCCAACTTCTATTTTTTGATGAAATGAGAGCTCAACTCTATTGAGATGTGGTATTTTTTCCATATAGTTTACTCCTGAAGATAAAGCCTGATGAAGATCGAAAGAAATGATCGAAATATCGCTGAATTTATGTAGTTTCATTTAAACCATTTACATAACGCCGCATCAAACCGAAAATTAAAACCAAATAAACAGATTTATCTGACAGTGACAAGAAATACGTTGGTCCGAATTTGTACCACCAGTACTGTAACGACAATGGTGAGGAGCTTAAACATATATTACACCTAGGGCAGTTAAGTGTAAAGTACACATGGAGCCAAGACAAGTCACGGTTTACCACTTGGACCAATGGGAATACGTCTTCGCAAATAGACCATATGCTTTGCAATGACACTTATGTACAGTTTCGTAGGATGTTTGGAAATTGGGTACACGGAGTAAAAACAGATCATAAGTTGGTATCGGCTTTCGCTTCCGCAGAAAGCTAAGTGAGTAGTAGTAGTAGTAGTAGTAGTAGTATTTATTTTTTGGATTCAGTTTGTACAATAATTAAAATTGAAAAAAAAGTGATAGTAACATTTTTGATTTTGGACAAAACAATAAAAACAAAACACCAATTCCAGTGAATTTCTTCAATGAAGGAATTTGGTTGATGGTACTAAAGTTAAATTAAATCAAATTCAATTGATTTTTTTTTTCTTTCGTCTAGGTTCATATTCTTGATTGAAAAAAAAAAACATTTAAAATATCATATATAATTTGGATAATTTGTCTAGTTGATTCTTTTCTAAAAGATATTTTTTTAAATTCATTTTATATGTCCCAAAGCTGATCACATTCGTAATTTCTTCTGGAATAAAGTTAAACAATCGTGGACCAATGAAACTGATTCCACTCTTACCGATATTTCTTTTCGTTTTTCTATAATATAAAGAATTCCGTGATCGTGTATCATATCCATGATTGACTTTATTAAACTTTATTTTCTTTTTTGTTTTTTCTTTTATTTTATTTTTTTGTCAGTGTCTTAAATATTTTTAATTTATTTTTATTTAAAATTTAAACCAACCTGACGATAATGATATTTGAACTGTGATATTTTTATTTTATTTTGTTTATTTACTCAAACATGACCAAATTCACTTTAGAGTTATTATAGGTATTTCAAAAATAAACATAAAATGACTGATACTTAGTCCAGTAGAATCAAATTTAGCCCAGTAAAACTAAAACCAAGCCTATACATGAGACTAATGCAGGACAATTTAAACTATCAAATTTTATACAGTTAGAATTTTGTTAGACCAAATATTTGCTTTATATTGTATTCCACACATAATAAAATACGGAATGATAATAAATATTCTATTAAAAAAAAAGACTATATAATTCACTAGTGGAATATATTCTTGGCAGACAATAAATAAATATTAATACTCTGTTTTGCAGTACTTGAGTCTTTTAAAAGAAATAACAACATAATAGATGGAGACAATAAAAGGACAAGGTTGACGATAGGAAAACGGTGGGATGTTGCACGGCTGAAAGACGATGAGTGTTTAAAACGCTATCAATCAGATATTTCATTAGGTGCTGCTGCAGTGATAGAGTTAACTAGTGATTTAGTAGACACTGATACATGTGAGCTGTGGAATAGAACTAATAAATTGATGACTCAGGTAGCGTCTACAACACTCCCGAAACGATATGAGACTTGGTCTCGGAAATGTGTTGAAACCATACATGAATATAAAGCTGCACGAGCACATCTCGAGATTCTCGGGTTGAGAGAGTATGTCAAAGAGTTCAGACGTGTTATTTTTTCGTGCGGTAATTTTCGACTAAAAGTGGAATTAATCGCTGTTTTTTTTTGTATTAAATAGTTAAGGCTTATTTGGATAGTTGTAGTGTATTAAATTTATGTGTTTTTGGTGTAATTTAAGCTGAATATTAATCGAAAAAGAAACATTCGCTGCGATTTACCGTTAGTCATTTTTTCGTTTTTTTGAAGAAAAGTGGCGTTCGACCAGGTCTTATAACGACAGCCGACTGGAACATTGAACTTCGTAATATATTGACACCACCACCATCAATCGATGATGTAAGCGCTTATTAGCGGATGTCTATTGGAACGATGCCTGGTCAGGATAATTTAGAAGTAAAATTGCTTAAATACGCAACAACTGAACTGATTGAGCTCATTCGGATTGTAATGGAGAGGGTATGGTGCACTAATGTAGTTCCAGGGGAATGGTTAAACACAACACAGGTACCGATCCAACTCCAACTAAACAGTTCATGGCAACCAATCATCATATTATCTAGTATGAATGAATGAATGAAATTTGTTAGCATTACTATTAAAACTTTACAAAATTATCAATAATTTCGCATCTTTAAATATTTATAAAAGTCAGCTTTGTATTTACATTAGTTTTAAGTTATTGTCTTCTTATTCACATAATTAAGTTAAATCACTCATTTAGTACGCAAATTTCACATATTCTATTAACATTTGTTTAAATCTATTAAAATTGCATTCTTTTTTAATTTCCGCCGGAAGTTATTAAAGTCTGTCAAACCATTATTTAACACCGTTCTATTTGTAGAGATTTTTTCAACACTTGCAACTCTTAAATCATTTTTATTCCTGACATCATATGTATGTGTATTTCCAACGTATTTGATCCTATCCGTTAAGTATGCTGGTAAAAGATTATGCTTTATTTTAAACACAACCAACATTGCTCTATACATAATTCGTTGCCTCACGTTAAGTAGTTGGAGAGTTTCTAGCATATCTTTGACGTGGGTTCGTTTTTTGCACCGTAGAACAATACGCATTGCCCTGTTTTGAAGTTTTTAAAGACGCTTGAAGTCACCAATATTGGAATATGCTAGAATTGATGCACCAACAGTACTCGAAATGCGGCGCGATGATTGATTTATATAGCGTTAGCGCATGCTCATATGTTAATTTTTGTCGTATCCTTGCCATAAATCCTATTTTTTTTTTTTTTGCTAATTTTTTGCAAATGTAGTCAATGTGTTCAAGGTTAGATAGTTGTCAACCCCAAGGTAGATCCTTTCAATTGTTTCGTTGTTAATTCTCAGTTCCAACACTGTGGACAACATTTTTCGCATTCAGAACCATGAATTTTGTTTTATCTGCATTCAGCTTCAGTTTATTAGCACACAGCCAGTTATTAGGATAAGATAGGATAGGAAAAAGTGGGTAGGAACACTGAAGGGTGATTCCTTGCACCTAAGCCGCCAATGGGCCTGTTGTGCATTCCCACGGATATTAGAGGTTGTCCTTTTTAATACGATTTAGATAGTTTAGGATTGTTCTTGGTGAGAAGTTTCTTATTGATTTTGGGTTTGCTATGAAGGATCCAAAGTGAAGAGCTCTGGTCTTAATAAGGGCTGGGCAGTGGTATAGGAGATGTTCGGCTGTTTCGATTTCTTCGCATCGAGTACACAGAGGGTTATTCGCAAATCCAATTGTATGCAAGTGTTTATTGAGAGAGCAGTGACCAGTCAGGATATCTGTGATTCTCTTGACGTCTCGCTTAGAAAAGGAAAGTAAGATTTTGAGGTGTTTATCGTTTATTCTAATGCAGTTTTTGGCATGTTTAGCATAGTTGAGATATTCCCAGTATAAGGAGAAGGTGTTTGCCTTCCATCGAGCTATTAAACTAAACAGAGCAGAAGCGGATACAGGTACGCTTGGAACCAGATCTACGAATGGAGAAGATGAGGCTAATCTTGCCAACTCATCCGCTTTTTCGTTGCCGATGATGCCGCTATGACCTGGAACCCAGACTAGTATAACTTTTCGTTGGGTGGAGAGAGCTTGTAATAAGTCCCTGCATTCTAAGGCAAGTGAAGAGGTAAATTTATATCCCCCGAGTGATTTGATCGCTGCTTGGCTGTCTGTGCAAATGCAGATTTGGCAGTCCGTTGGCATATTTTCCATGGATTGAAGCATATCTCTGACAGAACCTGAATTCCTACCAATTCTGATTGGAAAATAGTTATGAACCTACCAAGAGGCAAGCTTACGGCTACATTGAGACCAGGACAGTAAAATCCTGCCCCTGAGGTTCCATTAGCTAAGGATCCATTTGTAAACCAGGACAGACAATTGTCAGCTGGAATGACTGAGCTCATGGTCCAATCGATTCGAGTGGGTATTACAGTGAAAAATGCTTTATCACATCTATATATTGGGATTATAGAGTCACAAGGCATTTCAAACTCTACTACCATTTTTTCCAAATTTTTCAGTGATTGTTGGTGTTTATCATGAGCGAATCTGTTAATTTCAGTCTCAAGGCTGAAGATCGGGCTTCAGCTTCAATGAAGAAATGTAAAGGTTAACTTTCGAGTCCACTGTGAGTCCTAACACTTTGACTGAGTCAGAGCGGGGAATACTCTTACCAAAGAAAACTGGCGGTTTAAAGTTGAGAATTATGCGCTTTTTGAAAAAAGAACCAGTTTCGTTTTATCTGGGTTTGCTGTTTGTTCGACTGAGTTACACCACCTCTCTACAAGCTTTAATGCCGATTGCATTATTTCACATATTGTGGATGTGAACAGGCCTACAATGAGGATTGCTAAGTCGTCTGCAAAACTCTGAGCGTAGTAACCAGCGTCATTTAGGAGCGACAAGGGACTGTCTTTAACCAAACAATAGATGAGAGGCGGTAAGATTCCTCCCTGAGAACATCCTTTACTAACTTGGACGCTGATCTTTATAAGGCCTAGATAGGAGGAGACAATTCTTGTTCTAAGCATTGCAATGATACCCCCCGTTATGGTTTCATTAATTCTGTGAGATCTGCACGCTTTTGCCGTAAAGATTACATTGTTAAAAGCTCTATCAATATCGATGAAGCAACCTAGAACTTCGAAATCTTGACTAAACGCTTTGTCAATTTTGCTGATCAGGTGGTGAAGAGCGGCTTCCGCGGATTTTTTAGGTTGATAGGCATATTGTTTAGGGTGAATAGTAAAAGTTTTTAAGACGCCATCTTTCAGATGACGGCCAATTAACTTTTCAATAATTTTCACTATGAAGGAGGTTAGACTTATCGGTCTGAACGATTTCGCAAGAAGGTGTAAAATTTTACCAAGCTTTGGAATGAACACTACTCTTACTCCCCTCCAGCTATGAGGAATGTACACGAGACTCAAACTCGCCACGAAAATGTGGAAGAGATGTTCTACAATGTGGTCAATGCTGTTTTGAAGAATAGCTGGAAAGATTCCATCTTCACCTGCTGATTTGAATGGAGAGAAAGATTTGATTGCCCATCGGATTTTCTCTTTAGAGACAATTTGTAAAGGGAACAATTATTTCTGATAATTCTAAAACATCGGCGCGATCAAATTTTATTTTTCCGCGATCATTTTTTATTTTTTCCGCGGTAACTTCTATTTTTCTATTTTTGTAAAGCTATTTCTTTGTCCCCTCTACTACACTAAGAAGGGAAGAGGTGTCTGGAAGACGTCAAGTGATTGTGGGCTAATACACCCCGGGAAGTGTGTTTCTAGTAAGTGCTTGAGTGTTTATTCGGGTGAATCTGTGAAAGCACCTGAAGGCAGTTTCAGAGTGCCAATTGAGCAAATAGGGTCTTTCGAAAGAGATCGCATTAGGTTTTCCGCGCTTTTAGACGAAACTGTTGTGTTACAGAGCTGTTGTTTTCTGAGTCTGTTATTTCTGCGAAGTGCAGCATTATATTGTGCTCTTTTACGAGAGGCGATGTCAGCAGGCAACCCCGATTTGGTTTCATTGAATGCCTTGCGGAGGGCTTTCCCCAATTCTTTCAGAACTGATGAGAAGAAGGTGGCCGACCTACCTTCCTTGATCCGTTTAGGCGGGTAGGCCTTATGGTAACTGTTAATGAGGGCATCGTTCAGCATTTATGTTGCATTGTCCAAATCTGCTTCTGAATCAATATGATCGCAGACTGGCGGGATAGAAGCGCCAAGAATTCTGGAGAACAGCATCCAGTCAGTATTTGCTGGGTTTCTAAATTCCCGACGTTTGGGCTCATCGGTGTTTATATGAAATGAGATGAATTTGTGGTCAGAGATTAAAATGTTTTCAGTGACTTTCCAATCTTTTATCAAGTGGGAAATATGTAGTGAGCCTAAAGTTATGCCTAATACCTCGCTACGAACTCTATTGACGAATGTAGGTTCGTTGCCCTTATTTAGAACTACTAGGTTAGAAGAAAGGATGAATTCCAAGAGGGATTCACCTTTAGGATTGCAATTGGAGCTACCCCAAACAGTATGATGAGAATTAACGTCACAGCCGAGCAAAATTGGC
>CM055406.1:81778776-81799962 GCA_029228625.1 Pseudolycoriella hygida
ATAGTATATTCTGGAACAACTAATTACAGTGGTAGGGAAAAATTGTACACAAAAATTGGTATATAAGACATAAATTAAGACTGAATAAAGTTAGTTACCTAAAATAACTCAACCCGAGCTTTCTATTTTCAACGGATCTCTGAGCTCAGGAGACCCCAACAAAGGCAATTGGTCCCTCCAGACCAACTCAAGAGAGCCAATTGCCCAACGAGAAAAACATTTAAATCTAAAAACAAATGGACCGATTCAGATCGAAGGAATCGGCTTCATTTGAGATTTAACATTGGTCCTTCGAGCCTTTCAGAAAAAAGGCGTTTTTCAATACAGTCGGCTCATCGCAACGAGCTTTTAGTTAATTCCTGGAGGAATTATTTCCACAAAATTAATCATAAGTCGATGAACGCACGTCTAACTCATCACGCAGTTAAATCATCAGTCGCCGTACACAAGGATAGCTCATCACGTGGTGCACTTGGTTACAATTTGGGAAATTACAACAAATTGCAACAAAAACTCTTCGTTGAAAATTACATCCAGTAAAAATGTCAAGAGCTGTTCGCACCAGTGAAAGAGATATTTCGGTTCATCAAGCAACTAACAAAATCTGATGGTAAATCACGCTATTGGAACTAATTGGCTCATCGAGCAGTTAATAAAACCCACTTGCAAAGAACATAAACAGCAATTCACACAAAGGGTTATTAAACAACATTGGCTGAGTTCGCACGTCCAAAATCAGTCGGTTCACAGTGACAAAAATCTTAGTAAAAAAAAAATTGACCCCAAGTTGACTGACCGTCAATTACGATACAATTCTGAAACGACGTTAACGAATTCAACGGGTCTCACCCATTCAACATAGACTTCTACAACGAGCTATTTCAACGTTCCGGACAACATTTTGCATTATTCAAATTGCTCTACAAGTTTATGGTCATCTAAAGAAAATGATCATCAGCAGAAATAATCTGCAGCGTTTTAACATCGCACATTCCAAGAAACCTTAACAGAAGGGCAAGGAAATCGTTTCCGCCTGCAGCATTAGTAACATTAGTAATACACTTGGTCCATGTGGTGGCAGTTTCTTGTAAGATCAACAAGAGAATCGTCAAAAGTCGTTTGGACATTCCAACATCATAGAGTGGTTGTCCAAGAAAACAGTTTCAATAAATTCAACGGCGGGTTTTACATAAGGTCGTCATCGTACAATCAACAAATTCATCACCTACAACTACATCGTGCAAGTCACAGTTCAGCAAAAGCTCCCAGACAAATGCTGCAAACAAGGGTCCTGTCATCAGTAAGTCAAACTAAGAATTGAAGTTAACAATTATTTCTCACCATGCAGAAATACATAAATTAAGAGTTTGGATTTATCAATAATTTCCCACTAAGCAGAAATAAGTTGAGCTAAGCATTAAATTTAACAATTACTTTCACCAAGAGGATATAATTCAAAGAAAAAGTCACCCTACGCATATAATGAATGTCCAGGCAGATAAAAGCTCATTTAAATACGCGGATGGCAGGATGCACGATATTTATAAAAATATCATGCATGTATAAGACCATAATAAGGATGAAAGGGGCTTCTCTAATAAATTCAAACATGAATAAAAGTCATTTCGACTTGTTTGAATTTAATTCATTCACAAATGTAATGATAATCAATGTTGCTGCGAAAGCAGGAACAGAGCGCATGGAAATTTGATATTCCAGGTAGTAAAAATAAGTACATTTAATAAGAAATTAATTTCAATATTAATTTTAAAACCAAGTATTGTTTACAAAATAATGGTAAAATTTGCTGACATCTATTAAATTAACTCAACAAAAATCACATTGATGAAATTGTTGAAACTCAAGTGCAGTTTGTTTACATAAACAAATTGAATCGGAAAAGATTATGAAAGCAAAATGACTCGAATTAACATTACTAACGTTAAATGCATTGTCAAATTACATTGCGGCTCTTATACAACAGATCATTATTTGTTGACACTTGTGAATTTAAAACAAAAAGTCCTGTACACAGCAGGCAACCCGAAAAGTCCTGTATCATTGCAGACGAACAAAAGTCCTGTATACAACCGGTAAACAAAAACTCCTGCAATCAGTAGGCAAAATAAAATCCTGTTTGCAAAACAAGCAATTTCAAGCCCTGCGTCGCAGGCAAATCCAAGTCCTGGCTCCCAGGCAAATAGAAAGTCCTCTATCAAAAGTCCTGTATACAGCAGGCAACCCGAAAGGTCCTGTATTCTGCAGGCACAAATAGTCGGCCAGATGTTGGGAAAACCAACTCGCGACATCCTTGAAAAAGTAATGTATACAGCAGGCAATCAGAAGTACTGTGTTCAAGGCAATCAAAAGTCCTGCGTCACAGGCAACCGAAAGTCCTGATTCCCAGGCAACTAAAAAACAGCAGTGGCGGCAACAAGACACTGGTCATAAAAATTGTCAGCTGCTAAAAAGTTAAAGACGCCAAGTTGACTTAAAGTCAATTATCTCAAGGAACAAAAAAAAAATGGAAAACCTTCGTGGCAAATAGAGTGGCAGATCATATAGCTTAGGTTGTATGACTTGGCACAATTGGATTTAATTAAATAGGTGTTGTTTTACCAGGGTAAGTATGCCAGAATTATTTATTTCCTGGATTTTAATAAAAACCCAGGATTAGAGTTCTCGACGTTTCGACCTAATTCCAAGTCATCATCGGGAGAATCTTTTATTTAAAAAGAAAGACAAAAAGAGTATGTTAATTAA
This sequence comes from Pseudolycoriella hygida, assembly GCA_029228625.1. NCBI lineage: Eukaryota > Metazoa > Arthropoda > Insecta > Diptera > Sciaridae > Pseudolycoriella > Pseudolycoriella hygida. Next base: position 81,781,540 of record CM055406.1, read on the forward strand.
CAATTAAGTCTAGCTTATTTAACATATTTTCTTTACCTACGATTACTTAGTCACTAAATAAAAACTAAATAACAACTAACGACTATGGTGAACACTGAACGGTTTCGAATCAACTGATGAGGTTGCATAATTTACAATGTTTAAAATTGATTTTATATAGGGGTACCCGATCAGTTAATGGCGGAATGATCAGCTAAGGTGGATGGATCAGATATAAAATTTCGAACTACTCGGTTTTCTTTTCCGGCATGTTGTCGCAACAGATTAAAGTACGACGGAGCAATGCCATCCGTATCTGTTTTGTAATTGCACGTTCGCTCAATATTCATGATAATGTGATTAACTTCAGCAATTTGCAGCTTCCTCTTATTCGAATTATGATCTAGGACTCTCATATTTTCGAAGTCAAATTGATGACCTGTCTGTTTCGTGTGGAAAGCCAATGCCGAAGCCAATTTTGGTTTAGCTAAATTCGCTTCTGATGTCGAATTTCGGTGCTGTTGTCTTCGCGTACCTTTCTTCTGAGTTGTTTCCCCAACATATATAGAATCACAAGTTTGGCATTTAATTTCATACACGATATCAGAAACTAAATCTTCATTTAGTTTGTCTTTTTGTTTAGAATCCCGGCCGTATAAAATTCACTTGCGAAATGGAACAAAACCAATCCATAAACTATTTGGATCTTACCTTATTCAGAAGACACGGCATGATTATCACGAACTGGTACTCAAAGAGCATAGCATCTAATCGAATGCTAAATTATCGTTCAGCCCACCCACATCGTATGATTATGAACGTTGCTAAGTCATTTGTAAAGAAAGTATATGAATATAGCCATGCTGATTTTCACTTAGTCAATTTAGAAAAAATCAAGAAAATTCTTGACAAAAATAATTTTCCTAACTCCGTTATTCATCAAATCATTGAGACATCATTCAAATCAGCTGGACCCACAAATGATGTCGGACCCACAAATGATGTCGGACCCACAAATGATGCCGAACCACTTAAGAAACCATACTGTTCGCTTACTTATATACCGCAATTGTCAGATCCACTCACTAACCAATTGAAATACTTCATTCCAGATGTTACAATAGCTAATAAGCCAGAATGCAAGTTAAACTCTTTTTATTCTACTTGAACAATTGAATTGAATTGAATTGAACAACTAACCAGTGGTAGGGAAAAATTGTACACAAAAATTGGTATATAAGAAATGAATTAAGACTGAATAAAGTTAGTTACCTAAAATAACTCAACCCGAGCTTTTTCTATTTTCAACGGGTCTCTGAGCTCAGGAGACCCCAACAAAGGCAATTGGTCCCTCCAGACCAACTCAAGAGAGCCAATTGCCCCACGAGAAAAACATTTAAATCTAAAAACAAATGGACCGATTCAGATCGAAGGAATCGGCTTCATTTGAGATTTAACAGCAATCATTCATTAGCCTGGGATGTCTATCTGAAGCCAAAATCTTCAAAATTTCACCAGAAACTTTACAGAAAATCAAAAAAAAAATGCAAACTTTGAAGTTTTTGCAGTAGAATTTCCGAGAAAAAGTTTTTGGCAAAATAAGCTTCAAATAAACATTCCGTAATGTCACTGATCCCAATCCTAAACATCGACGAACAAGAAATTCCAATGTTGACCTGTAGCGTAACGTACATTTTTGTTGATTGCATTGACTCATGCGAAACAACACTTGTACTTTTCCTTGCGCAAAGTCTTCGTGCGTTCACGCATTACGAGAATTTGTTGTGAACAAGCGGGAAAGGTTCGAGATTTGAATGCAATTTTTTCATGTACAGATTCACAATGAATGTACATAAAGTCGATTTCATATTTACAGGTGGATGGAATGGCAATCATTCAGTAGCCTGGGATGTCTATCTGAAGCCAAAATCTTCAAAATTTCACAAGAAACTTTACAGAAAATCAAAAAAAAATGCAAACCTTGAAGTTTTCGCAGTAGAATTTCCGAGAAAAAGTTTTTGCGCAAAGTCTTCGTGCGTTCACGCAGTACAAGAATTTGTTGTGAACAAGCGGGAAAGGTTCGAGATTCGAATGCAGTTTTCTCATGTACAGATTCACAATGAATGTACATAAAGTCGATTTTATATTTACAGGTGGATGGAATGGCAATCATTCAGTAGCCTGGGATGTCTATCTGAAGCCAAAATCTTCAAAATTTCACTAGAAACTTTACAGAAATTCAAAAAAAATTGCAAACTTTGATGTTTTCGCAGTAGAATATCCGAGAAAAAGTTTTTGGCAAAATAAGCTTCAAATAAACATCCCATAATGCCACTGATCCCAATCCTAAACATCGACGAACAAGAAATTCCAATGTTGACCTGTAGTGTAGCGTACATTTTCGTTGATTGATTTGACTCATACGAAACAACACTCGTACTTTTCCTTGCGCAAAGTCTTCGTACGTTCACGCAGTACGAGAATTTGTTGCGAACAAGAGGGAAAGGTTCGAGATTCGAATGCAATTTTTTCATGTACAGATTCACAATGGCAATCATTCAGTAGCCTCAGATGTCTATTTGAAGCCAAAATCTTCAAAATTCCACCAGAAACTTTAGAGATAATCAAAAAAAATTGCAAACTTTGAAGTTTTCGCAGTAGAATTTCCGAGAAAAAGTTTTTGGCAAAATTAGCTTCAAATAAACATCCCGTAATGCCACTGATCCCAATCTTAAACATCGACGAACAAGAAATTCCAATTATGATCTGTAGCGTAGCGTTCATTTTTGTTGATTGCATTGACTCATACGAAACAACACTCGTACTTTTCCTTGCGCAAAGTCTTCGTGCGTTCACGCAGTACAAGAATTTGTTGTGAACAAGAGGGAAAGGTTCGAGATTCGAATGCAATTTTTTCATGTACAGATTCACAATAAATGTACATGAAGTCGATTTCATATTTACAGGTGGATGGAATGGCAATCATTCAGTAGCCTGAGATGTCTATTTGAAGCCAAAATCTTCCAGATTTCACCAGAAACTTTTGAGAAAATCAAAAAAAATTGCAAACTTTGAAGTTTTCGCAGTAGAATTTCCGAGAAAAAGTTTTTGGCAAAATTAGCTTCAAATAAACATCCCGTAATGCCACTGATCCCAATCTTAAACATCGACGAACAAGAAATTCCAATTATGATCTGTAGCGTAGCGTTCATTTTTGTTGATTGCATTGACTCATACGAAACAACACTCGTACTTTTCCTTGCGCAAAGTCTTCGTGCGTTCACGCAGTACAAGAATTTGTTGTGAACAAGAGGGAAAGGTTCGAGATTCGAATGCAATTTTTTCATGTACAGATTCACAATAAATGTACATGAAGTCGATTTCATATTTACAGGTGGATGGAATGGCAATCATTCAGTAGCCTGAGATGTCTATTTGAAGCCAAAATCTTCCAGATTTCACCAGAAACTTTTGAGAAAATCAAAAAAAATTGCAAACTTTGAAGTTTTCGCAGTAGAATTTCCGAGAAAAATTTTTGCGCAAAGTCTTCGTGCGTTCACGCAGTACGAGAATTTGTTGTGGACAAGCGGGAAAGGTTCGAGATTCGAATACAATTTTTTCATGTACAGATTCGCAATGAATGTACATGAAGTCAATTTCATATTTACAGGTGGATGGAATGGCAATCGATCAGTAGCCTGGGATGTCTATCTGAAGCCAAAATCTTCACAATTTCACCAGAAACTTTACAGAAAATAAAAAAAAATTGCAAACTTTGAAGTTTTCGCAGTAGAATTTCCGAGAAAAAGTTTTTGGCAAAATAAGCTTCAAATAAACATTCCGTAATGCCACTGATCCCAATCCTAAACATCGACGAACAAGAAATTCCAATGTTGACCTGTAGCGTAACGTACATTTTTGTTGATTGCATTGACTCATACGAAACAACACTCGTACTTTTCCTTGCACAAAGTCTTCGCGCGTTCACGCAGTACGAGAATTTGTTGTGAACAAGAGGGAAAGGTTCGAGATTCGAATGCAATTTTTTCATGTACAGATTTACAATGTTTGTACATAAAGTCGATTTCATATTTACAGGTGTATGGAATGGCAATCATTCAGTAGCCTGGGATGTCAATCTGAAACCAAAATCTTCAAAGCTTCACTAGAAACTTTAGAGAAAATCAAAAAAAAAAAAAAAAATCGCAAACTTTGAAGTTTTCGCAGTAGAATTTCCGAGAAAAAGTTTTTGGCAAAATTAGCTTCTATGAACTTTCCGTAATGCCACTGATCCCAATCCTAAACATCGACGAACAAGAAATTCCAATGTTGATCTGTAACGTAGCGTACATTTTTGTTGATTGCATTGACTCATACGAAACAACACTCGTACTTTTCCTTGCGCAAAGTCTTCGTGCGTTCACGCAGTACGAGAATTTGTTGTGAACAAGAGGGAAAGGTTCGAGATTCGAATACAATTTTTTCATGTACAGATTCACAATGAATGTACATAAAGTCGATTTCATATTTACAGGTGGATGGAATGGCAATCATTCAGTAGCCTGGGATGTCTATCTGAAGCCAAAATCTTCAAAATTTCACCAGAAACTTTACAGAAAATCAAAAAAAAATTGCAAACTTTGAAGTTTTCGCAGTAGAATTTCCGAGAAAAATTTTTGCGCAAAGTCTTCGTGCGTTCACGCAGTACGAGAATTTGTTGTGGACAAGCGGGAAAGGTTCGAGATTCGAATACAATTTTTTCATGTACAGATTCGCAATGAATGTACATGAAGTCAATTTCATATTTACAGGTGGATGGAATGGCAATCGATCAGTAGCCTGGGATGTCTATCTGAAGCCAAAATCTTCACAATTTCACCAGAAACTTTACAGAAAATAAAAAAAAATTGCAAACTTTGAAGTTTTCGCAGTAGAATTTCCGAGAAAAAGTTTTTGGCAAAATAAGCTTCAAATAAACATTCCGTAATGCCACTGATCCCAATCCTAAACATCGACGAACAAGAAATTCCAATGTTGACCTGTAGCGTAACGTACATTTTTGTTGATTGCATTGACTCATACGAAACAACACTCGTACTTTTCCTTGCACAAAGTCTTCGCGCGTTCACGCAGTACGAGAATTTGTTGTGAACAAGAGGGAAAGGTTCGAGATTCGAATGCAATTTTTTCATGTACAGATTTACAATGTTTGTACATAAAGTCGATTTCATATTTACAGGTGTATGGAATGGCAATCATTCAGTAGCCTGGGATGTCAATCTGAAACCAAAATCTTCAAAGCTTCACTAGAAACTTTAGAGAAAATCAAAAAAAAAAAAAAAAAAATCGCAAATTTTGAAGTTTTCGCAGTAGAATTTCCGAGAAAAAGTTTTTGGCAAAATTAGCTTCTATGAACTTTCCGTAATGCCACTGATCCCAATCCTAAACATCGACGAACAAGAAATTCCAATGTTGATCTGTAACGTAGCGTACATTTTTGTTGATTGCATTGACTCATACGAAACAACACTCGTACTTTTCCTTGCGCAAAGTCTTCGTGCGTTCACGCAGTACGAGAATTTGTTGTGAACAGGAGGGAAAGGTTCGAGATTCGAATGCAATTTTTTCATGTACAGATTCACAATGAATGTACATAAAGTAGATTTCATATTTACAGGTGGATGGAATGGCAATCATTCAGTAGCCTGGAATGTCTATCTGAAGCCAAAATTTTCAAAATTTCACCAGAAACATTACAGAAAATCAAAAAAAAATTGCAAACTTTGAAGTTTTCGCAGTAGAATTTCCGAGAAAAATTTTTGCGCAGAGTCTTCGTACGTTCACGCAGTACGAGAATTTGTTGTGAACAAGCGGGAAAGGTTCGAGATTCGAATACAATTTTTTCATGTACAGATTCGCAATGAATGTACATGAAGTCAATTTCATATTTACAGGTGGATGGAATGGCAATCATTCAGTAACCTGGGATGTCTATCTGAAGCCAAAATCTTCAAAATTTCACTATAAACTTTAGAGAAAATCAAAAAAAAATCGCAAACTTTGAAGTTTTCGCAGTAGAATTTCCGAGAAAACGTTTTTGGCAAAATTAGCTTCTATGAACTTACGGTAATGCCACTGATCCCAATACTAAACATCGACGAACAAAAAATTCCAATGTTGACCTGTATCGTAGCGTGCATTTTTGTTGATTGCATTGGCTCATACGAAACAAAACTCGTACTTTTCCTTGCGCAAAGTCTTCGTGCGTTCACGCAGTACAGTACGAGAATTTGTTGTGAACAAGAGGGAAAGGTTCGAGATTCGAATGCAATTTTTTCATGTACAGATTCACAATGTTTGTACATCAAGTCGATTTCATATAGACAGGTTGATGGAACGGCAATCATTCAGTAGCTTGGGATCCCTATTTGAAGCCAAAATCTTCAAAATTTCACTAGAAACTTTAGAGAAAATCAAAAAAAATCGCAAACTTTGAAGTTTTCGCAGTAGAATTTCCGAGAAAAATTTTTGGCAGAACTAGCTTCAAATAAACATTCCGTAATCCCGCTGAGCCCAATCCTAAACATCGGCGAACAAGAAATTCCAATGTTGACCTGTAGCGCAGCGCGCATTTTTAATGAATGCATTGGCTCATACGAAACAAAACTCGTACTTTTCCTTGCGCAAAGTCTTCGTGCGTTCACGCAGTACGAGAATTTGTTGTGAACAAGAGGGAAAGGTTCGAGATTCGAATGCAATTTTTTCATGTACAGATTCACAATGAATGAACATGAAGTCGATTTCATATTTAGAGGTGGATGAAATGGCAATCACTCAGTAGCCTGGGAAGTCTATTTGAAGTCAAAATCTTCAAAATTCCACCAGAATCTTTTGAGAAAATCAAAAAAATTGCAAACTTTGAAGTTTTCGCAGTAGAATTCCCGAGAAAAATTTTTGCGCAAAGTCTTCGTGCGTTCACGCAGTACGAGAATTTGTTGTGAACAAGCGGGAAAGGTTCGAGATTCGAATACAATTTTTTCATGTACAGATTCACAATGACTGTACATAAAGTCGATTTCTATTTACAGGTGGATGGAATGGCAATCGATCAGTAGCCTGGGAAGTATCTGAAGCCAACATCTTCAAAATTTCACCAGAAACTTTACAGAAAATCAAAAAAAATGCAAACTTTGATGTTTTCATAGTAGAGTTTCCGAGAAAACGTTTTTGGCAAAATTAGCTTCAAATAAACATTCCAAAATGCCACTGATCCCAATCTTAAACATCGACGAACAAGAAATATCAATGTTGACCTGTAGTGTAGCGTACATTTTCGTTGACTGCATTGACTCATACGAAACAACACTCGTACTTTTCCTTGCGCAAAGTCTTCGTGCGTTCGCGCAGTACGAGAATTTGTTGTGAACAAGAGGGAAAAGTTCGATATTCGAATGCAATTTTTTCATGTACAGATTCACAATGAATGTACATAAAGTCGATTTCATATTTACAGGTGGATGGAATGACAATCATTCAGTAGCCTGGGATGTCTATCTGAAGCCAAAATCTTCAAAATTTCACTAGAAACTTTAGAGAAAATCAAAAAAAAATCGCAAACTTCGAAGTTTTCGCAGTAGAATTTCCGAGAAAACGTTTTTAGCAAAATTAGCTTCTATGAACTTTCCGTAATGCCACTGATCCCAATCCTAAACATCGACGAACAAAAAATTCCAATGTTGACCTGTATCGTAGCGTGCATTTTTGTTGATTGCATTGGCTCATACGACACAAAACTCGTACTTTTCCTTGCGCAAAGTCTTCGTGCGTTCACGCAGTACAGTACGAGAATTTGTTGTGAACAAGAGGGAAAGTGTTCGGCAGCACTTTTAAAAATCTACTCCAATGCGCTGTTACCGATTTATTTTACCGATAAGAATTGACAGCCGGAAGATTGGAAAGTTGTAATATTTTTTTTGATTTCGAAATTGGTCAAAATAACATCGTGCAGCAACCGATAAAGTAAAAGATTTAAATAGATTCGAGATAGTTTAAGGGAAACTGAAAAGTACTTTAAAGTTGCGTAAAGCTATAGTTTATTTATAAAGGAGAAATAATTCCAAGGAGGTAAAAAATATTTGAATTGTTTATGCTTCACGTGGATGTGAATTGATTTAGTTATTTTCGTGCTTTAGGCGATTATTTCCCAAAATTAGGATATTCCATAAACGGCAGAAGTTTATATTAGCTGTGGAATAAGTTGGAGTAAGATTTCTGAAGATTAATTTGTGAATTTGTTGTTAAAAATTGAAATTATAACAGCTTTCAGTTTACGCATCGTGTAAAAGGTTTCACTATTCTATATATTATCAGTGGGAAGATGATACTAAATGTAAGGAATTAAGTTTATAAGGATGTATTCAAATAGATATTTAATAAGTTGAATTTGTTTTAGATAAATTTGAAGTAATCTACAAGAAGAATAAATTGTTGAATTTCCATAAGTCTATCCTTTAATTCAACTGTAACTTCAATTGGTTACTGGCAAATTTCGCTTCCACTTCTCGCGAACGGTCGTTGGGTCCATAGACCAATTCCCAACAGGCTTCAAATTTATATTTATTTACACGTCGATTATCAGTTGGACGACAAAGCTTGGTTACGCTTTAAAATGAGCAAGTCATCTAGGGGAGCCATCCCGAAAATGCGTCAAGTTTTCGGTAGATCTGCCAAGACACAACGTACTCCTCCTAAAGAACCAAAACCAACAACACCACCAACAGTCGACGACTCAGTCTATCAGTGCGAAATTTGTTCCATTAAGAATAATGAAGGCCAAGTTTGCTGTGACGTCTGTCAACTGTGGTTCCATTTCAAGTGTGTAGACGTAGATAGTTCAGTAGAGAATCAGTATTGGGCTTGTCAAACCTGCAAGGAAAAATCTCACAAGGAATCGACACCTAAGGACGCGAAAACAGACTCCTCCAACACCCATCTTAAGGTAGATGGAGATCTGGCTAACATTATTTCGCTCATTGACTTGTCGTCAAATAATGCTGATACATTGACTGCGGAAAGGGAAGGTGCTAAGTCAACCAATTCTCGGGAAAGTGGCTCAAGTTCATTTCGTGTCAGCCGTCGGACAGCGTTAGGTTTGCAACGTCTCGAAGAAGAAAGAGAATTGCGTTGCAAACGAGAGGAGGAGGATCGCATTCGAAGAGATAACGAGGACAAAAAATATCTCGACAGAAAATATTCCCTCCTTGAGGAAGAATCCGACACCGATTCAATTCAAGACAAAGAGTTGGAAACGACGAAACGTGCATCCATTGAAAAGTGGGCTGAAGACGTACATAAGGAAGGTGCTGTGGGTGTGAAAGAAAGGAATTTTACTGCACAAACATCTGAAGAATTGAATAAAACGAAGGCTCTGAGTCTGTTTTCAGTTCCAATTCAGCCAAAAATTAAACGTTTGAGTCGAAGTCTAAGCTCGTTTAAACAAATAGCTAAGGCCTCGGAGTTATCGCTACCGCTTTGGTTAACAGCACCTGCCAAGTTATCGCCACAGACACTTCCGACAGACAAACATCTTTTGAAAACGCCAATAGATCATCTATGCGATAGAGAAAAAATAACGAATAGTCCACCACCGGAGACAAACGGCGATGCGTTTAAAACAAATAATTCGGAGACTAGTGGGCAGTTCCAAAATAAAGCTTCTGGTTCCTTCGTTTCATGGCCAACTATCACAACGAATGTTCAAACAAGAGCTGTTAATACTACCGGCGAACTTCCACCGACTTCGAATTCATATTCATCAAACGCTCTTAATGCCGTAACTACAACAAATCAGTTCAACATCATGGGGAGTAACTATCCACGTATTCAAAAGTCATTCGCTCAAACGAACCATCTGTGGGGTAATCAGCAGGTCAGTCAGCCGCCTCCGCCAAGAACTTGTCAAACATTGTCAAGCTACTACAACCCGATCAACAACCCAACGTTTTCATTCGGGCAACCAAGCGTTCCCGTCTTTACTACCCACCAGACAAACAGGGGACAATTTGGAACGTCAGCCGCCCCTCATATAGACAGTTCTTTCATGAGTAGAATTTCAATGACGTCGACAAGTAATCGATTCGAAAATAGTGGTCAACAGACAAATCCACCAATTCTGGTAAATAGTGCACCTGGCATGACGACGACCTTCGCAAATTCCTTTGCGCCCAACTTAAACGCAAATCCATCATTTTCATCGGGTCAACAAAATTTATTTGGTCAACCGAATAGCAGCTCACAAGGATTCGCTCAAAGATATCAAAATGACAGTGTCAACAGTGGTTTTGGGAACGGTATAGCCCCGGTTACAACGATGAACATTGCGCCTTCGGCATCCAACGTGAAATTAACAGCCGAACAAATAGCTGCCCGCCACGTAATACCGAAACTTCCTCATTTCTTTGGCGATCCAAAATATTGGCAAGCGTTCATAAGTGCTTTTGAATATTCTACGAAAGCTTGTGGTTTTTCTAATGTTGAAAATTTGGGCCGGCTTCAAGACTGTATCAAAGGCGAAGCAAAGGTTGCAGTTGGAAGTCGATTGTTACACCCGGATTCTGTTCCACCAGTCATCAACACGCTCAAATTGCTGTACGGCCGCCCAGAACTCATAATCGAAAGTATGATTGAAGAAATAAAAAAGGAATCAGCGCCAAAGGAGGATGACTTAGCTGGATTGATTAAGTTCGCTATATCCGTCCAAAATCTATGTGGGACTATTCGAGAAACTGGCGCCAACGAACACTTGAGAAACCCGACGCTAATGAACACAATAACAGACAAATTACCCACACAGATCCAACTCAATTGGGCATATCACCGACACGCCATTGGGGACGCTGACCTCTCCAGTCTCGGAGACTGGCTCTACGGACTAGCAAATGTCCAGCCAGGTAGTTAGGAAGCCAACAACGAAATCTGGGAGAAAGAAGGATTCCGATAAATCAAACGATTCGAACGATAAGTCAAATAATTCGAGTCGCAGCAATTATCTCAACACTCAAATAGAGAATAAAGCGAAGACGGATGATTCAACTGCCAACAGAAAAAGTAACAAGTGTCTGGCCTGCAAGTCGGAATCTTGCTCAAAAATCGCGAGCTGCAAGAAATTCAAAGAATTTTCACGAACCGAAAAATGGACCTTCGTCAAGGAAAACAAATTATGCTCGAGATGCCTGGGTGGTCATTCATTTTATCGATGCCGGTCGACTCAAGATTGTAGGGTGGAAGGATGTTCCAAAATCACACGTTGCTTCACAATTATGAAAATCCCGAATCCAGAACTAACACTTTGATGACTCCAACTTCTTCTCCAACTTCTGCTTGTAATTCCCAGCGGTCACGCAGTAATCGGACAGATATATTTCGAATAGTTCCGGTTGTACTTTATCACAAAGATCGAATTATTCGTGATTTTGCTTACATGGACGATGGCTCCAATTTGACTCTGATGGAGAACAGTCTAGCTGACGAGTTGGGATTAGTGGGAACGCCTCAACCGGTCTGCGTTGACTGGGCCTTTGGTCAATCTCATGAGACAGACGACTCGAGAATAGTGTCCGTGAAAATTTCCGGATTCTATCATCAAGCAACAAGTTACAAACTGGACAACGTTAGAACTGTCACTGACCTACACTTACCCACTCAGTCATTAACCTCTACCTGGCTGGACCAGTTTCCTCATCTCAAAAGGGTTCCCATTGCAACTTATGAGTCAGTAAAGCCCAGGATGTTAATTGGATTACAATATTCAAAGCTCATGGTGTCACTGGAAACAATAGAGGGCTCATGGGAGGAGCCAATAACATGCCGTACACGATTGGGTTGGGTTGAACAAGGACCAAGTTTTGACGGTGAGGCGGCAATGTCGAAAAGAAAATTTAGTCTAAATTTATGCGAATGCCACTCGGTTGACAATCAACTTCACGAAATGGTAAAGAGTTACTTTTCAATGGAGAATTTCGGAGTAAAGATGACCGATAAATTCTTGGAGTCGAAAGAGATTCAGCGAGCAAGAAAAATTTTAGAAGAAACAACGGTGAAGAAAAATGGTCGTTATCAGTCAGGATTGCTTTGGAAATTCGACGACATCAATTTGCCGGACAGTTGGCACATGGCACTCAAGCGGCTCCAATGTCTTGAATCAAAAATGAAAAACAATCCTCAGTTAGCTACAACCCTATGCGAACAGATGAAGCAGTTCAAGGATAAAAATTATATAAGAAAATTGTCAACAGCCGAACTGCAAAATTCAAACCGACGTCAATGGTATCTTCCTATTTTCCCCGTTTACAACCCAAAAAAGCCAAACAAGGTCAGGATTGTCTGGGATGCAGCCGCCAAGGTAAAAAACGTTTCACTCAATTCAATGTTATTGACCGGACCCGACCTACTAGTACCACTCGTTGATGTACTTCGAAGATTTCGCGAAAGATCAATTGCAGTCTTGGGCGACATACGTGAAATGTATCACCAAATCGAAATAGCTGAAAAAGATCAGCACGCACAAAGGTTTTTGTGGAGAGATGGTGATTCGTCAAAGGAGCCAGAAACTTATGTTATGCAAGTAGCAACATTTGGAGCTGCATGTTCCCCTTGTACGGCACAATTCGTCAAAAACAAAAATGCCATGGAATTCAAGGAAAGTCATCCCATAGCAGTAGCTGCAATTATAGAGAATACATACGTTGATGACCTTCTCGATTGCTGTCATCAAGTGGACGATGCAGTTCAACTGGTCCAAGATGTGACGCGTATCAACCAGTCCGCGGGCTTCGAAACTAGAAACTTTCTATCAAACTCGAAAGAATTGATGTCAAGAATTGGTGAAAGTACCCTGCAGTCAAGCAAGGACCTAAATATCAGCAGCGATGTGACGTTAGCGACGGAACGCGTCTTAGGAATGTTTTGGAATGCCGAAACAGACAAATTCATTTATTCTCTGAAATATACGAAAATCAATCAGAAGATCCTAAGTGGTGAACGTCGTCCCACCAAGCGAGAAGTGCTTCGTACTCTAATGTCGATTTTCGATCCCTTGGGACTACTGGCAAATTTTTTGGTATATACAAAAATCTTTCTCCAAGAGGTATGGCGCTCTAGCATTGAATGGGACGAACCTATCCCGTCAACTATTCTTTCAAGATGGTTAAAGTGGATAACTGAATTGAGTCATGTCGAAACGATAGAAATACCTCGCTTACTTTCAACAAAACTATCTCCTGGTAAACCTATTTCGATTCAGTTACATGTTTTTGTTGATGCCAGCGTAGAAGCGTTCGCCGCTGCGGCCTATCTACGAATTGAAGACGAGGAAGGAGTTGATTGTTCCCTGGTTGGTGCCAAGACCAAAGTCACACCCAACAAGCCTATGTCGGTGCCACGACTTGAGTTGCAAGCGGGAGTACTAGGAACACGTTTATCCACAAGCATCAAGACAAGTCAAAGGTTCAAAATGGAAAACGTAGTCTACTGGTCTGACTCTACGACGGTTATGGGGTGGATAAATTCGGAAGCCCGTCGATACCAACAATTCGTTGCCTTCCGAATTGGGGAAATTCTAGAGTCATCGGAACCAAAAGAATGGCGGTGGGTTCCTTCGGAACACAATGTAGCCGACGAAGCGACAAAATCCAAAGACATACAAAAGTCCCATTCATCTTCACGTTGGTACAAAGGGCCAAAATTCTTGTACGACGATGAAAGCACTTGGTTCACCGAAGAAAATGCCGCTACGTACTACACAGAAGAAGAGATGAGACCCTCCTTTGTCATGGCATGCAGAGAAGTCAAAAGGCTTGATATTATTGACATCAAGAGATTCTCTAAGTGGCTTCGGCTGGTTCGATCAATGGGTTACGTCTTCAGATTCGTCCATAACGCAAGAGCAGCTATCCGTCGAAAGGGACCATTGCTACAGGAAGAAATTATTATGGCTGAAAATAATCTTTACAATATCGCTCAACGAGACCATTATCTAGATGAAATTATGATTTTAAAGAGTGGCCGACAAGATTTGGAAAAATCAAGCGAACTGTTCAAGTCTTCGCCATACTTAGATGAGCATGAGATTCTACGAGTTCGAGGCAGAACAGACGTCGCACAATGCTTAAGTCAAGAAGCGAAGCGGCCAATCATTCTCCCACGACGTCACTATGTCACCAAACTTATCGTGGACCACTATCACCGCCTCTACAAACATCAGAATCATCAAACGACCCTCAACGAGATTCGACAAAAATTTGACATCCTGGCACTCCGTGTGGTTCTGAAAGAAGTTCGAAACTCATGTCAAGTGTGTAAAAACCAGTTCGCGACCCCGCAAATTCCAGAAATGGCCGAATTACCACTGGCGAGGCTAGCTGCATATGAACGACCGTTTACGTACGTGGGAATTGATTATTTTGGACCTTTCAAAGTTAGAATTACCAGAAACTGCATTGTGTCAAGATGGGGAGTTATATTTACGTGCCTCACTACGAGAGCAATTCATCTAGAAGTAGCTCATTCGCTCACAACTAACTCATGCATAATTTGCGTCGAAAACTTTATTTATCTCCGTGGAGAGCCCCGAGAATGGTTCAGTGACAACGGAACGAACTTCCATGGAATGGAAAATGAACTGGCGGAGGAGTTTAAGAAACTAAACCAAGACCAAATTCAGGAAAAATTTACGAATTCTGAAATGAAATGGTCCTTTAATCCACCGGTGTCACCACACATGGGAGGCGCCTGGGAGCGTCTTATTCGCACAGTCAAAAGTTGTCTCAAGAAAACTACCTTTACGAGATATCCAACTGACGAGATGTTGCCGGCACTTTTTCGTGCCGTGGAAAATATAGTTAATTCGAGACCACTGACTTACGTCTGCTTAGACTCGCCAGATGACGAGGTGTTAACTCCAAATCATTTTTTGCTGGGATCATCTAATGGACGAAAGCCTTTATGCGTCACATCACCCAGGGACCTCAACAAAAATGACTGGAAAAATCTACAGGAACAATGCAACCAGTTCTGGAAACGTTTTGTGCTGGAGTACATGCCAACGCTAACAAAGCGTACAAAATGGTTCAAGCAATCGAAACCCATAAAAGTTGGCGACGTTGTCCTCATAATCGATGAAAGAAACCCCAGAAACACTTGGCCTAAAGGCATCGTGGAGGAAACGTTTGCAGGTAAGGGAGGTAAAAGACGCCAAGCTATGGTTCGTTGTGTCTTGGAAACAAAGACGAGTCCTGTTCACAAGTTATACAGAAGGTCAGTACACAAACTTGCTGTTTTAGATGTTGAAAGTTCTGACTCTAATGAAGCATTGGACGATCAAGTGCCTGCCTCTAATGAAGTTGAACGACTTGTAGTGGAGCCGATCAACGGGGGGGAGACTGTTCGGCCGGAAGATTGGAAAGTTGTAATATTTTTTTTGATTTCGAAATTGGTCAAAATAACATCGTGCAGCAACCGATAAAGTAAAAGATTTAAATAGATTCGAGATAGTTTAAGGGAAACTGAAAAGTACTTTAAAGTTGCGTAAAGCTATAGTTTATTTATAAAGGAGAAATAATTCCAAGGAGGTAAAAAATATTTGAATTGTTTATGCTTCACGTGGATGTGAATTGATTTAGTTATTTTCGTGCTTTAGGCGATTATTTCCCAAAATTAGGATATTCCATAAACGGCAGAAGTTTATATTAGCTGTGGAATAAGTTGGAGTAAGATTTCTGAAGATTAATTTGTGAATTTGTTGTTAAAAATTGAAATTATAACAGCTTTCAGTTTACGCATCGTGTAAAAGGTTTCACTATTCTATATATTATCAGTGAGAAGAGGATACTAAATGTAAGGAATTAAGTTTATAAGGATGTATTCAAATAGATATTTAATAAGTTGAATTTGTTTTAGATAAATTTGAAGTAATCTACAAGAAGAATAAATTGTTGAATTTCCATAAGTCTATCCTTTAATTCAACTGTAACTTCAATTGGTTACTGGCAAATTTCGCCTCCACTTCTCGCGAACGGTCGTTGGGTCCATAGACCAATTCCCAATAGAAAGGTTCGAGATTCGAATGCAATTTTTTCATGTACAGATTCACAATGTTTGTACATAAAGTCGATTTCATATTTACAGGTTGATTGAACGGCAATCATTCAGTAGCTTGGGATCCCTATTTGAAGCCAAAATCTTCAAAATTTCACTAGAAACTTCAGAGAAAATAAAAAAAAATCGCAAACTTTGAAGTTTTTGCAGTAGAATTTCCGAGAAAAAGTTTTGGCAGAACTAGCTTCAAATAAACATTCCGTAATCCCACTGATCCCAATACTAAACATCGACGAACTAGAAATTCCAATGTTGACCTGTAGCGCAGCGTGCATTTTTAATGATTGCATTGGCTCATACGAAACAAAACTCGTACTTTTCCTTGCGCAAAGTCTTCGTGCCTTCACGCAGTACAGTACGAGAATTTGTTGTGAACAAGAGGGAAAGGTTCGAGATTCGAATGCAATTTTTTCATCTACAGATTCACAATGAATGTACATAAAGTGGATGGAATGGCAATCATTCAGTAGCCTGCGATGTCTATCTGAAGCCAAAATCTTCAAAATTTCACCAGAAACTTTACAGAAAATCAAAAAAAAATTGCAGTCTTTGATGTTTTCGCGTAGAATTTCCGAGAAAAAGTTTTTGGCAAAATTAGCTTCAAACAAACATTCCGTAATGCCACTGATCCCAATCTTAAACATCGACGAACAAGAAATTCCAATATTGACCTGTAGCGTAGCGTACATTTTTGTTGATTGCATTGACTCATACGAAACAACACTCGTACTTTTCCTTGCGCAAAGTCTTCGTGCGTTCACGCAGTACGAGAATTTGTTGTGAACAAGAGGGAAAGGTTCGAGATTTCGAATGCAATTTTTTCATGTACAGATTCGCAATGAATGTACATGAAGTCAATTTCGTATTTACAGGTGGATGGAATGGCAATCATTCAGTAGCCTGGGATGTCTATCTGAAGCCAAAATCTTCAAAATTTCACCAGAAACTTTACAGAAAATCAAAAAAAATTGCAAACTTTGAAGTTTTCGCAGTAGAATTTCCGAGAAAAAGTTTTTGGCAAAATAAGCTTCAAATAAACATTCCGTAATGCCACTGATCCCAAACCTAAACAACGACGAACAAGAAATTCGAATGTTGATCTGTAGCGTAGCGTACATTTTTGTTGATTGCATTGACTCATACGAAACAACACTCGTACTTTTCCTTGCACAAAGTCTTCGTGCGTTCACGCAGTACGAGAATTTGTTGTGAACAAGCGGGAAAGGTTCGAGATTCGAATGCAATTTTTTCATCTACAGATTCTTAATGAATGTACATAAAGTCGATTTCATATTTACAGGTGGATGGAGTGGATGGTGGTGGAGTACCCTGGAATGTCTATCTGAAGCCAAAATCTTCAAAATTTCATCAGAAACTTTACAGAAAATAAAAAAAAATTGCAAACTTTGATGTTTTCGCAGTAGAATTTCCGAGGAAAAGTTTTTGGCAAAATTAGCTTCTATGAACTTTCGGAAATGCCACTGATCCCAATCCTAAACATCGACGAACAAAAAATTCCAATGTTGACTTGTAGCGTAGCGTGAATTTTTGTTGATTGCATTGGCTCATACGAAACAAAACTCTTACTTTTCCTTGCGCAAAGTCTTCGTGCGTTCACGCAGTACAGTACGAGAATTTGTTGTGAACAAGAGGGAGAGGTTCGAGATTCGAATGCAATTTTTTCATGTACAGATTCACAATGTTTGGACCCGTACGAAGTACAAAGGTCCTAAACGTTTACTACAAACAATTTTATTGTAACATGGGGTAGATCGAGGTGGGAGTGGGGGGATGCATCTATTATCGTCTAAATATGACGAATCAGCAATAAAAAAATGTCCGTCTGTCCGTCTGTCTGTCCGTCCGTCTCCACTTTTTTTTCCAAACGGCTCAATCGATCAACGAAAACTTTTTTTCCCTGAAAGGTACATGCCTCCCATGATTCAAGTTCGAAGATGAGCAAAATCGATGAAGTGGTTCTGGAGATATGGTCGATGAAGTGACCAAAAACGTGGTTTTTCGAAGGTCGGTAAAGCTTTTTCGCAAATATCTCAGCAAGTATAGCACGGACATTCCTCATTTTGGTGTCAAATGAAAGCATTTGATGTCACAAAACTGGGAAAAAAATTTTGTGGGAATCGGTACAGGGGTCTGGGCACTGGGACCAATGGAATGGACGAAATTGAGATTCTTGGCCATGTACGAAAACAGTTTTTCGTTCGTCTATATTTCCTTAACTATGCAATATGGAGATTTACTGTCAAAGGCAAAGTTGTAGAGAATTAAATTTAA
>CM055406.1:81809106-81822073 GCA_029228625.1 Pseudolycoriella hygida
ATCCATTTTAGCCCGGCTACTGTGGATTAGACCAGAAGTCTATGAGTCAGCCCAAAAAAATGAAAAAACCGCCCTTTGTGTTTTTTGTGCATAGCTCGAGTAAATCTTTTCCGATTTTAAAATGACTATTTACTTTGGGTCGCTGGACCTAGCTAGAACCCTAAACAGGCGGACCGACTAAGCCCCTACTTGTTTTTTATACATAAATCGCGTAAATTCCATCCGATTTTCGTGATTCTTTTCTATTCGATAGGTAATCAGAGCCTTAAGAGTATCCAAGAAAAAATGTGGGCCCGGACCGAGCCTAAGATGGCCGCTAATGTTAGGGTGGATCGATCTAGACAATTTATTTTGGAAAAATTCAAATATTTTGACAACTATTAGAGATAGAAGATCGGCGTCAATTGCAAACTTTTTGTCTATGGAAGTATGGGTCAGAGGCCTTTTCTAAGTGCTCCAGGTCGGTTCTAATATCGGCGGTAGTACAAATAAAAATTTTTGAAAATATGTCTGAAAAAAGTTTTTACTTTTTCTTAAACTATTTTAACTTTTTTTTATTTTGGGGGTTTCTTGAATATTTGGAGGGACTTTTACACCGTTTCTTCCTCGTTTTTCAATATTGCCCTTTCGGCAATTTCTAATCCTATTTAATGTGGACGACATTCCATACATTTCAGAGTTATACAATATTTTCTTAGATATGTTTCGCCCAAATAAGACGTACTTTATTTGAGCGAAAAACTCGATATAAAGAAGGTTTCGCAATACGTATACAAACATCATCGCCTAGAATATACATACACCAAAATAAAAGCTTTACACTCGAACTGTAAAAGTATATAAGTCCCACCCAGCGGCTATGTCACAACTAGCCTCTTGTACACCCGCTATCGGTTTGTGGACCAGATGATTTTGCCTTCGATGTGGCTCGATAGTCACATTGGGACTATTCCAATGAGCAAAAGCCTTTGGCGCTACAGGGTGGCCGTGGTCGACGGTGAAGAGGTGATGGCATGTCCCAGAGCATGGATGACACATGGCCCGACTCTGCCTTGGTCGATACCCAAACAGGAAAGTCCAACAGTTTTATAAGCGTATGGCACTACACCTGGCTTGGATTCAACCGATTGCCGGCTCTTGACCGGGATTGTAATGTGGATGCTTTTGTTTGTGAGTGGAGGAGGTCCGTAAAGGGGCTTCAAGATTTTAATGATGATTGGGTAGTAGAAAGGGTCCGTAAGAAACCTGTGTGCATCGATCAGAAATGGTCGGCCCTAAGCTGATAAAATCTAGACCTTCTTGTTTTACTTGAATGGACTACTGCTTTTGGCAGCCTTTTACATACCTGCTGAACTAACCTTGTTGTTTTGCTTGAATGGGCTACTGCTTTTGGTAGCCTCTTACATACCTCCTGAACTAACCTTCTTGTTTTACTTGAATGCTCTACTGATTTTGGCAGTCTCTTAGATCTCTTCTTGGTTCACCTTTGGCTTTTCTCAACTCTTTTGTTTCCCATTTTTATTTATTTACGTTCAAATGCCTTTTAATGTTTCACAATACGCCTACAATCCTCCGATGACCTCTGCCCTTCTTTCCGCCTCTTATGATTTCTTTCAAGAATTTACGTAAGTTACGCATAAGTTATGAAAAGTGTAATACTGCATGCATCTGCGGACGTCATTTGTTTTCACGAAAATGCCCCGAGTAATATTATGCTTCGTATATGCCTTTAATATGTGTAACATTTAGACTTTCTTCAATAAAACACACTTTGCAACATTCATTTTAATTTTATCAATACAAGCGAGACGACTCACGTTAGCCGACTCGCCAACGCTTGAATATTTTCCCTCATCTTTTTCACGCACACGAAGGTTCAAGCTACCCTACTTCACCTTAAACTTTTCTGACATCTTTTTTCGCTGAGTTTAAACTAAACGACAATTTTCAACCATAGACTTCAACGAAACTTTCAACGTTTCGCAACACAATTAATTAAACTTTGCTTCAAACTGAATTTCGATTCGCGATAAATTTGTTCGATAGATCTTTAAACTAGACAACAATTTTTAACCATAGACTTCCACCAAATTTTTAATGTTTCGACACCGTTTATTGCAAAATATTCTCACACATAATTTCGACTCGCGTTACCTTTCAAATAAAAAAAAATTTCATTTTTCAAATGTTTCCTCAGATGCCTAACTCCTGACTTGATTCTCTAATGATTCTCCGTTTGAAATTCAATTTTTTATTCCTTCACTTGGTTCATAAGCAAAACAAACTGCAATAAACAAAATTATTTTTTGCAACGCACAATCGATTTTCGACTGTTTTCGATGTTGTTCACGATGCGGTAACGCGATCAAAATCGAAACAGTTTCCAATTTTTTTAATAGTGTGAGGGGAAGTCAAACAAATTTACACCTTGTAACGATATGACTTTTGAAATTTGATACATGTGCTGAAATGTACCCCTCCGTTGCTATGATACGACGTTACAATGTCGTATGTGTGCATTGCAATCTGATCAAAAATTGTTTGTACACTGTAAAATATAATGGTTTCTGTGGAGTGAATTTTTTAAGTTTGGTTGTTATTTTCTTCTCAATCGATTTGTTTGTTGCAAAAAGCAGTGTGTCCACCTCGTTGCGATACTTGTTTTTTTCAGCATACGTCCTAAATATTGTCCAACTCGTATGTATTGGCTCGTATGGACAATATTAGGACTGATGCTGAAAAAATCAACGTATCGCAACATGGTCGACAAACTACTATTTCACAAATCAACTAAGTTACTATTATATCTCATACACAAACTTAAATAAATTATTTCAACACCTCATTTGCTCCCCATAAACTTTGATGCATGTACATTGCTAATTTCAAACACCTCAATTTCATCTTAAATTTCAACAAAATTCTGCAGACTCAAACCTCATAATCGACTTTCGTTTCTATACTAATTTTCGTTATACTGCCTCATCATATCTTTAAACCAAATGTTTCAGCATTTTCACAATACTTGGTGGAGACTACGGGGCACTTATTCATCCAATATTCATTCATACAGGAGAAGTGCAAACGTTTGTGCAACGTTTTGTTTTAACTCGTTCCACCGAAAAACCGAGTTTTACATGCACAAAATGCAAGCAAATACGTGAAAAAAGAGATAAAAGAGAAATAACAAAGATGACTAGCTTGTGATTCTCTTCCTGTATTTCATTATTGCCGAAGAAGAAACATCGATTTGTAACTCGATTCGACCATGCAACGTAACTTGTCGATGTGACCGAATCCTATAACAAACTCAAAATTAAAAAACGGTATCTATAAAATGTAGACGAAATTCAAAAAACTAAAAAAAACGGTGTGAATTTTTATAGTTAGTGCACCCTCGTGGCGAAACAGTTTCATGAAAAAATAATATTGAGTGATTTGTAGCCTTTGTGCCACAGTGGTCCAAAATCAGGAAAAATCGGCACTAACAGAATAAATCGGGTGATGCGATATTTGTGATTAAAGTTTTGTTGAATAGCTTATACGTGGGCCTATCAGAATCACGAACAAAACTTCTGAAGTGATTAAAACTTGGGGGTCTCGGTCATGATCAAAATTGAAAATTTTTTACGAAAATTGGAAAAATGTCCTGAGGCCCATAATGAAAACAAATCAGTCCATGTTTCATGTCAACCGAAAGAGGGCATCAGTAGCTTTCCAACGATACCCATATGACCTCGCTACGAGGTCTCTAGAGAGAGGTAGGAGGTCTTAAATGAAAACACGTTTTTGCCTATATCCCTTTAAGCAAATGGCGGACAGAAACGAATAAGGTATCGTTTGAAAGGCCTTTCTAATACCTTTCAAATGATATCAATATCAGCAATGTTCGACGCATCTTCGAGGAGATAGAGGTACAAAATCGATTAAGTTAAAATTCCACTAGAAATATCGACATTTCCACCTAGTCTTAGTGCTCATTATCGTCATGGAAGATATCTCATTTGCAGTGATTAAAACGAGTAATGTATTCGTGAATCATAGCTAGTTTCACTTTTCACAAGAAATTCCAATGTTGACCTGTAGCGTAACGTACATTTTTGTTGATTGCATTGACTTATACGAAACAACACTCGTACTTTTCCTTGCGCAAAGTCTTCGTGCGTTCACGCAGTACGAGAATTTGTTGTGAACAAGCGGGAAAGGTTCGAGATTCGAATGCAATTTTTTCATGTACAGATTCACAATGAATGTACATAAAGTCGATTTCATATTTACAGGTGGATGGAATGGCAATCATTCAGTAGCCTGGGATGTCTATCTGAAGCCAAAATCTTCAAAATTTCACCAGAAACTTTAGAGAAAATCAAAAAAAATTGCAAACTTTGAAGTTTTCGCAGTAGAATTTCCGAGAAAAAGTTTTTGGCAAAATAGGCTTCAAATAAACATTCCGAAATGCCACTGATCCCAATCCTAAACATCGACGAACAAGAAATTCCAATGTTGACCTGTAGCGTAACGTACATTTTTGTTGATTGCATTGACTTATACGAAACAACACTCGTACTTTTCCTTGCGCAAAGTCTTCGTGCGTTCACGCAGTACAAGAATTTGTTGTGAACAAGCGGGAAAGGTTCGAGATTCGAATGCAATTTTTTCATGTACAGATTCACAATGAATGTACATAAAGTCGATTTCATATTTACAGGTGGATGGAATGGCAATCAGTCAGTAGCCTGGGATGTCTATCTGAAGCCAAAATCTTCAAAATTTCACCAGAAATGTTGTGGAACAACCCTGCTTCGCGTTTTGAATCATTGTAGAAGAAGATAATCAAGTAGTGGATGTACGATTTTACGTCAGTTGGCAAAAGAGAAAAAAAAAAATATGGTGGATTTCGTTGCTGACGAATTTATCGTTTAGTTTAATCTTTTATTATTGAGATCATCATAGATAGAATTAATGTTTTAATAGTTAATGAATTTATTCGTATCCGGGAGTTGAATTATTCGGGAATTGTCAATTCAAGGTGAAATTCTGAAGATGGAGTGAAATGAATTTACATATGTTAAACCGTCTTGAATTTTTTTTAGTTTAGAAATTATTTGGGTGATACGAATATTCGATCTGACCTTGCGGATACGCCATAGAGCAGGGAAACTAAATATAAGAGATTTCAGCATATTTCCTTCGTTAAGTTTGTTTATAATTTGAATTTAAAATTGTTCATCGTATTAAAATTGAAGCCTTTCAAATAAAGAAGATTTTATAAAGAATTGCTGTCAATTTGGTTTTCCCTCTATGATCAGAGTGTTGTTTATAACATCCTTCAATTTTCATTTATCACGAATGTGGATTACAATTCGAAAGTGAACAAACGGAATGGCGACGAGAAAAAAGCGAATGATCCGACCGAAACCGGTATATACAACGTCTAGTTGTGGATTGTGTTCCGAATTGGACAATGATAAAATGGTGGCATGCGACATATGTGACAAGTGGTTCCACTTCGACTGCGTTGGTGTTACACAAGCAATCGAAAACCAGGAGTGGAAGTGCAGCAAATGTCAATTGCAAATGGTGGAAACTGTCAGCAGTCGCGGAATGAGGAAGTCGCTTCCGCCGTCTTCAAAATGGTCATTATCTACGATGTCATCCAAACAAAAACGCATTGCTTTGATGAAGTTAGAAGAAGAACAGGCTCTGAAGATGGAATACATCAATCGAAAGTACGAAATTTTGGCCTGCAGTGATGATATTGATAGTGAAGAAGAAATCGAAACGTGCAGTGTGGATTCACTTCCATCATCGAAGTCTCAAATTCGCCAGAACACGAATAATGGCCTTACGTCAAGTGACGAGGAACGGGAGTTGTGTAACCAAATGGAATTCAATGATTTCCATAGAGTTTCGCTGGATAGAGTCAAGAGTTCGTACGATGAAAAAAGAAATTCAGTTGTTCGAGGTAGAGCGGATTTCTTGCCAAGTAAGGATAACGGAACTTTCACGTTGGAAACGGGAAACATTGGTCAGAATCGAAGTGTGCAACAACCACCAATGCAAAGATTGCCGGATAACAATCCACAAGAATGTTATTCTCAACATTGCGACATGACTCATATGAAACAATCGGAAATGGGCTGGGGTCAATTCAATCCAATCATTGGTCAGAAAAAAAGAGTACAATTACCACCAATGGATTCCCATACACCAGAAGTTAAACGTTTACCAACAATAAATAATACGGACGGTCTAACGGTGCCACAGTCGTATTGCGATACGTTCGATAATGCCAGACATCAACAAATAAATTACATTCCGTTCACAAGTCACCATGAATCAGAATCAGCTCCATTGCATGCTCAACGACAAATGGATTCGAACGCCAATTTCAAGTCGTATTTCAATGATCCAATAAGTGCAGTGAATTTTCAACGATCTGAACAGTTACAGCCGAAAAATAACAATGTTCCTCCGTTACAACCAAAACAAACTGTAACGACTCAGAAGGACACTTCGGGATATGTCGGATTCGTTGGAGTTTTGACACCAACTCACATAGCAGCGCGACATGTTTACCAGAAAGATTTGAGACAATATTGGGGCAAACCAGAAGAATGGCCAATGTTTCTCAGCGCTTTGAAAAATTCAACTGCTGCTTGTGGTTTCTCGGATGGCGAAAATTTAAGTCGCCTACAAAGATGCCTGAAAGGGGACGCAATGGATATGGTGCGAAGTCATTTATTACATGCATCGTCGGTCCCAGGTGTAGTAGAGACGTTACACATGTTGTACGGAAGGCCGAGTATGATCATTCACAGTCTATTGGAGAAGATCGAAAAAACACCAACTCCAAAAGTAGACGATTTGAGTTCGTTGATCAAATTTGCTATCTCCGTGCAAAGTCTCAGTGCGACAATCCAATCTACTGGAAATTTGGAATATCTCAGAAATCCGTTGCTAATTCAATCGATCACTGACAAATTACCGACTCAAACGCAATTAAACTGGGCTAGTTACAAATTTGGAGCAGGAGACGTGGATTTGGCGGTGATGGGCAGTTGGCTGTTCAAACTAGCTCAAATAGCTACAGAAGTGATAAATCCATTGTCGCTAAAGATCGATGACAAAAAAGAACGAAAAAACAAAAATCAGCGGGATGACGCTAATTCAAGGAATTATGTCAATGCTCATTCCGAAGGTGGTAAAACCAAGAAATTCAAATGTCTTGGATGTAACAAAGATTCGAATCATACATTGGAAGACTGCAAGAAATTCAAGGAGTTGTCAGTCGAACAAAGGTGGACATTCATCAAGATGCATAAATTGTATGGATGCTGCTTCGGTCGTCACAAGTACTACAAATGTTCCAAAAAGAAGAAATGTGGCGTGAGTGGCTGTACACGAGAACATCATAGTCTTCTCCATAATACAATTTAAAACTCATCACCGAAAGCGATCGTCTCCATAGGTGAACAAAACGCCGCTACATCGAATGCCCACAGAACAGTTTCTTCATCCAAGTTTCCGGACATTTTCCGTATAGTTCCGGTGGTTCTGTCGTACAACGGAAAATCAGTTCGAATTTTCGCTTATCTTGATGATGGATCGAATTTTACATCGTTAGAGGAATCTATTGCCAGAAAATTGAATACGTTTGGGTCAAGAGAGCCGTTATGTGTTAAGTGGTCATTCGGCAACACGGAAACTTTGTCTGATTCAAGACAGTTGACGGTCAAAATTCGTGGAATTTACAAGGACGCAAACGATGGATGTGTGAGCACTGGTCACAAGTACAGTCTCAACATGTGCGAATGCCAATCCAGTGACAAAAATTTACACCAGTTGGTTAACGATTTTTTCTTAGCGGAAAATCTCGATATAAAAATTCCCGAAAAGGTGTTAGAGTCGAAAGATGTGGCACGAGCTAAAGAAATTTTGGAAAAATCGTTCATGAAAATCGGAAATCGATACGAAGTCGGTTTGCTTTGGAAACGTGATCACATCGAGCTGCCGAACAGTTATTTGATGGCCAAGCGTCGTTTAGAGTGCGTTGAATCCAAAATGAGAAAAGATGCAGTTTTGACACAAAAAATGATTGCGTATATCGAGGATTTCATTGAAAAGGGCTACTTTCAGAGCAAGCAAAGAAAATCAGAGGACCGCGAACATGGTACTTACCAATCTTCCCAGTATTCAACCCGAAAAAACCAGAGAAATTACGAGTTGTGTGGGATGGAGCGGCGAAACTGAGTGGCATATCACTCAATTCAGTGCTTCTCACTGGACTAGATCTTCTAGAGCCACTTCCTGATGTCCTTCGTCGATTTCGAGAAAGAAGAATTGCGTAGATTTGAAAGAAATGTTTCATCAAATCGCAGTTGTCAAGGAAGATCAGGACTCTCAACGATTTTTATGGCGTAACGATCCGAATAATTCGGAACAAGATCCTGACGAATACATTTTGATAGTCAATTCATTTGGTCTTCGATGTTCACCAGCGATAGCTCAATATGTAAAAAATCGTAACGCGGAGAGTTTCAAAGATAAATATCCGGATGCAGTTAAAGCTATTGTCAGAGGACATTACTTGGACGATATGTTAGAAAGCTCTCACACTGTCACCGAAGCCGCAAAGTTGTTGCGAGATGTTCAATTCGTTCACGGTCAAGCCGGTTTTGAAATGAAACTTCGAATTCAAAGGAGCTGCTTCAACTCATCAATGCCAATACTGATTGTGGAAACAAATCTTTGGAAAAGGATCCGAAAATCATTGAGAGAGTTCTAGGAATGCATTGGAATACGTCGAAAGACACTTTCACGTACTCGTTGAAATTCGTCAAGGCAAATAATTACACTTCAAATGATTTCAGACCTAGTAAACGGGAAATCCTGAGCAATGTGATGTGGATATTCGACCCTTTGGGGTTTTTAGCACACTTCGTGGTACGCGCGAAAATCATACTTCAGGAAATTTGGCGCACTAAAACTGGATGGGATGACGAATTACCGACATCAATCAAACAAAAATGGATCGAATGGCTACAACAACTCCCAATGGTTGAAGAAATTCAGATTCCTCGGCTTTATTCGAACCGAATGTCACCACAACCAGCGCAGTCGATACAGCTCCATGTATTCGTAGATGCTGGAAATGAAGCGTATGCAACGGTAGCGTATTTTCGTGTGCAAGATGAACATGGAGTGGATAGTTGCATCGTAGGAGCAAAATCCAAAGTCGCTCCCATCAAACCAATATCCGTTCCGAGACTGGAGCTACAAGGTGCTGTATTGGGCACAAGATTGGCCGGAAAAATCATCAAGAGTCATTACAGTCTCATAATCGATAAAACGATTATTTGGTGTGACTCACGAACAGTGTTGTCTTGGTTGCGTTCCGACATCAGAAAATACAGTCCATTCGTAGCATTCCGAGTAGCAGAAATTCTGGAATCACCAGGTAACATTGAATATCGATGGATACCATCTGCAGAAAATGTTGCGGACGAAGCAACTAAAACAAAACACAAAGTCGATCTGCTATCATCGGCACGTTGGTTCGTCGGACCAGAATTTCTTCGTTATCTGGATTCTGACTGGCGCTTCGAATTACAAGTTACTTACTTATTATTTATTTGACATCATATATATAAGGCCAATTAGCCTTTTAAATCACATAGATCGCGAGCAAAACAACACGTTAACAACATTTTAGCATCGGGTATCAGTTAAATTTACAAAATAAAAGTTAATGTTAAATAATATAACCGAAATACAATTAAAACAAATATTTACAATACAAAAATCAAAAATGAAAAGTGAAATGTGTTTCTCACAATTGATCATTTACTCATATGACTCTCACAACAAACATAGGAACAGCAACATTATTCATTGCTCCTCTCAACCAGCGAGAGACATGAAGATAGAATCTTTTCTGCACTTGCCCTTAACTTAAACCAAGCCACTAATAGCAATACATGAATTGAATTTTATGCGTTGAATTGAACTACGAAAGAAAGAAAGAATCTCATCCATTGAAATAGTCCCTGCAAGCCTTCTTAAAGCCAGTTAGCGAGTATATCCCCTTCAAACCATGGGGCAATGAATTATATGTCGATACACCTCCAACAAAGAACGAACGCGATAAAATGTCACTATTGGATTTCGGCATACGCAAGTTAAAGGTTCTTTTATTCAAAGTAGGGATGAGAAGGTCATGCATGTACCCAGGTTCTTTGATTAGCACCGTCTTATGCATTAGCACGCATGTCAAGTAGTCATAATAGGAAAACAAGTCACACCCAAGCACAACTACAATATCATCCGAAGTTGATTCATAGCGACTCAGCCCACAAATGAACCGCACGCATGCTTTAAATGCTTTCAGCTGCGTATCCTTGGCTGACTCTTGTAGGTTACCTAAGACCTGTGAGCAATACGTAAAGTGAGGTACAAGGAGTGATCTCACTAATAGGAGCCTAATATTCCGCGGAAGGTAGTATGCGTGTGGCCACAGACAACGAAGACCCGCAAAGATTTTTGCTGCGACTGAGCTTGCATGAGAACGCCAATTCATGAAGCTATCAATTCGTACACCAAGGTCTTTCACTGTTTCTTCGTAGTCAATCGATACACCATTAAGCACTAGTGGTGGAATGCTAACATCCCAATTCGCCCCGGAGATCTTAATCGCTTGTGACTTGTCAGCATTAAGAAGCAGACCATTTGCCCCAGCCCAAAATGAGATGGCTCTGAGGTCTGCTGATAATTTGGCGATGTCCATGTTCACAGTATTTTTCCGGATTTCCATGTAGAGCTGCACATCATCCGCAAATAAATGTACACGCGACTGCTTGTTTACCATCGGTAAATCATTTATGAAAATTGAGAACAACAGCGGTCCCAAAACTGACCCTTGTGGAACTCCAACTGTAACACTCAGTAGATCTGAGCTGAACCCATTAACAACAACCTTCTGCCTTCTGCCCGTCAAGTAGCTTCTGACTAGAGTCAATGCTGACGAAGAGAACCTAAAGTCATTGCACAGCTTTCGAAGCAACCGATTATGATCCACCGTATCAAATGCTTTAGAAAAGTCAAGCAACAGAAGCACCGTTGCCAGACCCTTATCCAGGTTAACTCGAATGTCATTTGTTATTTTCATCAGAGCTGTGGCTGTGCTATGATTCCTACGGAAACCCGACTGAAAATCATGCAGTAACCCGAATTCGGAAATGAATTCATTAATTTGCCCCTTCATCAATCTTTCAAGTGCTTTAGAGGTCGCTGACAATATACTAATCGGTCTGTAGTCACCGATAGCGCAATTGCGAGTATTCTTGTGAAGTGGCATGACTTTCGACAGCTTCCATATGTCAGGGAAGCGCGACCTAGTGAGGATAGCATTAAATATCCTTGTGACCGCAGGTAAAATGACCGGCAGTAATATCTTTATAAAAGAGATCGGAATATTGTCAAGCCCTTCAGAGCTTGATTTTATGCTATTCAACGCCCTATAGACTTCACATGCTGTTACAGCCCGAAACGAAAATTCATTTATCGATGGATCACGATTCACCTCCGTGCGTAGCTGAGGAGAACTGGAGATATAAATCGACAGTGGGAAAGTCGAGTAGACACCCCGCGCAAAATGATGATTAAACTCATCGGCCGTGAAGGGGGGAACCATGTCTCTACCTGACGATGAGAGAAGCCCTAGCCCTCTGAGACCACTCCAAAGCTTCGTTGTTGGTGTTATTGAACCAAACTTTTTGTAATAGTAACGCTTCTTTGCCACCCGAGCACATTGAGTGGCCTTATTCCTCAGCCGTTTGAATAAGGAAAAATTCTCGTCAGTGCGCTGGCGCTTCCAAGCCAAATACGCCAGGTCTCTGTCAACCATGGCCCTACTGACATCAGAACCAAACCATGGTACGGAGAATTCCCTCGGACGAACAGGCTTCAGAGGCGCATGTTCATCTAGTAACCGAATAATAACAGAATTGAATTCATCTATTGATTTATCAACATCCGTGGCGGTACCTATACTACTCCAATCAACTGAATTCGCATCCGAGAACAATTTATCCTTATCGATACCATTTATATTGCGTTTCAAGGTTAGTGACGAATTGACAAAAGACAAGTTGCACTCATACGACATGAAGATGAAATCATGTTTTGAGATTCTTCCCAGACTAATTTGTGAGAACCGCACAACCTTCCTAACGTCATTAACAATGATGAGATCGATACAAGTCGAATTGGTTTTTGAAAAGTGGGTAGGCTCCTCAGAAACAAATTTAAGCGATAAATCATTAACCACTTTAACGAACCGTATCGTCTGAGGTAATCTAGAGACTAAGTTCTCGTTGAAGTCCCCTGCTATTATAACATCAGCATATTGCGACCCCACCCCTTGCATTTTGTCGTCAAATACTTCTATGTCGTCCACCTTGGGAGGTTTGTACATGACGCCAAAAAGGATTTTATGAGAAGCTAGACACAACTCCACAAAGATGTACTCTAACATTCCAATACGGCTGACGGACTTTAGTACTACTTTCGATGGAATATTTCTCTTTACATAGAGCGCTACCCCCCCATACCGCCTGAGTTCCCTATCATTCCTATGAAGAACAAACTTGTCCAGTTCTAATGACTTATCCGACATATACGATTTAAAATGTGTTTCAGAGATGGCAACGCAGTGGACATTCACCCCTTTAATTAAATTTCGGAACTCATCTAGCTTCGTCCGAAGTCCATCTGGATTAAGGTGGGCAACATTGAGAGTAGAGTTGTCTACCGGAAAAGCCGATTTTAGAACCAGATTCTGAATCACATTCGGTATTTTGTTGGCAGCACTTAGGTGTGTCGACATGATAAAAAATTAAACGAAAATAGATGAAATGCTTTTCGATCAAGATGAAAATAGTGTAAAAGTGGAAATGTGATGAAACGT
>CM055406.1:81822573-81868844 GCA_029228625.1 Pseudolycoriella hygida
TCGAACATAAAGACATCCACAAAGCGACATGGGTATCACCTGATGGACGAACCAAAAACCAGATTGACCACGTGTTCATAGATGGGCGTCACTGTTCAAATGATTTGGATGTCAAATGTTCTAGGGGACCGAACATCGATTCAGATCACTACTTGGTAAAGGTGGTTGTTAGGGCTCGAGTTTCGATTTCACACAATCGACAGCCGGCATTGGAAAAGTGGAACGTCGCGAAACTGCAGGACGAAAATATTAAACGACAATATGTGGATAGTTTGGAGAAGAAAATTATTGACGGAATGGAAAGCGAACAACGAAACGTAGACGATGCATGGAATCAAATTAGACGAAACGTAGAGCAAGCCGCAGCAGAGACGATAGGAACGAGAACGGGAAAGAAAAGAAATGACTGGTTCGATGACGAATGCAGAAAAGCACTGGATGACAAAAATGCGGCTCGAGCAAGATATCTAAATAGATGCACTCGAGCTGGCATGGCAGAGTACCGTACGAAGAGAAATTTCGAGAAAAAACTATTCCGAAGGAAAAAGCGACAACATGACAAGGAAGTTTTAATCGAAATTGAAAGGTTTGGTAATCGAAAAGAGACGCGGAGTTTTTACCGGAAAGTAAACGAATCGAGGAAAGGTTACAGTCAACAACCTTTATTGTGCAAGGACAAGGATGGGTTGGTCTTAGCAGATGAGGAAAGGTGCATCAGACGATGGGTGGAGTACTATAAGGAACTGCTGAACCCGAACAGACCACCGAACCGAAACGACACCAACAACAACTTACCATTTCAGACCGCGCAGCCACATATTGCAGAACCAACGCTACAGGAAGTGGAGTATGAAATTTTAAAGCTCAAAAATTTCAAAGCCCCAGGAACCGACAACATACCTGGAGAACTTTTCAAGCACGGTGGTAACGCATTATGTATGGAGATGCACGAGCTCATCAAGCGCATCTGGAATGTCGAGGAGTTGCCGGGAGAGTGGAAGACTAGCATCATCTGCCCTTTGTACAAGAAATGCGACAAATTGGAGTGTGGCAACTATCGCGGAATTTCGCTTTTGAATATCGCCTACAAGATATTTGCGAATATTCTATACAAACGCCTTCTTCCATACATGGAATCTACTGTTGGTGAATATCAAGGTGGTTTTCGTGTAGGTCGTTTAACAACGGACCAGCTGTTTAGCATTAGACAGATCTTGGAGAAGTGTAAGGAGTACAACGTGGAAATACACCATTTGTTCGTAGACTTCAAAGCAGCATACGACAGTGTCAACAGGAGGAAGTTATGGAGAGTGCTGGAGGAATTAGGGGTTCCCAAAAAACTAATCTCGCTAACAAAGTTGACAATGGATGGAGCTAACAGCCGAGTAAGAATCCGAAGCAAATTGTCAGACGTTTTCGACATTGAGGAAGGACTACGTCAAGGTGATCCGCTCGCGACGCTGCTTTTTACTTTGACCCTTGAAGCAGCAGTGAGAACCATGGACATCGACACCAGCAGCACCATTTTCACCAAATCCAGTCAATTGCTGGGCTTCGCTGATGACTTGGATATCTTGGGCCGAAACATGGAAGCTGTTAAGGAAAAGTTCACGGTTTTGGACAGAATAGGTACCGACCTCGGGTTTAAAGTTAATGACACAAAGACCGAATACATGATTGTCTCACCATCGAATCGACAACACGACCAAAGCGTAACAATTGACACACACACATTTAAGGTGGTAGACAAGTTCGTATATCTTGGATCTCTGCTTAATTCTGACAACGTAATCATGGACGAAATCAAAAGACGGATAACTCTTGGCAACCGGAATTATTACAGCCTGATAAAAATTTTAAAGTCCAAATCAGTAAGCAGAAACTCTAAATGCGCACTGTACAAATCTGTGATAAGACCAATAATTACGTATATGGGTCGGAGTCGTGGTGCATGACTCAGAAAGACGAACAATCGCTGCTCACGTTCGAAAGAAAGGTACTGCGGACAATTTTCGGACCAGTATATGACGAAAATATGAACAGATGGCGCAGACGATTTAATCATGAGCTTATGCAGCTTTATGGAGAGCCGGACATAGTTAGAACAAAAAAAATTAACAGACTACGATGGCTTGGTCATGTGCAGCGTATGGACGACAATCGTATCCCGAAGAAACTTTTTATCACCAAACCGGAGGGCAAAAGAAGTGCAGGCAGACCAAAATCCAGATGGTGCGATGCAGCTTTTGCCAACCTGAGAACTGCGGGAGTAACCAGCTGGAAGACGTTAGCTGAGGATAGGTCCGTTTGGAGAAGCATGTTGGAGAAGGCCAAGACCCTTAATGGGTTGTAGGGCCGGTTAAGTAAGTAAGTAAGTAAGGGGGCTCCGATGAGTCGATTAGGCTCACCTTATATTTCGATAGTCTTATATAAAATTTTGTTGAACTAAGAATTGAAAAGGGAGGTATAGTATATAGTACATTCCCTATGTATTGAAGTTAGTTGTTAATAAACCATCAGAACATACAGCCCTGTTTGAAATGGCAAATAGAACAATGACCACTTCTCGAATTGGGAGGTATGACATATCTCTAGAACTATGGCATTTAGAAAGGTCGGTCCTAGCTAAAAATGAAGGATGTTTTGTGGGGTTTAGAAAGGGTCTTTACACCGTAGCTTCGGAAGGGTTTTTTGTACTTTCGGCATTTTACAATCCAATTCAATGTGGAGCAATTTCATATATTTCAGAAGTAAGGCAATATTTATTAAGATACGTTGGGATCTTTTTGCAACTTTGTTCGTAAATTCCCGATGCTAAGGCTAATGATTTCAGACCGATAAGTCTTACCTCCTTCATTCTGAAAACGTTAGAAGGGATTACATCAGGGATGAAATCCTGTATGGTAGCGAAGGTAGAAAAACTATTCTCGTTTGAAGAAATGGCTCTGGGATGTTTTATAGACATCGAAGGGGATTTTCTTTTTTTCATCATCAGGAGTAGTTTTTCTGGCATCGTATGAGAATTGCGCTGAGAATAATGGAGGAATTGTGCATGGCGGATCATACCTGGTGGGGAAGATCAGTTTCTTCGATGTAGACCTAGAACTCACTGCAAGGGTTAAATACCTTGGGGTCACACAGAACAGCAAATTCAATTGGAATAATCATGACATCCATGAAACATCCCAATACAACATTGCTTTGATCTATTCTTTGGGTCAGCTGATGCAGGGCCGTGTCCGCGGATTTCCCGATTTTGTATGTGTGCTGGGTCGCGTGTAGTGGGAATTTCTTCAGAGCTTCACCCCTGATATAGAAATCCAACAGGCTTTCCACCGTCTTTAGAAGAAAAGAGGTGAGACTGATTGGCCGGAAATCTTTTGCCACGCAGTGGGAAGATCTACCGGATTTGTGAATGAAGACCACTCTCACCTTTTCCCATAGCTTGGGGATATGTCCGAGCGCCAAAGAACTTTTGAAAATACCAATCAGCCTGTCGAGTAGAAGCTCCTTTCCTTCTTTGAGTAAAGCTGGTAACACACCATCAAGTCCTGCGGATTTGAACGAGTAGAACTTACTACATGGGGTGAAAAGTCCGCGGCCTTGCAATGAAAGAACTAACTTTTACATATGAAATTAATTTTATTCTTCAACGTAGTCTCCCTGAAGGGAAATGCACTTAGTCCAACGGTCCTGCAACATTTGGATACCTTTGGTATACTAGGATTTCTCCAACCCTGCAAAATAGGCCTCTGTTTCGGATATCACCTCATCATTAGAGTAAAATCTTTTTCCCTGTAGCCATCTTTTTAAGTTTGGGAACAAATAGTAGTCGCTGGGGGCCAGATCTGGAGAGTAAGGTGGGTGGTGGAGTACTTCATAGCCCAAAGAGTCCAGTTTCACAGTTGCTTTTATGGATGAATGCGCTGGTGCATTGTCATGATGAAACAGGACCTTTTTCTTCTGCATATGCGGTCGTTTTCTCTTGATCTCGTTGTCGAGCTGTTCCAATAATGTGACATAGTACTCGCCAGTTATTGTTTTTCCTTTCTCCAAATAGTCGATAAATATTATGCCATGCGCATCCCAAAAAATCGTGGCCATCACCTTGCCTGCAGAACGCTGTGCCTTTGGGCGCTTCGGTCGGCTTTGACCAAATTCTAACCACTCTGCAGACTGTCTATTGGACTCTGGTGTATAGTAATGAATCCACGTTTCATCAATCGTGACAAATCTACGCAAAAACTCCGTTGGATTACGCTCGAACAAAGCTAAATTACGCTCGAACAAAGCTAAATTACGCTCGAACAAAGCTAAATTACGCTCTGAATCGTCAAGACGGTGCTGCTTTTGATCAATTGTTAGAAAACGCGGCACCCATCGCGCAGAAAGCTTTTTCATGTCCAAATACTCGTGTAAAA
Organism: Pseudolycoriella hygida; assembly: GCA_029228625.1. Classification (NCBI taxonomy): domain Eukaryota; kingdom Metazoa; phylum Arthropoda; class Insecta; order Diptera; family Sciaridae; genus Pseudolycoriella; species Pseudolycoriella hygida. The sequence goes on from CM055406.1 coordinate 81,826,995, forward strand.
TGTGTCGCACCCGTTCTGTTGATATTTTGAGGATGTCAGCTATTTCACTAACTTTAACTTTCCGATCCGCCAAAACAATACGATGGATTCTTTTGATGTTTTCTTCAGTAACTGCTTCACTTGGACGTCCTGAACGTGGGGCATCATCGGTGCTTGTATTACCTCGTTTAAATTCAGCATGCCACTTCTTGACCGTTGTATACGACGGAGAAGATGTGCCATAACACTTATCCAGCAATTCTTTGCTTTGCACCGTATTTTTTCCCATTAAGAAACAATGTTTAATCAACACACGGAATTTATTATTTTCCATTTTTTACGAACAACAAAAACCTGCGTCACTCTATTGACAGTAATTCGAAAACTATGACACCAAATGTCAGGAAATTTTGGCTGTAGACAAGTAAAGGGTGGTACTACTGAATGTTAACAAAAATTCTGAAGTAATGACGCCATCTCTATGTGAGGCCGCGGACTTTTCACCCCATGTAGTATAAATCGCCGACTTAACCCTTCCTTTTTTGGTCAATTTTTCGGCAAAAGACCAGTCCTTACGAGAAGGTTTTGGAGGTGGGGTAGCGAGTTTGTTCTCTATCGTTTTAATACATCCAGGGAAGTGTGTTTCCAGAAGGTGCTGCACAGTTTCATTACTGTTCGTTGTAAACGAGCCATCTGGCCTCAGTAGGGAACCTACTTGTGTATCCGGACGTAAGCTGGGATAGAATTCGCTTCCTCAAAGAATTTCTGTCTGTTTCTTTCTTTCAGTTCATCCTGGGCTTCATTATATTCTTTCAAAATAGCTCTGTGCTTAGCTTTGTTCTCATCCTGGAACGCGTTTGGCTTCCCTGCGCGATTCCACGCTTTTCTCAGGCTTTCATTCATCTCGTCCAGTTCATTGCTCCACATCGATTTTTTGTACAGTGGTTTAGGGGAAATGAGTGGGCATGCTTCCTCAAACGCTTCGACCATTGCCTTTGTGCACTCTTCGTTCGCTTGGTCAATGCTCTCAGCTGTAAGGTACCGCTCAGAGTAGTTTAGTAACCTCAGCTTCTTCTATAGAAGCCATCTGTACATGACCCAGTTCGTCTTTCTGGGATTTGGGAACGGTTTCCTTTTCGGGAAGTAACCTCTCAAACTAAACTTGATTAGCTTGTGGTGAGAGTATGTCTCTTAGTCGGTTGCTCTCCACGAATGAATTAGTGCGAAAATGCCACAGGAGGCTAGCGTGACATCGAGGCATTCCTTCCTCGCTGCATTTGCAAACGTTGGTTTGCCTCCTTTGTTGACAACCGTAAGGCTTGTGGTGACGAAGTACTGAACGAGTTGTTCCCCTCTGGCGTTAACATTGGTGCTACCCCAAATTTTGTGATGTGCATTCGAATCGGTTCCAACTATCATCGGTATCTTATTTGCCTACGTTAGTAAGTTGCTGGTTTCCATCGGCACTTTTATGAAAAGCGACTCGCGCTCGAAAGTGGGTCGATAACTTTTCTAGAAATTTTGCAGTGAGGTTCAGCTGGGGATTCTACGATATCTGAGATTTTGACAAAATGGAGTAACCAGTAGGTTTGTAGGCAGAAGGTCAAGACGTTGGTCAAGGAGGTGAAAGACCGGGCATGGAAGAAGTTCGGCGAGGAAATGCAAGATGCAGGTCGGGGAAGGGGTAACAAATTTTGGTCGACGATTAGGAACATTAGACGCGGTGGTGAGAAGGAGGCATGTGGTAGCATTTTAGATAAGGACGGCCAATTAGTGACAGATAGGAAGGAGTTACTGGGGACTTGGCGGGATTACTTCCAGAATCTGTTTGCCTCTGTCAATGAGGTGTTGGGGAAACATATCCTACCTCGGGGCTTGAGGAGGAAATTACACTGAAGGAGGTGTCTCGGAAGGTTAGCAGATTGAAGGCAGGAAAATCCTCGGGATTGAATGAGATCAGGACAGAGTTTATTAAGAACAGCGGGTTCGGTGGGATCCAATGGCTTTGCAGGATTGTCAACTTAGCCAAGAAGTCTTCGGCCGTTCCTTTGGACTGGAGCTTTGCTGTTATAGCTCTAATTTATAAGAAAGGCAACCGAACCGTTGTGGTAACTACAGGAGTATTTCGTTTTTGAGCGTGTGGTAGGTAATTATATTTGATTCAGAAATTATAATCATCAATAACAAAGAAATTTTCAATGATTGATCATTTAGTAGTCAAATTAAGTACAGTATCATTCAGTCAATAACATGTTGTTACTGCCTTTGGACTCAATTGCTCGAATAACACCTGAATTTTTGTATCTGAAATTCTTTGAACGCGTACTAAATTACAAATCATTCATTATAAATATTATACAAATTGAATAAAATTATTAGAGAGTTGTTCGAGGCTAAAGATAGTGTTCGTCTTTTTATTTATCAAGATTACAATAATTAAAGATAAAAAATTTCGCTCAAACCCTTTGATGGTGGAATAGTTCCCAAAATGTTGTTGTCTCTCTCCGCTTCTGTTCATAATTTTCATTGATAAAATCATCAAGCAAGCCAACTTGCAGGGGAATGATGAGGTGAGTGAGGTAAATATGAAGATCCTGGCCTATGCGGATGATTTAATCCTGTTGGCAGAGAACGCCAGCGATTTGCAGGGTGGTATTGACTACCTAAACGTCACATATGAGGAGTACGGGATGAAGATTAGTGTAGGGAAGACTAAGGTTATGCACGTCGGCATATTTCGGAAGGAGGTAGCCTGCAGTCTGAATGGGGAGCAGCTTGAACAGGTTTCTGAGTTTAAATATTTAGGTACCATTTCTTCAGAAGATGGAAAGTTACTTAGGGAATTTGAGGAAAGGAGAAAGATGGGTAATGCGGTTGCTAGTGAGATGATGCCTCACGTGTTCAACAGGAAGGAATTAAGTAAGCAGACGAAGTTAGCTATCCACAGATGAACCTTTAGGCCAACGATTCTGTATGGTAGAGAAAGTTGAGTAGACTGCGGATATATAGTGCTCGGCCTGGAAGTTTCTGACATGAGGATTTTTAGGTGCATAGAAAAGGTTAATGGGAAATAGGAGTGGGAGAATCATATTAGGAACGACGTCACCAGAGAAAATCTGGGGGTTTCGTCAGTAGAAGAGGCTGCCAAAAAGGATCTTGGATGCACAGGTCCCGGGAGCTCGACCTAGGGGTAGACCAAGGAGAAGGTTTATAGATTCAATCAAGTCAGACTTAGAAGTTAGGGGACTTTCACTGGACGGGCAAACCATCTCCTTGGCAGGGGATAGGAGGGCATGGAGGAGGGTGGTTCATCCATCGTCCTAGGGTTGCGACCTCACACAGAAAGGTAGTACCGGTCTATAAAGTACGATGATGATGGAGTAAGCAGCCTCGTTTGGGAGTTACGGATCCCTGAAGCTCCCATACAAATCCCATATAAAAGCATATTGTATAAGTATTTGTGTGTGTAATGTGTATGGTAGCACATTTTGATGGGATTTTTCTTTCTTACGAGTTCGAGATAAACGTTGGGTGTTCGAGATAGAGGTTTGATGTCAAAGGGAAAGTTGTTCGTTTGGGTGTGTGTTCGAGACAAAGGCTGGGTGTTCGAGATAGGGGTTTGGTGTCAAAGGGAAAGTTGGTGGTTTGGGCGTGTAGTGTATCGGAAGGAAGTCTTTAAATTTTTTTTGCACATTTTTTTTTTAAATCGAAAAAAAGTTTCTACTTCCAAAAAAATTATATCATTACAAAAACCACTTTTAAAAGAGAAACGTGACGCAGGTCCTTACCACTTTTTCGAAAGCAATTGATATAAATTGGGGTGACGCTTCAAGTTTCGGAACGCAAAAAAATCTTTTGAAATATTTTCACATTTGATTGAAAAAATGCTTTACAAATGCCGAACCTCCAACGTAATTACTTTTCTACGCTTTCAGATTTCACACGCAAAACTTTGGCTACCCGTACTGCATACATCGTACAAAGCTAAATTTTTGGGTGTAAAATCTGAAAGAAAAAAAGGCTCGAGTGACACCTTCACTTTAAGTAGGAACAATAGATCTATTTATTTAGCTATTTATTGCAAACAAACATTTTTTGTTGAATACTCACAGTAAAAATTAGCAAAATAAAGTTTATTAAATTTTTTTATACAAATTTCAATATAATAATTTTAATATTTCAATCTAACAAAAACTAAAAAATCAATTATCTTCGTTTACCAGGTTTGATAATTCCTGTGCATTATATCCAATCAGTTGCGTAAGGTCACAAACAAATTTATACACAAACCTGTTGAATCAATACAAATTTAGAATTCGTTTTGATAGGTTGTAATCAATACAGACTAACCGTTTACCATGTACTTTAGATATCATATCTCCATCGTAGTAGTAACGCAACGCTCGCGATAATTTCTCATAGTTCATTGTTGGTTTATTCTTTCTTTCACCCCAAAGGCGGGCTACGCGTTCTGGATCTGTCAATTTAAATTCCCCATCGCCTCCTAAAAAACTTATTTTTCTTATGAAAAAGTTTACGACTATTTACAGAACTTTCATAAATTACTTAACATATCATTTAGACAATAGATTGGGCAATAGTGATGCTAGTCACTAGTCCTTATCTCGCTAGTAGCGATTAGAGATCCGTTTCACGCTATTTGTTATAAGAATTAGGGGTCGTGTACATATGACGTCACACTAGCGAAAATTGACGGAGTGTATATTGCCAGCTGCTATGCACCACCAAGATGGACGATTGTGCAGTTTGAACGAATGCTAGACTTACTCACAGTAGAACTAACGGGACTAAACCCAGTTAACATTGGAGGTGATTTTAACGCATGGGCCACTCAGCAGCTGGCAGGTATTGAAGTACACTGTTAAAAAGAGTACGGAGGCCACAAGACAGATGACTCATAGAAAAGAGCGAAGATGGAGGGCGGGAATTTTCGATCAAGAAGTTTTCAAAGAGTATCTCCAATCAAAAGACGGCCAAGAAGAGAATCGGCAGAAGAATTGACGAAGGAAATGGTGAATGCATGCGACGCGGCGATGCCAAGAAGGATAGAACCGGAGAACGGACGAAAACCGGCATTTTGGTGGAATGAAGAAATAAGACTCTTGCTGGCAATGTGCTTTAAGACAAGAAGGAGGATGCAAAGGGCCAGAAACGAGAGTGTCAGAACGGTCATTGAAGCGAGCAATCCAGTCGAGTAAGAGGGATTGTTGGAAGACAATGATGAAAGGTACATCGGGGCCAAAAGAAAAGTGCCCGGAGAGGCTAGGTTTCACAACACGAACAGATCACATGGCCGCAAACTCCTTATGACGATGAAGAGGAAGACAGACATGAACGGTCGGTCACTGCACAAGAAATCCAGATGGCTGCACAAAAGTTAAAGAATAACAAGACGCCAGGACCAGATGGAATCCCCAATGTAGCTCTGAAGACAGCAGTATGCGTGAAGCCTAACATGCTCAGATTGACAATGCAGAAGTACCTAGTAGACGGATATTTTCCTGAAATATGGAAGAAACAGAACTTGGTCCTAATACCAAAACCAAGGAAACCGCCAGACAAGCCATCATCATATAGACCTATATGCTTGTTGGATGGATTGGGAAAAATGCTAGAAGCCGCGATTCTGAATAGACTAAGAGAATACACAGAGGGCTAGCACGAACTGTCAGACAAACAATTCGGATTTCGAAAAGGAAGATCGGCGGTTGAGGCCATTAAAAAAGTTTTAGATGCAGGATGCTGAAAAGCTACTTCGAGCGATGAGTGCTAACGTACGATACTAATGAAAGGAAAACGACAGTAGACATCACAGCTGGAGTACCACAGGGATCTATATTAGGACCAATGATGTGGAATGTAATGCATGACACAGCGCTGCGGCTGAAACTGCCAAGATGCGCTAAGACGATTGTTTTTGCCGCGACGACTTGATCCTCACGGTATCCGGAACGTCCAAGATGGAGGTGGAGGTAGTTACGATGGAGACGCTAGAAACTGTCGAAAACTGGATGAAACTGAACCTGGCTCACCAGAAAACCGAGATCATGCTAGTCAGTAGCTGCAAAAAAACTGAGCGGATCGTATTGAACATCGACGGGGAACAAATTATATCCACTCGCCAATTAAAATACCTTAGAGTTATGCTGGACGACCGCAGAAATTTTAATAGTCATGTAAACTACACGTGCGATAAGGCAATGAAAGCCACCGCAGCACTGGCCAGAATAATGCCAAACGGCGTTATACAGCGTGGATACAGGCGCCAGATACGAAGAGAAATCGGAGGAGGCTTAATAGAGCCCAAAGGTTGGCAAGCATAAGAGTAGCAAGCGCATACCGAACGATATCCCTAGAAGCGGTATGTGTCATAGCTGGGACGATGCCCATATGCATAACGCTGACGGAAGACAGCGAATGTCATAGAAAGAAGAGAGGGGAGGGTCAAACTACCAAAACAGTAAGAACGCAATTAAGAGCCGAATCAATGAGACAGTGGCAGCAAGAATGGGACTCCTCTGACAAGGGAAGGTGGACCCATAGGCTCATACCAAACATAACGACATGGGTACAGAGGAAACATGGAGAGGTTAGCTTCCAATTGACACAGTTTCTGTCGGGAAATACCTGCACAGATTTGGATTTACATTGTCACCTTTCTGCACGACATGCGAGGGAGAGGAAGAGAATGCGCAGCACTTGTTATTTGTCTGTCCCCGCTTCGAACAAGAGCGAGGTGAGCTGATGACTGTGAGTAGGTCAGATGTAAGTGCCGAAAACATAATATCGGAGATCTGCGAAGAACAATGACTCAAATACGAACAAACGAAGTCGCATTGTCGTATGTACATCAAGAACTGGCCATCGAAATAGACCTCGAAGAAATATTGAATGAGCTTATCTCAAACAATCAACAACAGCAAAATGTGTTTGCCTCAAAAGATATTTAAGCATCCTAAAGAATAGTTATGGTAGCGGGGGTGCAGGTACCATGTATTTTTTACGGTTCTGTGTATCTATACGGAAATTGGATGAGAAAAACAATTTTGATAAGTTCGAAAACTTCATAATTTTCTTTCAAACAAATCTGATTTTTTGGGTAACGTTATTCGGAAATCGAAGTCGACGCCTGTGGTACGGGGAAGACGGTAATACGGGGAAAATGGTAGTACGGGGGTTTGGTACATTACTACTAAGACTGAACGCTTTATACCACACACGTTTCTTGCGTCCACGTCTCTTTTATCATTCAGTGCTCCTATGTGTTATTATCAACAAACACAAAACGCAAATTTTATTTGTACTTTTTGGTGTAAGGACCTTAAGCTACAAAGCTCTGGCCTAGCAACCGAGAATGCTTATGCCCGTACAGCCCCTAGGGAGAGTACACTGTTCTCAAAAAATACATTTTTGAACGATTTCAGTAAGTTTATACTTCTTATGAAGTTAGCAACGTTTTTCCATTGGCACATGATTTTAGAGAGAATTTTGATCCACACTTGAACCTTCATTCGAGAAACTCTTTCTTTAACTACGAATTTGCTCTATCTCTATGAATGCAAACCCTCAAGACAACAACTGAGAATGCTAAAGCCTGCGTAGCTCCTAGGGGAGGGGTTTATTACTAGTGATGTATTTAAGCAAAGAAATTTGTGTAATAAAATCACTATGTTTGCGGACTTAAAGAAGTAAAATGATTTTCATTTGTTTCCCACACGTCCAAAAAGGATGGCGCCTAAATACTTATTTAGCTCTAAGAATTTCTGTTGTAAGAGCTGAAATGGTTTTCAAAATAAATCAATCAATCAAGTCGCGAGTCAATTAGCTCGCTTAATTAATGTATAGAATTATTTATGAACGATCCAAAGAAAATAATGGGCGAAGGACATTGCACATAAATAAAACATGTACCTACCTAGCCACGAGATTACTGTCCTATGTTCTCTATCGGTTAATATTTCGAGTAGAAATTGCCACAACTGAATTTGTCCGTTATTTCCCGTTCGATTACCTTGATGACCAGCTTCAACGCCAAATTGAGAAATTATTCCTAACGGTTTAATTGCTTTCACCGGTTTCAGTCCGTTGGATTTTTGTTGTTTCTTCATTTGCGTAAGACTTTCGTCAGACATACTTTCAAAGTCTGGTTCACCTCGTACAGCCAGCATTCTACATTTTCTAAGCAATTCAAAATGCGTCCAGAATGTGTCCCCAGGATCAACCGGAACTTTTTCTTGAAATTCTTGTTGAATAATAAGAATAACTTTTCTTATCTTTCTGTACAGAAAAAAAGATGTGTTTACCTTCAAGTGTGAGACTACATAGTTGTCGCCCGTCAATGCACCAATCCTGTAGTTTGATTTTAGTCTGAAATTTATTGCAATTGAATGAGTTATTTCCATTTATGTTACAACACGACTCTTCGACTAGCTGAATCCAAAAACGTGTGATTAGACCCTGACGAAGAACGAAGTTCTTCGAAAAGGAGTCTTATGCGTTTACCACGACGTTTGTAACCACCCCACTCGACCCGGGAGTTGGCTACTTTTTCGTTTTGGGGTCTAAATAAGAGAAAAATGCATAAAAATTTTGTCCGTCCGTCTGTCACCGCTCTAACTTGAGTAAATTTTGACCGATTTTGAAAAACATTTTTTTCCCTGAAAGGTAATCGAAAAAGCTTTTATGGGATTGAATCTGGACACTGTCGGACCAAGGACCGCTGAGCTAGGGTCGTTTAAGTGGTTTTTGGTCTTTTATACATAACTCGCGTAAATCTTTTTCGATTTTATAAACTTTTTTTGTTTGAAAGGTATAGGCATGCCTGACATTTTATGGAAGAACAATTCTTGATTTTGAGTCTGTGGACTCAGCCACGACCCTAAAACTGAGTTTCTACTAGGGCCAAACGTGTTTTTTCTGCATAAATCGAGTAAATCTTATTCGTTTTTCAAAATCTTTTTTTTTTTCCTGAAAATTAATTTAAAAAATGGTTATTGATTTGAATTTGGGCAAAATCAGTTAAGAACTTTCGAAGTTACAGTCAAAAAAGTGGTGAAAAACGTGGTTTTTTGAAGGTTGGTCGAACTTTTTGTGTTATATCTCTGGGAAATCAGAACGGAAATCGCTGTTGAAGGTTTTAAATAAAAGATATGGATATCAAAAACCCACGAAAATTAAATTAGTGAAAATCTGTTGAGCCTTTAGTGTAAGCCCAATTCACGCTCGTGACCCTACAAGATATATAGTGGTTTTTCGTGAATATTCCTTTAATGTTGAGGTTTTTTTGTGCAGTGTTGCAGATAAAAAGATACGAGATCTCTCCTAAGTGCTCTAGGTAGATTCTGCCTTAGCGCATTTTTTTTTTTTAAATTTTAAGATTTTTTAGGGATTCAAGGAGATTTTAATACCGTTTCTTCGGACGGGTTTTTAGACCCGTACGAAGAACGAAGTAGGGTCTTATACTACGACGTTTGTAACCAGTCAAATTTCGAACCGGGAGTGGGGGTGGAGCACCGATCATGGTCCTTACATGACGAGTCAGCAATAAAAGAAATGTCCGTCCGTCCGAACACGTTAACTCGAGTAAAACTCAACCGATTTTCAAAAACTTTTTTTTCCCTGAAAGGTAATCGAAAAATCTTTTTTGCTATTGAATCTTGGCCCAAGGGTCAATTGACTAGGGTCGTTTAAGTGGTTCTTGGGCTTTCGTACATAACTCAAGTAAATCTTTTCCGATTTTCAAATTTTTTTTTTAATCAAAAGCGCCAGGGCTCTAAAACTGGGTCTCTACAAGGATCCTACGTGTTTTTTGTGCATAACTCGAGTAAATATTTTGCGATTTTCAAATGCATGGATTTTTTTTTTACTTTGGGTCGCTGGACCTAGCTAGAGCCCTAAAGAAGCGGACCCACTAGGGCCCTACTAGTTTTTTATGCATAAATCGAGTAAACTCCATCCGATTTTCGTGATTCTTTTTCTATTCGATAGTTAATGAAAGCCTTAAGAGCATCCAAGGAAAAATGTGAGCCCGGGCCGAGCCGAAGATGACCGCCAATCTTAGGGTGGATCGATCTAGACAATTTATTTTGGAAAAATACAAATATTTTGAAAACAATAAGAGATAGAAGATCGGTGACAAAGGCAAAGTTGCTGGTTTCGGTGTGGCGCATGTCTTAATGCCTGCCAATATGGCCGCTTATGTTAGGGTGGATCGATCTAGACAATTTATTTTGGAAAAATTCAAATATTTTGAAAGCTATAAGAGATAGAAGATCAGTATCAAAGTTGTTGGTTTCGGTGTGGTGCATGTCGTGATGCCTGCCAATATGGCCGCTAATGTTAGGGTGGATCGATCTAGGCAATATATTTACGAAAAATTCAAACATCTTGAGAACGATAAGAGATTGAAGAGCGGCGTCAAAGGCAAAGTTGTTGGTTTGGGTGTGGCGTATGTGGTAATGCCTGCCAATATGGCCGCTTATGCTATAGTATATATAACCTAGGCAATTTATTTTGGAAAAATTCAAATATTTTGAAAACTATATAAGATAGACGATCGGTGACAAAGCACAAAGTTGTTGGTTTCGGTGTGGTGCATGTCGTGATGCCTGCCAATATGGCCGCTAATTAAATTGTGTAGAAATACATTCCATTTCTTCTAAATAAAATCATAGCGTGAAAACATGAAATTTCTGGGACTCTCCCGAGAGAGATATTATGTTTTACACCAAAACCAATTAGTTCCATGCTAATTCAAATAAAAAAATAGTTTTGAAACATTTGCACATAGCACCACCGACGCACAGTAGATTTTTTGTAAGGGTTCACGGCAAGAGTATTTGTTCGTCGTAGGTGTTTTCTACGAAAGAGTTCGTATTTTTCTCTCGTAGAGAAAATAACTGGCTATAAAAAATTTTCTTCTATAATTTTTAAATGCCCACACATTTTTTTTAAAGCTCGGTCAAAGTTGACTTACTTTCAGAAGGTTCGTCGCTTGGTAGAGTCTTTTGGAGCAAAGACTTGTTGAGCGACGAACCTCATTTTCCGCAAATTTTGACTTTGACAGAGTTTTTAAAAAAATGTGTGGGCATTTAAAAATTATAAAAGAAAATTTTTGATAGCCAGTTATTTTCTCAACGTGAGAAAAATACGAACTCCTTCGTAGAAAACACCTACGACGAACAAACACTCTTGCCGTAAACCCTTTCAAAAAATCCACTGTGCGACGCGGCTTCAGGCTGAAAAGGTCGCCATGCAAGATGATCATTGCCGGACTCTCACGGTTGGTAAAAATGTTTTCTTGGGAACATACTGAAGGGATTTAATCAAACTTGCCCTTACATGACTCTTCATCATACCTATGATATAACCAATTTCATGAGATCTTACATTTTCATCGATTTCTGTGATTTTTTGCATATTTTGTCGTTGAGCTACCCCTAAATCACCTCGGATTCAGTTGTGTCCTTGGACACTTTTCTTCAGAGATACATGTAGACGTAGAGTAATATTCCGCTTGGTGCCCCCAAGCTTGTAACTTCTTGTAACTTGTAACTTCAATTTTTTGTACACCCCTAATGTATGTATGCATATGTATATTTCGTTAACTCACAGGAGTCGTAAATATGCACGCACACTATGTTAAAATTAAGGTTCATCTTAACACCCTGAAAAATTGAGTTTAATATACGAAATATACTCTCATAATAAATACTATCGTAATAAAAATTGTAAACATTCATTAGGGAAAGAGGCAGATGACACATTTATTTTTAAATCTAAAGGAAGTGAATTCCACAAAGAAGCAACTTGAACTGTAAAAGAGTTCCTGAGTTTATTTCTCATCGAATGTTTGACCAGTAATGATGAATTTCGTGAACTTCGTGCAAACTGAAGTTTTTCAAACAAACAGTCCGGATGAGTAGTAACCAAGATACCCTGTATCAATAAGCACATTCTATATCTATAATATAAAATCAAAAATGTCACTGCACCTCACTACACCTCACTGCACCTTGCTGCACCTTACTACACTACACCTCACTACACCTCGCTACACCTCACTGCACGTTGGTGCACCTCACTACACTACACCTCAGTGCACCACACTACACCTCACTTCACCTCACTACACCTCACTGCACTACACCTCACTGCACTACACCTCACTGCACTACACCTCACTGCACTACACCTCACTGCACTACACCTCACTGCACTACATCTCACTGCACTACACCTCACTGCACTACACCTCACTGCACTACACCTCACTGCACTACACCTCACTGCACTACACCTCACTGCACTACACCTCACTGCACTACACCTCACTGCACTACACCTCACTGCACTACACCTCACTACACTTGATGCACTTTACTACCTCTTGCTGCATTTTGGTGCAGTAAGATGTATCAAGATGGAGTCAGGTCCACCAAGGCACAGTAAGTTTCAGTGAGGTGTATTTCAGTGCATCAAGGTGCAGTGAAGTGTAATGAGGTGCAATGAGATGCAATGGGGTAGTGCAGTCAGGTGCACTAAGGTGCAGTGAAGTGCGCCAAGGTGTAGTAAGGTTTAGTGAGGTGCAGATAGATGCATCTTTGATATATTGCACCTTAATATTGCTACAAGACGGTATCTCCATAAAATTACAAAATTACAAAATAATCACAACACTGCACAAATTTACGGATGAATTCTACCACCGCAATTTCATTCACAACCACCTTAAATTCATTCTCCACCACCTTGAATTCATTCACAACCACCTTAAATTCATTCACTACCACATTCATTCAACATACATTCACTCAACACACTATGGCAATTTACATCCGAATCAACATTCATTCACCACCATTTTAAATTCATTCACCACCCTACGGGTCATTTACAACTATGCCACCTTACATTCATTTACCACCTTACATTAATTCACCACCCTACTTACGTAGTATACCATAGAATTTAACTTGACATTTGTCAATTTGAGTTGAATTTTTTTTTTTTCAATTTCAATTCCAATTTCATCTCCAAAAAGGTCAAAAAAAAGTGATTTCAAATCCAGAAATTTAAAATGGAGATAAATAAGGTAATTGTCATAATTAAATCTTAAATTAAAGTAATTTCTTTTTATTTTTATTATGTTTCCATTCCATTCCATCTTCAACGCTCTTCTTAGTTTTTTGCCCATAACCGTAGAACGCATACGGTTAAAAATATCATCACTCTTTTACGTCCCTGACGATGGCCCCAAAAGAGTGTGTTTTTCGGTTAACATTTTTGAGATGTTAAAACGAACTTATGAGATATTTTAGACTAACGGGCCGAAACGGTGGTCTCTAGGTCTCTCTAAGATATTAGGCTCTGCAATCAGAGTACTCAAGTTGTTAGGCTCTGTAATCAGAGTTATAATTATAACCTATATCCAGAACACCTACATACTTCGTAGGAATACACAAAAAATGATGTGGGCCATTCCGGCAGGGTGATAAGTAAGAACGGTTTGAACTGCTCCATCCACAAAAAAAGTTTTATTTGTGTTGTATGGAACAAAGCCCCAGAAACGTGTCCTGAGCATGTTTTCCTTACAAAGAAAATCTCGGTTTTTCGTCGTTTACTCAGTTGAAGCCGTTCCAACGTTCAATTTTCCATTTTTGCACGAAATGACCCTAGTTTTCTATAATTCATAAATGAGCATCCGAGAATATCCGTTTCTTGAGAAGAAATGTGTTCCCTTCGCTTCATATTAAATGCAAAAAGAACACACACATTCAAAGCTACATATAGTGAATTTATCAAAATAGCATCGCACATAATTGAAGCGCAATAATCGAAGTGCGGAAGCAGTAATGTCTTAACTAACATAGCACGCTTTTTAAATGGTATGAACGACCCACATGTCCAAAGACACCTTAGGCCTCCATAAATTCTCTGCATAATTTGATTGACTTGACCAGACCAAATTAGCGTGCTGCTAATCCACAAGCCCAATAATTTCACGTTTTGAACGTAGTATATTCGCTCATGATTAAGTATCACTGGGTGGCTTACTAGCATGCTATCTTTTAATCCAATTTCAGATTCCACCATGACCATAGCTTTAGATTTGCCTGCATTTAGAATCAGCTTATTTTTGAATCCGTACTAGATCCGCATAACCGAGATCGACCCCTGCCTTAAAATTAAGCCAGTCGCAATGAAAATTAAGTTGGACATCGTTAGCAAATAAACAAATAAATGACTCTTGCAGTGTACTAGCGTATCAGGTAAATCATCACAAGAAACGTTTTTACCAATCACCCAAGCTTCTTAATTTTCACCAAATCGACTTTGAATCTTTACATTTAACAAATTACATTACATATTACATATTCATAATAACGTATTATATATAAACGTAGGATCTGGATTGTATAAAAGGCGAGTTGACATAGTCTGAGCATCATTCTATGGCCATCGTTGCTGATATACACATGGTCTTAAGACAAGGTGTACTGATGAGTCGTAAACGACAAAATCAGCACTTTTAGTTTTTCGATTTTTTTTTTCAACAATTGGAAGTAGGATTAAGAATTGTGAGTGACTTTTAAATGTTGATTCAAGCGGGTGGACCTTAATCTGCCGAAGGTACAGCAGCCATAGTAAAATATTACTTCTATGGGTGCAATTGTACCAAAACGAGAATTTTCTCAATTGTTACTTTGATTACATTACATTTTGGATGTTTTGTGGAAGGGTTTTTTACACCGTTCGTTGTTACTTCAGACGTGTTTTTCAATATTGCTAATATCAAGTTAGATGTACGAATGCTGGGAAAATAAAGACACAGTTCTAGATAAAAATATCAAGTAATATTTGGAGACAGATTATTAAATTAAATTCAGTTGCCTATGCATTCACTATATACCGTGCACTTGTATTAAAATGATGAGATATACATTCAAACTGAAAACATGAATATGTTTCGATCAGTTTGGCATATAATTGGTAAATTTCGACACTTGAACGTATTTCAAATCGACAAGATCATCTAAAGCTTCAGATAACAACAACTTTTATTAACAAATCATATTATAGCATTGCTGTTTGTCTTCGGTTATGTGAAGAACATAAATGAATTTGCGGTGTTATGGTCAAAAAGGACAGCTTGCAAGAAGAAATCAAGGATAATTTCTAGGCACGATGAAATTAATAAAACTATTTCTCACGCATTTTCTTCCGCAGGATTCCCAAATATAATACAACCACCAGGAATTTCTAAGTATGATGGTAAACGACCTGACTGAAATTCCGTGGAGTCATGGGAAGTTTCTTCTTCGAAGAAAGCGCGTTCAATAGCCGATAAAGCGGAAAGATTTAAGCATCATCATTATTATATATCTTTACCGTCTCTACAGTCACATTACGCATACTTCATATTAAAGAACTGCCTGGCGATACCTAAACTGGTTTACCTGCTACGATGCACACCGCTATGGAAATTTCAACATCTACTATCCGAAATGGACATGCAAATGAAATGTGCTCTGGAAAATATCGTGAATGTTGAGATGAACAACCATCAGTGGATACAATCAAGTCTCGCTCACTTTTGGAGATAGCGCTCCCGGCATATCTTGTTTCGGTGAATGGCGTTAAGGACATCGTGTCTACTCCAATCAATATACGGGATTACGAGTCCGAGATTCCATTCTTCACAGAAGCATTGACATGTTGGAATGTTATCAACAATGGCATGGCACCCGAAACCTTGAGTTCACAATTCGCGTGGGACCGTTTCAGGAATGGATTTTCCCAATGAAGTCGAACGCTTCCGTTTCCAACTCCTCCAGAACAAATTATCGGGAGCATGGTTGAACATCGTACCAAGCCCAAATATCAGAACACTTATGAACAACGACGTGTTTCAAACGTGCATCGGTCTCCGGCTGGGAGCGAAAATCTGTCATACGTTTGAGTGCATTTGCGGAACACCAGTAGATGCACTTGGTCGACACGGCCTGTGTTGCAAAAAGAACTCCGGAAAATGGTTCCGACACGCAGAGCTCAATCGAATAATCCATCAGAGCCTTGCTTCCATCAACATCAGTTCACGATTGGAACCACCTGGACTATATCGAGATGATGGCAAAAAACGGCCAGACGGGATCACCTACACTGCTTGGGAAAAGGGTCGAAGTCTGGTATGGGACGCAACTTGTGCAGACTCAATGGCTGCTTCGAACATGACCGGCAAATGTAAAAGGCCTGGAATGGCATCGGAAAGGGCCGTCGTACGGAAACACACAAAATACTTAAAACTAAAACAAAATTACCATTTCGTCGCCTTCGCCGTTGAGTCATTGGGACCGTGGTCGAAAGAAGCAGTTGACCTAATATACAAAATAGGTTCGAGTCTTATCCGAATCACAGTTGAACCAAAGTCGAGACGTTTTCTCATAGAAAGAATTTCTTTGGCTGTACAGCGCGGAAATGCCATCTGCGTTCTGTCCAGCATTCCAAAAAATTCGTCAATGGAGGAGTTTTATGCGCTTTAACGATTCTTTTTATTTCTTTTTTTTTCTAATCTCTCAAATTTTAATTTTAAGCTATTTTGACTCAGAACGACGAAGATTGTAGAATGAATTGAATAAAAATTATACCCTTTAAAAGAAAACTCTTTATTAACTCCTGTTGCTTTTGCAACTTTAGGTTGTATGGGTCCAGAAACGTAGAAATTTATAGGCAAATTAGGGTCATTGATGAACATTAGGGTCAAATTAATGTAGGGTCATCTTGGGAACATTAGGAAAAAGTAGAGTAAATGACTCATTTATTGTAATTAATTTGTTGTTGAAAAGATCATTTTTTTACTGGCTGCGCCTAAATACAATGAACAAATTTATAATTTGCACGTTAAACAAAAGCACGTGTTTCATCACTTTCAGTTGATTTGTCATTGTTATAACAATAGCAAAACATCTAAAAAAGAGGAAAATAGAAAAATGGAAAAATTATAAATTATAAATTATAAATTTCTTCATTGTAAATAAACTGAGTATTTTTTTTTAATTTAAAAAAAATGTTTTAGCATTCAAAACAAGTTTCTTTCTAACATCTAAATATTTATAATTGTGAGAACAAACAACAAGCAAATTTCAAAAATATTTTTAAATTGAGCTCTATCGGGTTTTTCTTATAAAGAAAACAAAAACATCGCTTCAAAAATATTTTGCTTAAACTGGTCAATAAAATGGCAGAAGGTGCACCACCACCAGCACCACAACAAAACCATAACGCTGCAATCCTCGGTAAAGATTACGACATCGATGGACAACAAAATTTACCAGATAACGACAACAATACGGGCAGACTTAACACCATCCAGATAAAATTTCCACCCTTCGGGAAAGCCGACCCCGATCTATGATTCTTACAAATTGAAGCTTAATTTGCAACAGCTGCCATTAGAGCTGATTTATCAAAATACAACCAAATTTTTCGTAAACTAGACACAGACACTCTAACAGTGGTCAGAGATAAAGCTTAAAATCCACCTGCTACCAACAAATATCAAACTCTAAAAAATCGATTAACAAATCAATTTGCTGATTCAGATCGTAAAAATAAAATACTCTATTGATTTAACGATCTTTCTCTTTATTGATGAAAAACCTTCTAATTTACTTCGGAAGATAAAAGATAGGTCATGTGATCGGAAACGACTTATTACTAGAATTGTGACTAATCGATTGTCACAACAAATTCAATCAATTTCAATTCAATTTTATCTTATCTTGCACTTGATAAACAAGTTCTCATGGCCGATAAAATATATGAAACAATCGATATATCAATCAACGCAAACTAGAAGAAAAAATTGACTCTCTACAAAAAGAATTGCAACAGATGGCTCAACGAAATCATTGCTCATCCCCTTCGACTACTTACAGTCGTTCTAACCCAAAATTTTATTTGTATCACTAAATATTCAGGGGAATGCGGGAAAAAAACGAATTGTAGATATTTTCTAAAAACAAATTTATTCTGGTATTTTTTGATTTTTCATATTAGTCAAAAGTTATAGAAGTGCCAGCATTTTCAACTATTACTTTTTTTTGGAACGCCTGAAATTCCAACAGGACGATTCTTGTTTCTTTTGACTTGACCCCCGTCTTCGACCGATTTCTCGTAACACCTTTTTCGGCAAATCAATTGTCATTGACCCTTGAGGTCTACTCTGAAGAGTTATCTCGCGGTCTATCAAACGCGAATTAAGAGCATGCATTTTCGGGTGGTCCAATGACATTTCGTTCTTAAGGAGCTTGTTAGCAAACAACTCCTCCGGAGAGTAAATTGCTGATGGCCATACATAATTCAATGTAAGCTTCGTTCCGTCATCCGACACAACAAAATTGATGTCTCGGCAGCCAGAAATTACACAAACGGCAACACACACGTATTCAACATTTTTTTGGTGATCCGTATATATCCAGGTTATGTACGGGGCATTTCCAAATCTTATGTCGGAGTGACTGCCGTCTAATGCTGTAAAGTCTGCTGGCCGTCCGTGGGAACTAGTTTCTGGATGCCCCAACTCCGGTATTGAATTTTGAGTCTCTATTTGGCTTGCTCCTGAAGTCAAACTTTGGTTTTCAATTTGTTAGGTTAACCGAAATGAGAAAACAAATTACCTGGATACGATCCCAGTTTTCTTTTTGTCTCTCGAAAATGTTTAGCGAATACTCTTTCCGAGAACAGTTTGAATTGTGGTACCTTCGATTGAACCACATCAGACGTCTCCCAATCTTCAATTGAGCCTTCATCGAACATACGTTCGAGTAGCTCTTGCTCAGGCCCATCTTTTTTCCACTGTTTTACCATTCTAATTAGCGAAAGCGACAAATATTTTAGTTTTGTTTATGTGAAGCCTGGTTGTAAAAGTGGAATGGAAATAGCAAAGAGCATTTACCTGATAACTGCGTAACTTTAATATTTTTCAGTTGGAACACAACCACGTCCTTCATTAATTTTTTTTTGTGAATAAGCACACGTGACACTGACACAAATATAAGTCAACAAAAAGCTAAAGGGTTGCTTAAATCGCCATACAATAATTTGAATCTCGATTTGAATATTTAGAAAAAATATTTCCAAAATTAAAACCAAGTGAATGTCCCATTTGTCTGTTATTACCTCGGAGTTTGTTTAAACATTGACTATAACATTTGGCATTTTCAGAAATAATGAATTAGCAAAGAAATTTCTATTTGTGCGTATGATTAAAATTCGAATAAGCCCGCCCCTGCCATTAAGTATTGTTCGCTTATACGAAATTATAGTACGTATATTTGCGACTTTGCGTATTGTCACATTCACGTGTTATAACAACATTTTGTAAACAAACGACAAACTATTTCCTAAAAAACAAATTTGATCCTGCTTTTTGTGTTTTCGTGACAATAATGGCTGGTAAAATTAAAGACATAAGTATATAAAAGATTTTGGAGAAAATTTCGGCTAAAATTCATTAATTGCGAACAATTTTTTATTTCAAATTATTGAAATTTTCATGCAAAGATATTCTGGTCATTCGTTTAGAAACGAAATAAAAAAAAGAAATTGTTCTTATGTGTTTTCATAAATTTTATTCAGGATCAGCAAAATCTTATAAATCTAATTTGTGTCTTCCTCTGTGAATTTGTGTTGATTTACACAGTGACATTAATTCGACGAGTCGCCGAAAAAAACTCGCAAAAGTGTCGATCGTACATTTAATACAATTGTGTACAATTGTCGAAACGTACAATTGTATACAATTGTCGAAACGTGAAGAAAAAACGAAAGTTGCCAGACGATATTTTAGCCAAAATACTGAATGATACGTTTTGAGACTTAGGATATGTGCAGAATAGGTGGGAATGCAGCGTTTGAAATACTCTTACTTCAGAAATACTTTCTAATTAATAAATGCGAAGAGGCTGCAGACATTCCGTCCTGTGAAAATCTTGAGGTAAAAGAATTAAGGAGCCCCTTCTCATCTATTAATTAGAAAGTATTTCTGAAGTAAGAGTATTTCAAACGCTGCATTCCCACCTATTCTGCACATATCCTAAGTCTCAAAACGTATCATTCAGTATTTTGGCTAAAATATCGTCTGGCAACTTTCGTTTTTTCTTCACGTTTCGACAATTGTATGCAATTGTATACAATTGTACGTTTCGACAATTGTATACAATTGTATTAAATGTACGATCGACACTTTTGCGAGTTTTTTTCGGCGACTCGTCGAATTAATGTCACTGTGTAAATCAACACAAATTCACAGAGGAAGACACAAATTAGATTTATAAGATTTTGCTGATCCTGAATAAAATTTATGAAAACACATAAGAACAATTTCTTTTTTTTATTTCGTTTCTAAACGAATGACCAGAATATCTTTACATGCAAACTACCAATACGAGTACAATAAATGTGTTAGAAAATTTGAAGAAAAAATTTGTTGTGAATCAATTTTAACCAACATTTTCTACAATTATGTTTTATATTATCATTATTTCATAATATTCATATTATAGAAATATGCATTAATTGACCTCTCCATTTATGTAATTGAATGCAATTTTTATATGAGATTTTATATACGATCAGTAGTAAAGAAAAATGGTTGTATTTTCTGAGAAACATTTCTAACAATAAAACCAATTTTTTTTAACGTTTTTCTCAGTTGAAACTTCATTCAATCGATCGGATTAAGCTTATCTTGGCAAAATATTTGAGGCGTGGTTTATAATTTTTCCTATTTACAAATATAGGAAATATCAGTGATTTCTTTAACGAAACACTTATCGATATGAAAAATATTGTCAAAATTTTAATGGAAAATATATATTTGGGTATATGCTGTGCATATTTTCCGCGTCGAGAGAGAGTGCACATACAATCATTTTCCATTCCAATTATTGGAGGGGTCAATAATGTCTCTTTTCTAAATGCAAAAAATATTTCTTGTTCATTTATAGAAGAAAAATTTTCAAGTATTTTTATTATATTTTCTCTAGATGTTAACACTGCATTATTTCTAAAACTCGGAAATGCAATATCGAAAACGAAAAAAGGTCAAAAAATGTCGACGAAAATCAGACGTTTCAGATCTTTTTTCGGGGTAACTCCGTATCTTTGTTCTATTGTTTGGAATAAAATTTCCTCCAAGGCGCCAATTGGTTTCCAGCCTTTTATGGGGACTGAATTTTTTAAAACAATACACGACCGAACACAACCGACATTCTACTTTAAAATCAGATGAAAAAACAATAAGAAAGTGGACGTGGGTTGCTGTTAAACTTATGTGTAGCTTGAAAGTGGTAAAAATTATTGTACTCCATATGTTTTTAGTATCTGACTCGTTAATTCAATTAACAGATTAATTGGGAAAATCGAAAAGTTGGTGCGAGAGAAGGTCAAACGGCATTTTCTTCGATAGATGATGTAGATTTTAAAATTGACGAACCGAGTCCATTCAGCAAAAAATGGTTTAGCCATAAATTTAAGGGACCCGGCTTACGGTACGAAGTTGCACTTTGTATAAATACAGGTCACATAATTTGGGTCAATGGGGGATACCCTTGCGGGGAATATCCCGATCTGAAACTAGCTCGTGAGGCATATATACATTTTCTCGATGTTGGAGAAAAGACATTAGCTGATAAGGGATATCGGGATGGGAAATTTTTCATTTTGAAAAATTCCAAAAATAAAAGCTTGCATAAACGGATAATGGCTCGCCACGAAACGGTAAATCGTAGAATGAAACAATTCCAATCTCTTAAGCAGGTGTTTCGCCATGAAATACATAAACACCCTATGGTATTCAATTCTGTTGCCAATTTAACTCAACTCATGTTGGAGAATGGTGAGCCATTATTCGTAGTCTAAAATTTTTGACGATCTTGTTCATTTAATAAAACGAAAATGAAAGAAAAACAATATTTGTCTTATTTCCCGCATCCCCCAGAGATAAAGCTAAAAAATGTGATTCAAGAATGAATCTTCCTTGTTCTTAAAACACCAACAAGAACACAAATTCAAAGAACTAAATAACCAGTCGAACCCAGCGCAGTTCGACAAAGGTAAAACATTCAGGATCGGAACAGGTCACAACCTGATTACTGACCTGAGTCTGATTTTGAGATTCGACCTCAATATAACCTGAAACCTGAAAAATTTAATCAGGTTGACTGGTTGACAGGTCATTTTAAGAAAATATAATTAAACAAATTGGATTGCAACTGTATCGAGCTTTTTTGAAAAAAAAAAATTGAATTGAAGATTGAAATAATGTTCGATCAGTTTTTAATGCTCTCGCTCCATATGTGTTAAGTTAGTCTAACTCCAAAATTTCTAACATAACGATGTAATAGTTATTAAGAGTCAATCTGCGAATTCTTCGAACAGTTTGTATGAAACTGAAATACAACACCTCACCGATTTTTGTGATTATTGGCCCATTGATTCCTTGGACTAATCCGAGAAATCCGTAGAATAACATTTTTCTATTAGCGACCATATATGAGCTGTACAGCTGTAAGAAAAATGGTCTACCAAGGGGTGGCGAAAAACAATTTTGTTTAATATTTTCGCAAAGATGAATCGCTTTGATCTGAAACTTATATATTGTAGACCACATTGATACAAAAAGGGTGGATGCCTATTTGCTTGGAAGGTGAAGGTGTCTGAGGACCTGGAAGAGTTTTTAGTCGAAAAAATAGAAATTTTGAAAAGCGATTTAAAAAAAACTCCAGCACCGGTCCAAAGGTTAATAGGTGTAGTTGTTTAGGCCATGGTCCCTAGTATCTAAAACGATGCTAAGTAATCTGGACTAGGACTGGAGTGAGTTAGAATACGCGAAAAGTTGAAATGTTACACTGCCGGGAAGACTTTGGAGGTCGGTGATCTACGCGCAACACTTAACTGTTCTCAATCTATTTTTCTGGAAAAGTTGACGTCTTTTCCTTTAAAATGACACCACACAACATAGTTTTGGTTAAAAGTTGTATTTTTGGCGAACCTGCAAATACCTAAAGTGCTTGCTACTCTGCCGTGGAATGTGCCTGAAAACGCTAATATGTCGTGAAATTAAGACCTTATCTATGTAAACTCGGATTGGTCCAAGGAATCAATGGGCCAATAATCACAAAAGTCGGTGAGGTGTTGTATTTTTTTTGTTCGAAGAATTCGCAGATTGACTCTTAACTGCATTGGCATGTAAATCGGTGGTAAAACGCGTCCAAAGGTTTGCGGTTTCCTCCGAGTTAAAGGCGAGGTATCGTAATCGCACAAGTGTTACAATCGATTCACATAGCCAATTCAGTTCAAAATGTTAAAGTTGAAAAAATAAAATTAACTTCATTTAATTTTATTTTTCCATATTTAACACCACAACCTCCATGTTTTTGTTTATTTTCGAAAATGAATAATTTTGCAATAAAGGAATACGTTCAATAATCAATTCAACTCAACAGAGAAATGACGACAGGTGGCCCTGCATCCAATGGTCAGATAAATCAAACGTAACCATATTTCGCAAAATATATTAACATTATTTTGAATACACGGATTTGAATCAATTAAAACGCTAAAAAAAATTTCCCCGTTGTTAAAATGAACGTACAGGTAGCCAAATTATTACTTACTTACTTACTTAACCGGCCCTACAACCCATTAAGGGTCTTGGCCTTCTCCAACATGCTTCTCCAACCGGACCTATCCTCAGCTAACGTCTTCCAGCTGGTTATTCCCGCAGTTCTCAGGTTGGCAAAAGCTGCATCGCACCATCTGGATTTTGGTCTGCCTGCACTTCTTTTGCCTTCCGGTTTGGTGATAAAAACTTTCTTCGGGATACGATTGTCGTCCATACGCTGCACATGACCAAGCCATCGTAGTCTGTTAATTTTTGTTGTTCTAACTATGTCCGGCTCTCCATAAAGCTGCATAAGCTCATGATTAAATCGTCTGCGCCATCTGTTCATATTTTCGTCATATACTGGTCCGAAGATTGTCCGCAGTACCTTTCTTTCGAACGTGAGCAGCGATTGTTCGTCTTTCTGAGTCATGCACCACGACTCCTACCCATACGTAACTATTGGTCTTATCACAGATTTGTACAGTGCGCATTTAGAGTTTCTGCTTACTGATTTGGACTTTAAAATTTTTATCAGGCTGTAATAACTCCGGTTGCCAAGAGTTATCCGTCTTTTGATTTCGTCCATGATTACGTTGTCAGAATTAAGCAGAGATCCAAGATATACGAACTTGTCTACCACCTTAAATGTGTGTGTGTCAATTGTTACGCTTTGGTCGTACCATTGCAAAGCTAAGATAGCGTAGATTTATATAAAAATTCGGTGTAGAAGAACTTAGCGTCATATTTACACCTTAAAAGCAGACCCAGCGCGACAGTACCCATATAAGTTTGGTATTATTGGAAAGCTGGCACCAGTAGCCACCAGGAAAAACAGTTTTTCAATGTTTTAGACGCCTTACGGATGCACAGGAATGGTTTGAAGTTAGTCGAAATAATCAAAGTTTTACCCCTACTTTCAACTGCTCATAACTCATTGTGGATGAATTTTAAGCCCAATAAGACCCTTTTGGCCCAAAACTACGTGCAATTACCTTTCAAACGAGCCCCCACTCGAACTTGTATGCTTCTTCTAGCCGGAGAAATTTCTGTAAGAAAAGTGCATGTTTTCGGTTTTTGAACACATCTCAATAGCCACACAAACATCGATGATTTTTTTAAAAAATATTTTTGGCTTCTAGGGATCAGTACCTATTCAGCAAAGTAAAAAAAAAATCCGCTGGGAGATGCATCCGATTTCGGCAGGCTGTTTTACAAAAGAATCCCTCCTAATGCTAAACAGCTGGTCCGTTGTAGAACGACCTACACGAAAACCACCTTGATATTCACCAAGAGTAGATTCCATGTATGGAAGAAGGCGTTTGTATAGAATATTCGCAAATATCTTGTAGGCGATATTCAAAAGCGAAATTCCTCGATAGTTGCCACACTCCAATTTGTCGCCTTTCTTGTACAAAGGGCAGATGATGCTAGTCTTCCACTCTCCCGGCAACTCCTCGACATTCCAATGCGCTTGATAAGCTCGTGCATCTCCACACATAATGCGTTACCACCGTGCTTGAAAAGTTCTCCAGATATGTTGTCGGTTCCTGGGGCTTTGAAATTTTTGAGCTTTAAAATTTCATGCTCCACTTCCTGTAGCGTTGGTTCTGCAATATGTGGCTGCGCGGTCTGAAATGGCAAGTTGTTGTTGGTGTCGTTTTGTTCGGTGGTCTGTTCGGGTTCAGCAGTTCCTTAAAGTACTCCGCCCATCGTCTGATGCACCTTTCCTCATCTGCTATGACCAACCCATCCTTGTCCTTGCACAATAAAGGTTGTTGACTGTAACCTTTCCTCGATTCGTTTACTTTCCGGTAAAAATTCCGCGTCTCTTTTCGATTACCAAACCTTTCAATTTCTATCGTCTCTGCTGCGGCTTGCTCTACGTTTCGTCTAATTTGATTCCATGCATCGTCTACGTTTCGTTGTTCGCTTTCCATTCCATCAATAATTTTCTTCTCCAAACTATCCACATATTGTCGTTCCTGCAGTTTCACGACGTTCCACTTTTCCAATGCCGGCTGTCGATTGTGTGAAATCGAAACTCGAGCCCTAACAACCACCTTTACCAAGTAGTGATCTGAATCGATGTTCGGTCCCCTACAACTTTTGACATCCAAAACATTCGAACAGTGACGCCCATCTATCAACACGTGGTCAATCTGGTTTTTGGTTCGTCCATCAGGTGATACCCATGTCGCTTTGTGGATGTCTTTATGTTCGAAATAGGTACTGCAGACAACCATGTTCCTTGACGCTGCGAAATCAATTGCCAACGTTCCATTTTCGCTTGTCTTTTCGTGGAGGCTATATTTACCAATAGTGGGCCGGTAGTAGACTTCGCGACCTATCTTGGCATTCAAATCCCCAAGTATGATTTTGATGTCTCGATTCGGTGCTCCATCATACACTTTCACCAGTTTCTCGTAAAATAGCTCCTTCGCTTCATTATCTTTTTCCTTCGTTGGAGCGTAGACGTTAATAAGAGTATAATTGAAAAATTTTCCTCTTATGCGTAGAGTGCATATTCGTTCGTTGACAGGAGTGAAACCAATCACCGCGTTTCTGGCTCTACCGAAGACCATGAAGCCTGTTCCGTATCCTCTTGGGCTGTCGTTGCTCTTGCCGCTGTAATAAAACGAAAAGTCTCTACTGATCATATAATCCTTCCCAGGCCATCTAGTTTCCTGTACTGCTGTAATGTCAAGTTTAGTCGCCCTTAGCGCTTAGCCAAATTATTGCTTTCCATTTTTATGTGTTTTAAGTCTTCTTCAACCCACAGTTCCTAGTGGGGCACACAAGCAGCGAGGAATTTTATAAAAAATATTTTTGGTTTCTAGGGACCGATACGTACATATGAAAACCCCAACCCCAGTATAAAAAAAATCCGTTGGAATATGCATCCAATTTCGGTAGGCTGTTTTTCAAAAGAATCCCTTACCTACCGATTTCAAAAAGCAGCCTGGTGCCAAAAAAGTTCCTATGAGATGTTGGATGGGGAAACGAATACGTTAATGTGCACTCGGTTCTGACTCGGCACCAGGCTGCGTATACAGCATACCAGAGGTCAGCATGGTTAACTGTTTCACTATTTGTTTTGTGGTTATTCGAGTAACCATTGAATTTTGGTTAAAGTTACCACTATAAAAAAATGGTTACTCGAAGAACCATCCCAAAAATTGGTACTCGGAAATACTATTAATTTTTTTACAAATATTTTTGGTTACTCAACACCTGCTTAACAATTTTTTTCGTGGTATTATATTTAACCATTTATTTTTTGGTTAAATGTAATACCAGAAATTTTGTGGTAAAATGTCTGAAACTTCCAAACATTTGAATAAATTTGATGGTTTTCAAAATTACCAAAAAATTTTTCAAATTTATTACTAAATTAAATTTGGTTTAATTTTTTACCAAGTAAATTTTAGTTTTAAAACTAACTATAAAATTTTTGGTTAAAAGTAAAACCAAAAAATTTCGTGGTAATAGTTGGAACCACATTTTTTGTTGGTTGCACAGATTACTATATTTTGATTTTCAAAATTTAGTTTTATGAAAAACTGTTAAAATAACATAGTACAATTTTAAACCATTTTCAGAAATGAAAAAAATAGTGAAACAGTTAACCATGCAGACCTCTGCAGCATACAGTATACATTCACAATATCTTGAGTAGACAGCCTGTGCCCAGTTGAAATTTATATGACGTATAGTATTCGTTAGTGCCGTTTCGATGACATTAACAGATTTTTGGCACCAGGCTGCTTTCTTTATGGCTACTTAAATTCCTCAAGTAAGCTGCCTGGGCAGTGTCCGGCTTGAAATGCAGACCTCTGTCTGCTACAATTTTTCTCCATCAAAATGTTCTATACGACGTTGACATAAGGAGCTCATGCACCAGACAAAGGACCAGTCTGATGTAATGAGCAAATCTATTATTAATATATACACGTTAATGATAGAGACAACCCTGACGAATGGTGAATTTTATGATTTCTATTTCCTTTTTATTGTTGAATACACTCGACTTTTGTATTTTCCATCGAACGAACCGTTTTTTATTTCGATCCGAATATCTTCTGATATCACAGTCTAGTGCCTGAACTACTAATTTCATCTTCTTCTAGAACATTTTTTGGAGTAAAGTTGCAACAAACAGAGGCCTTTTTTAACCAATGTAGCCTTAAATATAAAAAATATAGATTATATATTGTAAATATTGCACTTTTTGGTTTGTTGAACCGTTTGGCCAGTGACTTTTTCCATTAATTTTGACATGACAGATCAGCTCGGCGCAATTTAAACCAACAAGTGCAATATTTAAATGTCCGTTAGGAGAATTTTTATTTTAATTTAGAAAGAGACTATTTGCACATTGTGCAAATAGCCAACAATATATAGAAGAGAGTATTTGCACAATGTGCAAATAGCCGAAGGTATATGGAAGAGACTATTTGCACAATGTGCAAATAGCCAACAATATATAGAAGAGACTATTTGCACAAAGTGCAAATAGCCAATGATATATAGAAGAGACTATTTGCACACTTAGACGTAGTACTAATTTTAGTTTCCTTACCCAAAAACTTTTTCTGACATTTTGTGAAAGGAAAACTTCCTTACCTTTGTTACCTACCTAGCTTTTATAGCACTTTTTCGTGACATTTCGTAAAAGGAAAAGTTCCCTAGCTTCGTTAGCCAACTAGCTTTTCGTGACGTTTCATTAGAGCGCAAATTCCATAGTTTCGTAGGCCACCTAGTTTTCTCGACATTTCGTAAAACGAAAAGTTTCCCAACTTTGTTAGCCACCTAGTTTTTGTGATATTTTGTAAAAGTAAAAGTTCCCTAGCTTCCTTAGCCAACTAGCTTTTCGTGACGTTTCATTAAAGCGCAAATTCCCTAGTTTCGTAGTCCACCTAGTTTTGGTGACATTTCGTAAAAGGAAAAGATTCCCAACTTTGTTAGCCACCTAGATTTTGTGATATTTTGTAAAAGTTTCCTAGCTTCGATAGCCAACTAGCTTTTCGTGACGTTTCATTAAAGCGCAAATTCCCTAGTTTCGTAGGCCACCTAGTTTTTGTGACATTTCGTAAAAGGAAAAGTTTCCCAACTTTGTTAGCCACCTAGTTTTTGTGATATTTTGTAAAAGTAAAAGTTTCGTAGCTTCGTTAGCCAACTAGCTTTTCGTGACGTTTCATTTAAGCGCAATTTCCCTAGTTTCGTAGGCCACCTAGTTTTCGTGACATTTCGTAAAAGGAAAAGTTTCCCAACTTTGTTAGCCACCTAGTTTTTGTGATATTTTGTAAAAGTGAAAGTTCCCTAGCTTCGTTAGTCAACTAGCTTTTCGTGACGTTTCATTAAAGTGCAAATTCCCTAGTTTCATTCGCCACCTAGTTTTCGTTACATTTCGTAAAAGGAAAAGTTTCCCAACTTTGTTAGCCACTTAGTTTTTGTGATATTTTGTAAAAGTAAAAGTTTTCTAGTTTCGTTAGCCAACTAGCTTTTCGTGACGTTTCATTAAAGCGCACATTCCTTAGTTTCGTAGGCCACCTAGTTTTCGTGACATTTCGTAAAAGGAAAAGTTTCCCAACTTTGTTAGCCACCTAGTTTTTGTGATATTTTGTAAAAGTTAGTTCCCTAGCTTCGTTAGCCAACTAGCTTTTCGCAACGTTTCATTAAAGCGCAAATTCCCTAGTTTCGTAGGCCACCTAGTTTTCGTGACATTTCGTAAAAGGAAAACTTTTCCATAAACATGTATAAATACATATACATATCATGTACATATTATAAAGTTGATGAAAAATTACATTGAAAAATTTCTTCTTTGTGTAAGAGTTTTGGTTGAATGCAACGTCTTTCCATGTGCAAATAGTCTCTTCTATATATTGTTGGCTATTTGCACATGGTCTCTTCTATATAGTCTATATATATCTATATAGTCTTCTATATAGTCTTCAATAGTCTCTTCTATATATTGTTGGCAAGATTCGAAGGTAGCGTCATCTATGACAAAAAAAAAACATCCTCAGAACATCTGAGATATGTCATGCGTGTTTTTATTTGTTTTGAATCGAATTTGATTGATTTTTCGTTTGATGATGTACGATCGCGGAGTTGCATACTTCTGCAATATCACAGCGGTTTTCCATTTTTTGTGGTGTGGTCTTGTACGAACACGTTGGGACCCACCACGAAACCTGGCCTTTCCCTTGCGGTTCTATCACAATAACATTTGCTAGTCACCGACTTCCTAACCAACTTATCATACATTCCCTTATCGATTTTCGGTTTCAACAATTTGTTCGATAAATGTAGTTTTGTTCTAGAGCGTCTTTTGGAAAGTAGCTGCGATGGGGACGCGGACAGATCCTTTAATGGCGAATTCCTGTACTCAATAAGTGCAATTGACAACTCCTCTTCAGTTCTTGATTTCTTGAGCATGTTCTTAACCGTCTGCACCCCTCTTTCAGCTAACCCATTAGATCTCGGGTATCTGGGTGAACTGGTAATAATTTCGAAATCCCACCTCTCCGCAAAATCCCTGCACTCTTTCGAGCCAAACGGAACGGACTTGTTTCGGTATACCAAGGGTCGAAAAGATCTCAATCAAACATCGAATAACCTCCTTGGATCCCTTATTCTTCATCATCTTAAACTCAATCCATTTGCTGTAGTAGCCGACGGCAATCAAATAGATTTTATTATCGTACTCAAAAATAAAACAACCTATTTTTGCCCACGGGAGATCTGGAAATTCATGAGGTATCATCGGCTCTTTGGTCACTGATTTTACGTATACAGAGCAACGTGGACAGTCACAGACTTCACTCTCACTATCGCTATTCATTGAAGGCCAGTAAAATAATTCCCTAGCCTTCTTTTGTGACTTGTTTATACCTATGTGTGACTCATGCAGCAGCTTAATGACCATCGTCCTCGTTGACGGTGGTACAACTATCCTGTCACCATAAAACATAATCACTTTCTCCGGAATCAGATCATTCCTTATATTAAAATAAGTATGGATCTTCACGGGAACCTTGGTCTTGTCAACTGGCCATCCCGTCAAGCAATAATCGAGAACCTTTCTCAGAATTTCGTCATTTCCCGTAGCGAGTCTAAGCTGTTCATCTCTTTTGCTACCAACACTTAAAGACAACACTGCTTTCGTAAATTCCTTATCCTGAATTGCCGGTATCTACATGAGTTCTGCTCAGATAGTCTGCTATATTCATATACCTGCCCGGATCATATTGCACCTTTAAGTCATAATTCAGCAATTTCCAGACACATTCTTTGCAATTTGGCTGAAGGGATCTTGTGTTTGTCTTTCTGCATTGATATCAGAGGCTTGTGGTCACTTTTTACTTCTACTGATCGCCCATAAATGAAATAGTGAAATTTTTTGCATGCAAATGCTATTGCAAGAAATTGCTTTTCTATTTGGGCGTACCGCTTTTCCGTTTCTGTTTCTGAGAGGCTTCGAGACCCAAAAGCTATAGGTGTGTCATTTTGCATGAAGCAAGACCCTAAACCATGTTGTGATGCATTTGTCTAAATGACTGTTTCTTTTTTAGGATCGAGCGATTGTAGAATCAACAAGCTAAATACATCGCAGTCCACCTAAATATTGTTCCTTTCTTTAGAAGCTAACGCAACGGTTCAATCATTTGAGATAATTTCGGTGTAAACTGTCGCAGATAATTCACGATTCCCAGGAAACTCTGGAGTGATTTTTTTCATGAGGAAAGGCGAATGGCCTTTAGAGGCTGTCCACAAATTACGTACGCGATTTTTTGACATTTTTGACATTTGACAAGGATTTTCTAAAGCGAAATTGGACCACAATATTAACGTTATTTCTGGGCGCGGAGAGAAGTAGCAAATTTTTGTAAGTTTAAACAAAAAGGCAAATATATAAAAGAGCTGTCATTGTCGAATGGACTCAAATAATCCAATTCTATAACGTGGAAGAATAAAGTTGCAATTATCAAAATGAGCCGAGTATAGGTGCTTTTATTAATAATTTTAAAAATTGTATAGAATTTTAATCGTTTCCCACAGCTCCCAGATTTCATAATGCAGAGGTGTAACAGAAAATCGTTTAAATCTTTCGTCGACTCTCATGCATTTACGAATCCGTTAGTTGTCAACTTAAAATATTTCAAAAAAATTATTTTAAATAAATACATCAAGGGGATATTATGATTCAGTTAATTTCTTCGTACGTACAACTGCTCTCGAACATATTCGTCATCGAGAATTGCAGCATTAGGGTTTTGTGGTCGTGCTACACCTTCTGCCATTTTATTGAGCAGTGAAGCAAAATTTATTTTGAAATTTGATCTCACAAATATAAATATTTCGACTTTAGAAACTTTGTTTTGAATGCTAAAATTTGATTTGTTAGTAAAAATAAATTCAGATATTTTAGCTTAATGTTTTATATCATAAGCCCTATTTTCAAATTTCGGTGATTAACTACCAATTAACAATGGAAAACTCGCCGATGAGAAGCGTTTAATTATTGTTTCAACACATACATGTAAACATCTTAACGTATGTATCTCCGCACGAGAAACTCACGCGAGATAGAAACATTGAGAAATTTTTACTTTTATGAGTTAAAACAATATGTAAAAGCTTTTTTGCCGGCGAGTATCCTATTGTTAGTTGGTAGCTACTCGCCGAAATTTGAAAATAGGGCCCCAGAGTCCAGGACCACCAATTATATGGGAAACTAGTAAAACATTTGATATTTTTAGTTTCAAGTGATTGAATTATCTATGACAAATTCTTCCATATTTGTAGCTAAATCTATACAATAGAATTTTTCACGACTCTTCTTAATTTTTGCTGCAGTAAATTTCAAGCGCCTATTTCATATATTTCGCATAAATTCGAAAGAACTGTCAATCTATTGAAAAACGTATTTTTTTGATTTTTGCAGCGATTGGCAGATAGCTAGACAAAATTGTATTTGTTTCTTAGGCACAATTGAAAGACAAACATGAACTCATAGACTTTTACGTTAAATCCATCATATTTGTTGATCAAATGTGGTTTAGAATCATAAACAATTTCTTTCAGTTATCTGCCAATCGTTCGGCAAACATTCGATCTACGGATTTCATTAATAATATTTGGTTCCAATGCAAACGTTTAGCTAAAAGTCATCAAAAAATAGGTTTTTCAATGGTTCGACAGTTCTTTCGAAATCATCAAAATTTTGAGTTTCATTTTCATGAACAAGTCGACACGAACTTTCCGACCCATCTAATATTACATTCACCGAAATGTGAAAACCGACACATTTTTGTGTTTTGTGGTTTACTGACTTTATTGATTTCTCCATATAAAAATACATACAAAAATTCACAAACTCAAGGAAAAAACCCAATATCAAAAATGTGTCGGTTTTCACTTTTCACTGAGTGTAGTTGTAAAGTCTAAAATCAGTTTCAGTATTCTTTTATAGAGGCAGAATCAGCAAATTTGTCCTAAAAGCTATGTTCAAAAGAAAAGAAAAAACTGAATAGCTTTGTTTTATTATCTGCAGCAAGAGGAATATAAAATAGACCGTGGAATTATTAGAAACGAAATAGAAGATGAAGTTATTTTCAACTGAAAGTACACTCCAGCACCGTATTTTCATTGCACAGTAACGGAATTTATGTTGTGGTAACATGGGAAGCCGTTTGAGTTAAATTGATTTATATGAGCCTGTTTATTTGTATATTCCGTATGTTTCGCATTTCGAAAGAACTGTCGAACCATTGAAAAACCTATTTTTTGATGACTTTTAGCTAAACGTTTGCATTGGAACCAAATATTATTAATGAAATCCGTAGATCGAATGTTTGCCAAGCGATTGGCAGATAACTGAAAGAAATTGTTTATGATTCTAAACCACATTTGATCAACAAATATGATGGATTTAACGTAAAAGTCTATGAGTTCATGTTTGTCTTTCAATTGTGCCTAAGAAACAAATACAATTTTGTCTAGCTATCTGCCAATCGCTGCAAAAATCAAAAAAATACGTTTTTCAATAGATTGACAGTTCTTTCGAATTTATGCGAAATATATGAAATAGGCGCTTGAAATTTACTGCAGCAAAAATTAAGAGGAGTCGTGAAAAATTCTATTGTATAGATTTAGCTACAAATATGGAGGAATTTGTCATAGATAATTCAATTACTTGAAACTAAAAATATCAAATGTTTTACTAGTTTCCCATATAATTGGTGGTCCTGGACTCTGGGGCCCTATTTTCAAATTTCGGCGAGTAGCTACCAACTAACAATAGGATACTCGCCGGCAAAGAAGCTTTTACATATTGTTTTAACTCATAAAAGTAAAAATTTCTCAATGTTTCTATCTCGCGTGAGTTTCTCGTGCGGAGATACATACGTTAAGATGTTTACATGTATGTGTTGAAACAATAAGTAAACGCTTCTCATCGGCGAGTTTTCCATTGTTAATTGGTAGTTAATCACCGAAATTTGAAAATAGGGCTTATGATATAAAACATTAAGCTAAAATATCTGAATTTATTTTTACTAACAAATCAAATTTTAGCATTCAAAACAAAGTTTCTAAAGTCGAAATATTTATATTTGTGAGATCAAATTTCAAAATAAATTTTGCTTCACTGCTCAATAAAATGGCAGAAGGTGTAGCACGACCAC
Source organism: Pseudolycoriella hygida (assembly GCA_029228625.1). Lineage (NCBI taxonomy): Eukaryota > Metazoa > Arthropoda > Insecta > Diptera > Sciaridae > Pseudolycoriella > Pseudolycoriella hygida. The sequence continues at coordinate 81,861,354 of CM055406.1, forward strand.
AAAACCCTAATGCTGCAATTCTCGATGACGATTATGTTCGAGAGCAGTTGTACGTACGAAGAAATTAACTGAATCATAATATCCCCTTGATGTATTTATTTAAAATAATTTTTTTGAAATATTTTAAGTTGACAACTAACGGATTCGTAAATGCATGAGAGTCGACGAAAGATTTAAACGATTTTCTGTTACACCTCTGCATTATGAAATCTGGGAGCTGTGGGAAACGATTAAAATTCTATACAATTTTTAAAATTATTAATAAAAGCACCTATACTCGGCTCATTTTGATAATTGCAACTTTATTCTTCCACGTTATAGAATTGGATTATTTGAGTCCATTCGACAATGACAGCTCTTTTATATATTTGCCTTTTTGTTTAAACTTACAAAAATTTGCTACTTCTCTCCGCGCCCAGAAATAACCTTAATATTGTGGTCCAATTTCGCTTTAGAAAATCCTTTAGAAAGTTGACTACACATACTTTCTAGTCATAACACATTGAATTATTACTAAGATAAGATTTGTACAGATACAGATTCCCGTAAAACTTCCTGAAACAGATAAAAAAAAAATTTTCAGTGCTAGGCTGGAAACATTCTTCCGAATTTTTTTTAACTTTATTCATTGTCACTTACACCGCTACTTGCTCAAATATTTATAAGTAGCCTTCCATTTTTGAAAAAAAATTTCCGGCGAGTCACAAATATATACTTTGGCTTAACAATTTCAGGATTTCATCTAGAAAACTAAAAAAGGATAAATGCCGATTTTTCTGTCTTCTCCCAATTAGCATCACATAAAAATGGTTTTAACTCAATGAATTGACATTTTTTCATGTATTTGTACAAAATTTGAACATAATCCTGAAATTGTTCAGCCAAAGTATATATGTGTGACTCGCCGGAAAAAGATTTTTCAAAAATTGAAAGCTAAATATTTGAGCAAGTAGCGGTGTAAGTGACAATGAATAAATTTAAAAAAAATCGGAAGAATGTTTCCAACCTAACACTGAAAAAAAAATTTTCAAATCTGTTTCAGAAAGTTTTACGGGAATCTGTATCTGTACAAATCTTATCTTAGTAATAATTCAATGTGTTATGACTATTCTTTGCATTTCCGCATATCTACGATTTTTATTTATTTTAAAGAAATGAAAATATACTGGGGTGCGGAACACCGTGCAATTTTATCGAATTCTGTTTAGGGTGTGAATCAATAAAACTCTTTAAGTTTGAAATTGCACTTTATAAAGTCAATTTTCTAAAGGATTTTCTAAAGCGAAATTGGACCACAATATTAACGTTATTTATGAGCGCGGAGAGAATTAGCAAATTTTTGTAAGTTTAAACAAAAAGGCAAATATATAAAAGAGTTGTCATTGTCGAATGGACTCAAATAATCTAATTCTATAACTTGGAAGAATAAAGTTGCAATTATCAAAATGAGCCGAGTATAGGTGCTTTTATTAATAATTTTAAAAATTGTACACAGGAAAGGAATCGTAAGCTTGTGTAACTTTTTAATTTCTCTTTTATCGCTCTTTTCACGTATTCGCTTGTATTTTTCTCAAGTAAAACCGGTTTTTCTGTTGAAAGAGTTAAAAAGAAGCGTTGCACAATCTTATGATTCTCTTCCTGTAGAATTTCAATCGTTTCCCGCAGCTCCCTGGATTATCATCATTATCATCGAAATCGATCAAAGAATCGATCTTGAAGATCTGATAGAAAAGGACGCAAAGTGGAAATCCCGTCACGTTCAAACGAGTCAGTATTTCATACAAATCGTGAAATGCCGAAAGGAGGATTGCTGTGGCAAATTACGAAGCAACCTGTTTCAATTGTTCCGTAAAATTTCACCTTCATGCCTCCGCCGATTGTTCTGGAACAAAACGATGAAGGTGTGTCAGCTGCGAAAAAAGCGTGTGAAGAGAACTGCCACTACGCGACTTTCTTTAAGCGACATTGTGCCTGAAAGTCTCAAAGTATATAGAAAAGTTTCAAACGATGTGAACTGCCCTTCAGAGTCGAAAATTATCAGTTCGCGAACGTGTTCTGAATGTGGGAAGTACTTTGCGAGCCTGGTGATGCTGAAAGAACACAAAAAACATTTACATGGGAAGGATACAGTTGTTCCGAAAGTACGACCGAAACGTATCGCCGCTTTTCGAGCCAACGAATTGTTGGCAATTATAGCCCGAGACGATGTAGAGGAAGCTGACTGGTTGAACGACGTTGAATATTCTGATGAGTCGATTTCCGAAATAAAAAAAACAAAACAAAAGGAAAATAAAAAATGCCTATAATTTCCATTGATGAGCATATGACGCATAAAATATTTTTTTAATGGGGGGGGGGTGAGGGGGGGCCGTGAGTATTCGTACGTAAACGTCAGGGGGGTCTCGAAATTCGTACGTATGTGGACGGAGGGGGGGGGGGGTGTCAAAAATGTCAAAAAATCGCGTACGTAATTTGTGGACAGCCTCTAAAGGCCATTCGCCTTTCCTCATGAAAAAAATCACTCCAGAGTTTCCTGGGAATCGTGAATTATCTGCGACAGTTTACACCGAAATTATCTCAAATGATTGAACCGTTGCGTTAGCTTCTAAAGAAAGGAACAATATTTAGGTGGACTGCGGTGCATTTAGCTTGTTGATTCCACAATCGCTCGATCCTAAAAAAGAAACAGTCATTTAGACAAATGCATCACAACATGGTTTAGGGTCTTGCTTCATGCAAAATGACACACCTATAGCTTTTGGGTCTCGAAGCCTCTCAGAAACAGAAACGGAAAAGCGGTACGCCCAAATAGAAAAGCAATTTCTTGCAATAGCATTTGCATGCAAAAAATTCCACTATTTCATTTATGGGCGATCAGTAGAAGTAAAAAGTGACCACAAGCCTCTGATATCAATGCAGAAAGACAAACACAAGATCCCTTCAGCCAAATTGCAAAGAATGTGTCTGAAATTGCTGAATTATGACTTAAAGGTGCAATATGATCCGGGCAGGTATATGAATATAGCAGACTATCTCAGCAGAACTCATGTAGATACCGGCAATTCAGGATAAGGAATTTACGAAAGCAGTGTTGTCTTTAAGTGTTGGTAGCAAAAGAGATGAACAGCTTAGACTCGCTACGGGAAATGACGAAATTCTAAGAAAGGTTCTCGATTATTGCTTGACAGGATGGCCAGTTGACAAGACCAAGGTTCCCGTGAAGATCCATACTTATTTTAATATAAGGAATGATCTGATTCCGGAGAAAGGGATTATGTTTTATGGTGACAGGATAGTTGTACCACCGTCAACGAGGACGATGGTCATTAAGCTGCTGCATGAGTCACACATAGGTATAAACAAGTCACAAAAGTAGGCTAGGGAATTATTTTACTGGCCTTCAATGAATAGCGATAGTGAGAGTGAAGTCTGTGACTGTCCACGTTTCTCTGTATACGTAAAATCAGTGACCAAAGAGCCGATGATACCTCATGAATTTCCAGATCTCCCGTGGGCAAAAATAGGTTGTTTTATTTTTGAGTACGATAATAAAATCTATTTGATTGCCGTCGGCTACTACAGCAAATGGATTGAGTTTAAGAGGATGAAGAATAAGGGATCCAAGGAGGTTATTCGATGTTTGATTGAGATCTTTTCGACCCTTGGTATACCGAAACAAGTCCGTTCCGTTTGGCTCGAAAGAGTGCAGGGATTTTGCTGAGAGGTGGGATTTCGAAATTATTACCAGTTCACCCAGATACCCGAGATCTAATGGGTTAGCTGAAAGAGGGGTGCAGACGGTTAAGAACATGCTCAAGAAATCAAGAACTGAAGAGGAGTTGTCAATTGCACTTATTGAGTACAGGAATTCGCCATTAAAGGATCTGTCCGCGTCCCCATCGTAGCTACTTTCCAAAAGACGCTCTAGAACAAAACTACATTTATCGAACAAATTGTTGAAACCGAAAATCGATAAGGGAATGTATGATAAGTTGGTTAGGAAGTCGGTGACTAGCAAATGTTATTGTGATAGAACCGCAAGGGAAAGGCCAGGTTTCGTGGTGGGTCCAAACGTGTTCGTACAAGACCACACCACAAAAAATGGAAGAGCGCTGTGATATTGCAGAAGTATGCAACTCCGCGATCGCACATCATCAAACGAAAAATCAATCAAATTCGATTCAAAACAAATAAAAACACGCATGACATATCTCAGATGTTCTGAGGATTTTTTTTTTGTCATAGATGACGCTACCTTCGAATCTTCTCATGAAATCAATTTTTAGTTTTTTCAAAACGAATGAATAACAGTTGTCATAAAATATAACACGAATTGACTATCTTGTAACGTAAAATATTCAGCGCAGAAACCCTTCTTTTGCTAATAATTTTGTAGTTATGTTCGACTTGCAAAGTAAGGATTACTATCAAGTCCACCAGATCGGGTCCTGACCTGAATTTTTTTGACCTGGTTCTGACCTGGATTTCCAGGTCGGAAGAAAACCAGATCGGGTCCTGACCGGTGGACTTGGTTTTATATAACGAATAATAGAAAATATTTTTTCAATAATTTTTTGAAGTCTAAAGTACCGAAAAGTAAGGTTGATCATCGGGCAAATATCTCAAAACACTCATATTAAAATTGTACGCCTTGAAAATTGTACTGTACAGCCTGACATTTGTTGACGGAAGATTTTAATTGTTTTAAAAAGATACGATGGAAAACATGCGGGGTCTGTGTGTAGAAAAGCTATTGAAATAATCCGAAAAGTTCTTCAGTAAGGAACAACCAATTTTCTAAGCTGACTCTTATGCTTTGAAAAGATATGCAAGATATGCAATAACAAAAAATAAAAATTAAAGAATATTTTGCATAAAGTACGAAAAAAAACCTTAAGATTTGATTTTTTTTATATTTCATTACTTGCTCAACTAGATTGATGTTGACCAAATTGTTGTTAACATGAATGTTAGCGTCCTTATCTTACAGAATAGGTAACACAAAATAATAGAATATCTTAAAATAAATCGATCAATAGAGAATTTCAAAAATATTTGGGACTACCACAATTTCCAGCAAAGTTTCCGCGTCTGTATTGAGCTTTTGGAAGTTGGATGAAAAAGGATGCCCGTTCCTAAGCTCAATTTTTTGCAGCTCATCGTCGACTGCGAGGTCGAGAGAGATATTTGGTTGTTCACCTCATTACACCTTGCAGGTTGTGCGTTGCAATCAAATACTCTACAGAGACAGGGCCTTTTATAAACATACAAACTCGGATGAAATATATACCCCAAGCCCATGTCACTCCACCCCACTTTTTATAAATCCACCCCAGTGCATCCCAGTGAAACTCATTTTCAACTTTAAAGTTCAACTCATTTTCAACTAAAAAAAATCGCTTGCGGCGCTTTATAATGATTCTTAATATTCAGCTGGACAAAAATGACAGATTTTCTCACTGAAAAGAGGTTCTAAAGTGGACAACATGCATTTTTTCTTTTGTATAATTAAAGAATTGTAGTCTACAGTCGACAACAGTTCTGACAGGGTTGTGCCCAAAATTTTGCAATTTGAAATAAAAAATTTCGCCTTCGGCGCTTTACATTATATTTTTTCTTAGTGTGTTTTCTTCTTTTTAAACTGAATTTTCCAACAAAGAGATAGATAATAAGTATGGATTTTTTATCCAAAATCCTCGCGAGTGGAAAATTTTCTCGCTCGCGCTTCTTACACGATCTTTGTCCATTACAAGCAACATAAAAGTATGCATAAAAGACAGCACTACTTATTGAAAAAGTTGGAACATTCAATTGAAAATTTGGTCCCTTTCAATACAAAATTTGGGCCACCTCGATGAAAAATCTCCCAGTCCAAAATCCTTATAAAAAGCTCTGAGTGTAGAGATAAACTATTTTTAGAATCTGAGTAATAATTTTATCTGACAGTATTTGTTTGATCCAACCAAATTTTAAGATCAATGGACGCTTGGCAGATTTGTCGCCCACACTTGTGCGCAAAAATATTGGTTTTTCAATGATTTCACTGAACCAAAATATTTTTTTAAAAAAGTAACACGACAATTCTCACTTGTAATATATGTTATTTTTAAATAAAAAATTGGTTTGTAGGTGATAGCTCAACCAAAACCGACTCCTACAAAATTGAGCAGTTCTCGTAAATTTATGTCATCATCCGAAGCAATTTTTTATTCACAAGTAACATATTGACAATAATTGTCGTACTGCTTTTTTAGAAAAATATTTTGATTCAGTGAAGTCATCGAAAAACGAATATGTAGGCTACTTTGCAAAGTGTCTATTTATCTGAAGTAGTGAATATCAACTTTATGTGAATCGGTTTCAGTCATAATATAAGTTCCTGGAACTTATTTCCAGCTTTATTATTTTAGGTGAAAAAACATCAGGTCGACCTGTTTCCATCAGGTCAAAACCAGAACGGGTCATTTTTGACCTGGTTTTTTTCGACCTGGTTTTTTCGGGTCGAGCCTGAATCTAACCAGGTCGACCCGACCTGATAGTAATCCTTATTGCAAAGCCCCTCCAAAACTGAAACTTGATGGCAAGAACAGAAGGTAGATGACGTTTACGGCGTTGTCTTGTTAAGAATGTTTTTTATGGTTATGGCGTTGCTCATTTTCAATGTATTTGTAGACCAGCTGGTAGAATGATGAGAGCGGTAAAGCGTTTGTTCGTTAATTTTCACTGGTGAAAATTTTGACACTGCTTTCATATTAAACCCGTCAAAATCATCACCAGTGAATCTTATCGAACTAAAGCTCTGCCCTACAACGCATAAAAAACCTAGCGACGTTATCAGAAGAGAGAATTTCATATCTTCAGTTTTATTAAGCGAAAAGAAGGCTACTCACAATGGCGCAGCCAGTAAAAAAAACGATCTTTTCAACAACAAATTACAATAAATAAAATTCATCTACTCTACTTTTCCCTAATGTTGCCAAGATGCATGGTGCATTGCCTCTTTGAATTGCAACTGAAATTTTCTGCAATAGGAAATGTTTCGAGCGTGATTCCCCAGAAGCTGTCCTTATCAATGACCCTAATGTGCCTATAAGATTCTTGGTTTCTGGACCCATGCAACCTAGGGTTTCGAAAGCAACAGGAGTAAATAAATAGTTTTCTTTTAAAGATATATAATGATTATGCTTAAATCTTTCCGCATTATCGGCTATTGAACGCGCTTTCTTAGAAGATTCAATGACATAAAAAGGGGCTAACGTATCTCGAACTGTCACGTCCCAGAGAAGAGACTTTCCATGACTCCACGGAATTAGAGTCATACCATCAGGTCGTTTGCCATCGTCTCTAGAAATTCCTGGTGGTTGTATTATATTTGGGAACCCTGCAGAAGAAAATGCATGAGAAATAATTTTAGTAATTTCATCATGCCTAGAAATTATTCCCGCTTTCTTCTTGCATGACAAACCATGCAAGCCGTCCTTTTTAACCATA
>CM055406.1:81869344-81880073 GCA_029228625.1 Pseudolycoriella hygida
CATTTCGTAAAAGAAAAAGTTCCTTAGTTTCGTTAGCCACCTAGTTTTTTGTGGCATTTCATTAAAGCGCAAATTCCCTAGTTTCGTTAGCCACCTAGTTTTTGTGGCATTCGTAAAAGGAAAAGTGTCCTAGCTTCGCCAACCACCTAGTTTTTTGTGGCGTTTCATTAAAGCGCAAATTCCATATTTTCGTTAGCCATTTAGTTTTTGTGACATTTCGTAAAAGCAAAAGTTCCTTAGTTTCGTTAGCCACCTAGTTTTTTGTGGCATTTCATTAAAGCGCAAATTCCCTAGTTTCGTTTGCCACCTAGTTTTTGTGGCATTCGTAAAAGGAAAAGTTTCCTAGCTTCGCCAACCACCTAGTTTTTTGTGGTGTTTCATTAAAGCGCAAATTACCTAATTTCGTTAGCCACCTAGTTTTGTGACATTTCGTAAAAGCAAAAGTTCCTTAGCCTCGTTAGCCACTCAGTTTTTGTGACATTTTGTAAAAGGAATAGCTCCCTAGCTTTGATAGCCACCTAGGTTTTTGTGACCTTTAATTAAAGCGCCAATTCGTTAAACACCAAGTTTTGCGACATTTCGTAAAAGGTTAAGCTCCTTAGCCACTTAGTTTTTGTGATATTTTGTAAAAGGACAAGCTCCCTAGTTTTTGTTAACGACCTATGTAAAAGCAGAGGCCTTGGTCTTATACTTCCATGGATACAAATAACGGACGGAATAATCCTCAGAGACAACACTGAGGATAATAACGTCCGCGTCCACGGCGTTGTTATCGTCCGCGTTTTTACGGAGTATAATAATGTCCGCGCAAATTACGGAGGATAATATCGTCCGCGTCCACGGACGTTATTATTGTCCGCATTTTCACGGAGGATAATAACGTCCGTGTACGCGGACGATATTATCCTCCGTAATTTGTGCGGAGGATAATAACGTCCGTTCCTGATTCAAGAAATAAAAGCATTCACTATCTCTATTAATTTAAAAGTAGCCCGAATTTCTTGGAATCTTAGATCAAAAAGAAATTCCTTCAAAATCGCACAATTCTGTTGGCTCGCTTACAATTTCTATTTAAGTTTCTAACTATTCAACTGACAACAGCCCTGCATACGTGTTTTTTGGACATAGCTCGAGTAAATCTTTTCCGCCGCCGATATTAGAACCGACCAAGAGCACTTAGGGAAGGCCTCTGACCCATACTTCCATAGACAAAAAAGTTTACCACTGACACCGATCACTTATAGTTCCCAAAATGTTTGAATTTTTCGAAAATATATTGTTTAGATCGATCCAAGCTAACATTAGCGGCCATATTGGGAGGCATAATGACATGTGTATCACCGAAACCAAACAATTTTTCCTTTGACACCGATCTTCTATCTCTAATAGTTTCAAAATATTTGAATTTTTCCAAAATAAATTGCCTAGATCGATCCACCGTAACATAAGCGGCCATATTGGCAGGAATTACTACATGCGCTACACCCAAACCAACAACTTTGCCTTTGACACCGATCTTCTATCTCTTATCGTTCTCAAGATGTTTGAAGTTTTCGAAAATATATTGCCTAGATCGATCCACCCTAACATTAGCGGCCATTTTAGGCTCGGCCCGGGCCCATATTTTTTCATGGATGCTCTTAAGACTGTCATTACCTATCGAATAGAAAAAGAATCACGAAAATCGGATGGAATTTACTCGATTTATGTATAAAAAATAAGTAGGGCCCTAGTGAGTCCGCTTCTTTAGGGCTCTAGCTAGGTCCAGCGACCCAAAGTAAAAAAAAGTTTCTCCATAAATTGTTGGGCATTCCTAGACCTTTCGATTGAAAAACCTTTTTTGAAAATCGGAAACGATTTACTCGAGTTATGCACAAAAACACGTATGGCCCTTGTAGAGACTCAGTTTTAGAGCCCTGGCTGAGTCCAGGCGCTCAGATACAAAAAAGTTTCTTCCATAAGTTGTAGAGAATTGCTTTATCTTTTGATTAAAAAAAAGTTTTGAAAATCAGAAACTATTTACTCGAGTTATGTACAAAAAACGCGTTTGGCCCTAGCAAAGACTCTTTTTTAGTGCTTTAGCTACACACTAGGGCTCAAGATCAAAAAAGTTTCTTCCATAAAATGTCGGCCATACCCAGGCCTTTCAAACAAAAAAGTTTTTGAAAATCGGAAAATATTTTCTTGAATTATGTACAAAAGACCAAAAACCACTTAAACGGCCCTAGTTCATTGGCCCTTGGGCCGGCAATGCCCAGATTCAATTTCAAAAAAGATTTTTTGATTATCTTTTAGGGGAAAAAAAGTTTTTGAAAATCGGTTGAGTTTTACTCGAGTTATCGTGTTGACAGACGGAAGGACAGACATTTTTTTTATTGCTGATTCGTCATCTAAGGACCATGATCGGTGCTCCCCCCTACTCCTGGGTCGAAATTCGACTGGTTACAAACGTCGTGGTAAACGCGTAAGACCCCTTTTCGAAGATCTTCGTTCTTCGTAAGGGTCTAAAAATGGTTTTTCACTATTTTGTAGAAAAATGGTGGGACATATTTTTGTCTAGGTAAGTATTTGTCCGAGGCCTCTCCTGAAGGCCTTAGGTCGGCCCTAGACAAAAAATGGTTTTTTGCTATGTTGTAGAAAAAATTGTGATAACCATTTTTGTCTATTTGGGGGTCAATTTTGTACTTCCGGAAGGCTTTTTTTAAACCGTTTCTTCGGACGGGTTTTTCAATATTGCCCTCTCGGCAATTTCCAATACAATTTGATGTGGACGTAATTTCATACACTTAAGTGTTGAGGCAATATTGACTTAAATACGTTCGAGTCTTTTCGTAACATCAACTCTGTTTTCCACATCTATTCTGAGACTTACAAGTCCCTTCATATGTTTTTGGACCGCATCTCCGGAACTGCTTCACCGATTTTGCTCATCTTTGAACTTGAATCATGGGACATATGTACCTTTCAGAGAAAAAATGTTTAGGATGATCGGTTGTTGAGCGGTTTGGAAAAAAAATGAAGACTGACGGACGGACATTTTTTTATTGCTGATTCGTCATCACTATACGATACTAAATGTATCCCCTCATCTCCTCACCTCAGAAAGCCGTTTGAATTAATAATTATTACGCATCTGCGGGAAAATTTATTTATCTTCGAGGAGGAAGCTTGTATCCCGAGCCGGAGAGGATAAATAAATTATCCTGCAGAAACGTAAAAGTTTTTATGCACCGAAGCAACAAATCAACAAAAAAAATTAGATACAACAAAGTAATGTATGACTTATCTCCCTAGACAGCCATTGAGGTATATAAATAAAATTATATTGTATCACATTTGCATAGATTTTCCTGTAAATACGGAGTCATTGAGAATTCATTCAAAGATTTGAAGCTAAAAACATCAAATGTTTCACTAGTTTCCTATAATGTCAAAATAATCTGTGAGGCTATTTGTGTACGTCTTACGAGTTCATCATTGTTTGAGGTAAAATACAGTTAAATAAAAACTTACCAAACTAAACTGTCTAACTGCCCATTGCAACCAATGTCGTACTTGAGCAACAGTCCTGAAATTTTGTAGAATTGGAATAAAATGTTTAGAAACCAAAATTGTTCACATTTTTCCCACCATACTCCTGGATCTTCAGCAACCCCTAATCTGCTAAGTTCTTTCCGGAAATTGTAGTCAATCACCCATTTCACCGATTCGGATTTGTCGTCAACAGGCGAAATTATTTCGGATACCATTTGACCATTGGTGGCCGTACCATTGCTGTCATTCGTTGTTTCATCGCCGGATGCTTCTAAGTGTTCTTTTGGTAATGGTTCTTTGTTTTCTGATATGAATTTGTCACTTAATTCCGCTAAAAAATGTTGATTTTTCAAAATCAGCTTTATTGTAGAAATTTTTTAGAATTTACCTAACACATCATCGGTGGGTTTCAGGACATCTACAATGTTTATTCGTTTCGATGCGGTCCGAACCTGGACATTAATTTGGACTAGTCCCTCGCCTTTCACACATTGGTCTACGAGATTTTTGTCGGGCTCCAACTGAAATATGTAATATAGTAACGGAATAAATGGTGTTGTTGTTGAATTGATATACAATTTGTGCATCTTGGAGCCAAAATTCGTATTTAGTCAAATTCACTGCAATTTTTTGTTCCAGTAAATTTTTCAATCGTTTGATGGGTTCACGAATGTCGATATGTAAAATAATGATGTCGTCCTCTTCCTCATCGTCATCGTCACAAGGTGCATTGTCTTCATTATTACAAGCTCGTTCGTCATCATCGCCGAGAAACAACGAGTCTCGCGAAAAGATTTCATTATTTGGTAGGATATCTAAATAGACGCAGCAATGGTATTAGCGATTGTATTGTAGCAATAAAAGTTTATCAACTAACCTAGAACTTCGTGGCCATTGTAAGGATATGATAGTTCGTCGTTTAAATCGGAAGTTTCCATTTTTATGTCTATTGAATTAAAATCTTTCAATGATTCCATTGGCTAAAGTATGACCGGTGGACATGGAAAACAAACAAAAAAATACAAATGACCAAAACAAACAACGTAAACTATAAATAAATGTATAACAACATTACCATTTTCCTCATGGCAACCAATCTCCACAATCCATTTCGAAGAAAATTTCACTGTGACAGTACAAGTCACAGCTGTCACTCGTTTGACAGCTCTTGTAGGTAAATAAGATGGTAAAGATGATTGAGAACAATATATTCAAAATGATTTAGTTTTGTTTTGGCGAAAATGGTAAAAGTGAATTGCCATCACGCGTATGACAGTTCACAATAGCAAAACATATCCCCGTATTAGTTATTTGGATCACGAGGGACAAAAATTAAAAATTTCAACCGTGTGCGAGAGTTGCTGCCCGCGCCGAAGGCAAGGCCTGCAATCGCACAGGTTGAAATTTTTAATTTTTGTCCCTCGTGATCCAAATAACTAATACGGGGATATGTCCCTTGTCGTCCCTTGTGATTCACGTAATTTTTCATTACAACAACTACGAATATTGTCATTTTCGCTTCCCAAACTAGAAAAACAAAAACAAATTTAAATGTGAAAACATTTCAACCTTTATAAAAATCAGTTTCTAATAGAGGTCTTAGTCAGCATCATAATCATCAAAATTTATAGATTATTAGTACCTTTCGATGTGAGGTCTTTCTGTAGAAACCCCAGAATGGTGAGCTATCGTCCTCCATGCCCTTCCATCGCCCGCCATCGTACGATACAAGTCATTACGTATTACTTTTACTATGATCGTTTAAGCTCTTATTTGAATTATTTTGTCATTGACATGATGCTCAGACATTAACACGTCTAGAACAGTTGTGTTGTGGAGATAATTAGAAGAGATCAACATTTCGGCAACTAGTGCCAATATTCAGTCAGGTCATACAACTTTATATGCTGATGGTCGTGATGGAAAAAGTGTTGACGTATCTATTTGTCTCAGTTAGAGGTATTGATTGGACTATCGAACTGACACCGAAATGGTTACTGCTGCCAAAATTTTGATCCCTTCTAATGAACTCCATAACGCAACTGTTCTAGATGCGTTGATGTCTATGACAAAATAATTCAAATAAGAGTTTATACGTTCATAGTAAAAGTAATATGTAATGAATTGCATCGAACGATTGATTCCAAGTTTGTGGGCTTTAATCCGTAGAGATTTGCAAAGTATCGAATGACTTTCCACAGTTGGGTTTACTCAACAAAAAATTCTCTGAATTGCCAAGGAGATGGTTTGTTCGCTCATCGAAAGTCGCCTAACTTCTACATCTAATTGAATTGAATCTATGAACCTTCTCCTTGGTCCACCTCTTAACCTAACAATCGGGACCTGCACTTCCAAATGCTTTTCGGTAGCCTATTATTACCCATTCTAAAAAATCATATCGTTGCTGAATTGTTGTTCTTATAAACAAAACTTTATGTGATATGCCCCTAAGAATTATCATTTTGGAATAAATTCAATTGAAAGTGTACTTTGAAATAGCCCTTTCAATTAGATATTAAAAAGCTATAAATATTTCTGCAACTGAAACTTACATCCTTATTTCGTAAATAATCTAAGCAGCGGCGCATACGCTTCGATCAAGGTCAGTTCAAATTAAATTGAATTTAGGGAACCGAAAAAAAGTATTTTCGGTTCTCTGTTATTTTCGGCTCCCATTTAGAGAACCGAAAATATTTTCGGTTCCCTTAACAATCAAGAGTTGAATTTTTTCAGTTTCGGTTGTCATTTGCGAAGCGAAAATGACAATATTCGTAGTTGGTGTAATGAAAAACTCTTTTTTCATGCCTCAGGACCAAAGTCGAAGGAAATTTTTTAAATTTCTCTCGATTTTGGACCTCTGCATGAAAAATTTTTTGTGTGTCTGTTTTGGACGACTCATTTTAGGCACTTTCGCATGTAGACCTCGCTCTGCTCGGTCTACAACACGCGAAATTGCCTAAAATCTGTCGTCAAAAACAGACACACGCAAATAACTATTTTGCCACATTCTCGTATGTTGGGTTGATACTATGAGTTTTTTTACACCATTTACGATGCACTTTTCAAAACGCATCAAAATTTTGACTTCCTTTTGGTGTTTGTTTTGGATTTCGTCGTTCCAAAGTAAAGAATAAATGCAGAAAGTAGAAAATATAGAAAATTTATTTTAAGCAGACCGAACAGATTGACTAACTTGAACTAACTAATCAAGACGTACTAGGACTAATTCATTGAACACTAGATCATAAGATTGTATAAATCAACAGTTTGTGTTTTTTAAATTATCAATAAACTTCGTTGTCCAGTATGTACAACTGTGAAACGTCAAATTTAACAAACGCCCTGTGACAATTTCTTTGATGTTAATTTTTATTTCGTTTCCTGCATTATCTTGTCGACAACTTTTACGATAATGCAGTCCTGAACGAACGCAATAATGTAGTAAGCGTAATAGCCACAAAAATTTCGAATTTGGCATACCAAAATCTCAATCAATGCCGATAAATGTAAACCACTCATACACACCCCCTCGCAATGACATAGCAAAATCAACATAATGCCAAATAATTTCCGTTTTTCAGTCCACATCACTATCGCATACATTTGTTAATTCAATTTTCAGTCTTAATTTGACACTACACTACAGCTGTGTATAGATTTTTATGTTCCTAGTTCTCAATTCAAATTGATATCAAAATAATTCTTGACAGTGATCTTATTATTTTTTATCGTGCTTAACACGATCGAAATACTAGGTGAATATTTCAATTTATTATTTTGGTTTCAAATTTGCTGTTTATTTCACTATTTCAGTATACTTGTGATAATCGTCAAATTGTGCAATGTATTAACGTAATCAATGTATTTTAAATTTCAGTCTGGATAATGGCGTACACAATGTACCCGAAACGTCGACAACTATAATTTAGTAATAAAGATTTTGAAATACGGCCTATAGCCCATTAAAAATAAACCCTTGTTTATTTACCCATCGTTTGGAATTATTGAGGCCATTTAAAAATTCTTATATTAATTGATTTGTTTGCTCATTTTTATTTTTTAGATACGTTGGAGTCTTTTTGCAAGCTCTATTCCGTTTGCCACATCGATTCTGTTTGCAACATCTATTCTGTCTGCCACATCTATTCTTTTTGCCACATGTTTTCTGATACGTACTGGTCTTTGGTTATGTTTGGACCCGTACGAAGTACAGAGGCCCTATACGTTTACTACAAACAATTTTATTGTAACAGGGTTGGGGGGATGCATCTATTATCGTCTAGAGATGACGAATCAACAATAAAAAAAATGTCCGTCTGGCCGTCCGTCTCCACTTTTTTTCCAAACGGCTCAACCGATCAGCGTAAACTTTTTTACCACTGAAAGGTAAATGCCCGCCATGATTCAAGTTCGAAGATGAGCAAAATCGACCAAGCTGTTCCGGAGATATGGTCGAAGAAGTGGAGGTCGGACATGAAATTTTCGAGGGTCGATGAAATTTTTTCGCAAATATCTCAGCAAGTATAGCACAGAAATTCCTCATTTTGGTGTCAAATGAAAGCATTTGATGTCAACTGGGAAAAAAATTTTGTGGGAATCGGGTCAGGGGTCTGGGTACTGGGACCAATCGAATGGACGAAATTGAGTTTCTTGACCATATACGAAAACAGTTTTTCGTCTATATTTCCTTAACTATTCAATATGGAGATTTACTGTCAAAGCCAAAGTGGTAGAAAATTAAATTTAAGCGAACACGTGTTTCAGAATTTTGGGGAAATATGGCCAAATTCTGGTATATGGCCACTTCCAGAATTGGGCAGGATGACCCATTATCTCTAGAACTATGAGAGTTAGAAAGGTTCCAAAGGCGAAGTTGTAGAGAACTAAATTGAATCGAACACGTCTTTCAGGGTTTTGGGGAAATATGGCCCAATTCCGGTATATGGCCACTTCCATAATTGGGCAGGATGACCCGAATCTCCAGAACTATGAGAGGTAGAAAGTTACTTCCAAAGGCAGAGTTGTAGAGGATAAAATTTTAGAGACCAGGTGTTTCAGGGTTTTGGGTAAAAATGCCATAATGCTGGGATATGATCACTTCTAGAATTAGGAGGGATGACCCATATCTCTGGAACTAGAACTCTAGTAGTAAACCGAACGGACGTGTTTTCAAAAAGTTCCGATCCTCATAGCTTAAATTAAAGTTCTTCGCAAATATTTGGTACATCGAAGTGCTATGCATTTGAAGCTCAGTAACAAAATTAAAAAATCTGTTTGGATTTGTGTTGCGTTATATTTTGATTGACATCATTCGCTAAACTCAGCGTTAAATATATTTGCTGAATGAGTTGATTAATATTATCACCTTTGAGTTGGGTCAGGGGAAAACCGGACTTAGTCAATAGGTGCAATTTGATGTAAAGCGGATTAATTATGGTCATATCGAAGTTTACCCGCCAAAGTTATTGTTTGGAATCGGTGAATCAAGCGGAGTCATAATAATTGTCTACTCATATATTCATTGTTTCCATTGCAAGTGTCATCCATAGTCAGGTAACTCCAGGTAAAATTAAAATTTCGAATATTTAGTCGGGTGAAATCCTGCGATATTTTTGCAATAAACTTGTGAGTATTACTTTAAATTCCTTTGGAACCAACTTATTTACTTCAAAAATATAACAAATAAAATTTCGAAGAAGTGAAACACCAAACGTAAAACCAAAAACATACGCTGTTCATTACTCAGTTACAGGTAACTGCTGTTTTTATTTCCATCGCAACAAATGAACTTGAACTGAAATGGGAGTCAGGGTTTGAATGCTGATTTTTTATCTACATCTCTGTATAAACGTAAGTCCAACCATAAGACCGAATTTTAAATTATATCTGATAACTTCGAAAGCAGAATCTAAACGTAAGATCAAATTGTAAGTCCAACAAACTCAAAAATCTCTGCTTTCCTAATTTTGATTGTTTCTTATATTCATATATTTTCATTTCTATATAATCGTAAGTCCAGCTGTAAGACCGAATTTATAATTATATCTGATAACTTCGAAAGTAGAAACTAAATGTAAGATCAAATTGTAAGTCCGAACATAACCAAAGACCCGTACGTATCAGAATAGATGTGGCAAACAGAATTGATATACCAAAGAGACTCGAACGTATCTAAATATACAAATAAGCAAACAATCCAACGTTTTCTGATCTTTTATAGTTGTAAGAATTTCAAAGATCCATAGAAACTACCCAAGGTAATGTCAAAGGCCGTACCGAAGTACGTCTCAGACCATTCAAATCTAGAAAAGCTTATATCCAAGGACTAAGTCATTTTCCCTAAAACTCTGAGATACGTGTTCTTTAAAATTTTATTCTCTACAACTTTGCCTTTGGAAGCAACTTTCTACCTCTCATAGTTCTGGAGATTCGGGTCATCCTGCCTCCTGCAAAGGATTATGCCACATTTCCCCAAAACCCTGAAACACGCGTTCGCTTAAATTTAATTCACCACAACTTCGTCTTTGGAACCAACTTTCTAACTCTCATAGTTCTGGAGATTCGTGTCATACTGCCCAATTATGGAAGTGGTCATATACCAGAATTGGGCCATATTTTCCCCAAAATCCTGAAACACTTGTTCGCTTTTTACAGTGAGGCAAGCCTAAGTTTGTGCAACTTTTCATAATTTTTGTTTCAGCTAGCAATTTATGAATACAAGTTATACATAATTTACAGAATACTAGAAACATCAAATCGAGGGGAAGTCACGTCGATTTAACTTCATATAAAGAATCGAAAATGGCTTGATGTGATTACTCCTTCACATCCAGCTACGTGTGTGTCTGTAAATCAAAAACAGTAAACTACATGACATGAGTTTTTAGACTTGTGCTAATGAAACGGAGCACATGTGTTTGTCATGACGTTTGCACCCAGTCGTGGTGTGTTTTTAGACCCGAACGAAGACACGTGTCTTATGCGTTCACCACGACGTTTGTAATCAGTCAAATCTCGACCCGGGAATTGGTGAGCTTTGCGTCTTGGGGTCTAAATAAGGCAAATATACAAAAAAAAATTGTCCGTCCGTCTGTCGACCTGTCCATCTGCCATCACAGTGTGTAAAACTGGTCGATTTTCACTCATATATCTATAGTTTATGACTCAGACCAGATAGCTTATTCATTTTTTCAGA
>CM055406.1:81888749-81903983 GCA_029228625.1 Pseudolycoriella hygida
TTTGGAAGCAACTTTCTACCTCTCATAGTTCTTGAGATTCGGGTCATTCTGCCCAATAATGGAAGTGGCCATATACCAGGATTGGGCCATATTTCGCCAAAATCCTGAAACATGTGTTCGCTTAAATTTAATTTTCTACAACTTCGCCTTTGAAACCAACTTTTCATCTCTCATAGTTCTGGAGATTCAGGTCATCCTGCCCAATTATGGTATTAGCCATATACCAGGATTGGGCCATATTTCCACAAAACCCTGAAAAACGTGAGAGCTTATATTTAATTCTCTATAACTTCGAATTTGGAACCAACTTTCTAACACTCATAATTCTGGAGATCTGGGTCATCCTGCCCAATTATGGAAGTGGCCATATACCAGGATTGGACCATATCTCCCCAAAACCCTGAAACACGTGTTCGCTTAAATTTAATTTTCTACAACTTCGCCTTCGGAACTAACTTTCTAACTCTCACAGTTCTGGAGATCCGGGTCATCCTGCCCAATTATGGAAGTGGCCATATACCAGGATTGGGCCACATTTCACGAAAACCCTGAAATACGTATTCGCTAAAAAATAATTCTCAACAACTTTGCCTTTGGAACCAATTTTCTAACTCTCATAGTGCTGGAGATCTGGGTCATCCTGCCCAATTATGGAAGTGGCCATATACCAGGATTGAACCATATTTCACCAAAACCCTGAAACACGTGTTCGCTTAAATTTAATTCTCTATACCTTCGCCTTTGGAACCAACTTTCTAACTCTCATAGTTCTGGAGATCTGAGTCATCCTGCCCAATTATAGAAGTGGCCATATACCAGGATTGGACCATATTTCCCCAAAACCCTGAAACACTTATTCGCTTAAATTTAATTCTCTATAATTTCGCCTTTGAAACGAACTTTCTTACTCCCATAGTTCTGGAGATCTGGGTCATCCTGCCCAATTATGGAAGTGGCCATATTCCAGGATTGGGCCATATTTCACCAAAGCCCTGAAACACTTGTTCGCTTAAATTTATTTCTCTATAACTTCGTCTTTGGTAACAACTTTCTAACTCTCATAGTTCTGGAGATCTGGGTCATCCTGCCCAATTATGGAAGTGGCCATATACCAGGATTGCACCATATCTCTCCAAAACCCTGAAACACGTGTTCGCTTAAATTTAATTCTCTACAACTTTGCCTTATTCAGTAAATCTCCATATTGCATAGTTAAGGAAATATAGACGAAAAACTGTTTTCGTATATGGCCAAGAATCTCCATTTCGTCCATTCCATTGGTCCCAGTGCCCATACCCCTAACTCGATTCCCACAAATATTTTTTTCCCAGTTTTGTGACATCAAATGCTTTCATTTGACACCAAAATGAGGAATTTCCGTGCTATACTTGCTTAGATATTTGCGAAAAAGCTTCACCGACCCTCGAAAAATCATGTTTTTGGTTAGTTCCTCGACCATATCTCCGGAACCACTTGATCGATTTTGCTTATCTTCGAAC
The DNA here is from genome assembly GCA_029228625.1 of Pseudolycoriella hygida. Classification (NCBI taxonomy): domain Eukaryota; kingdom Metazoa; phylum Arthropoda; class Insecta; order Diptera; family Sciaridae; genus Pseudolycoriella; species Pseudolycoriella hygida. The sequence goes on from CM055406.1 coordinate 81,890,249, forward strand.
TTGAATCATGGGAGACATGTACCTTTCAGCCGTTTGGAAAAAAAGTGGAGACGGACAGACAGACGGACGAACGGACGGACAGACGGACATTTTTTTATTGCTGATTCGTCATCTCTAGACGATAATAGATGCATCCCCCCCACTCCCACTCCCACACATTCCGGAGCTATGCGTAAAAAACGGGTCAAAATTGAAAATCGGCCAAAAGTCAGTCAAGATGTCGTCTCAGAGATTTGGTCTTAGAGTTTTTGATGGCCTACAACTTTGTAGAAGAAAATTTTTTGACTTCATGCGGAGGAGCTAAGCAGCGAAAACTGTTCAAATTTTGGGAATTTCTCACTTTTTTGTTAGGGAACTTTTGTTGTTGGCCAAAGTAGAGATAATTTTTGAGTGCAAATCGTTCGTTAGGGGGGGGGGGAGGGGGTATAGCGAAACCGGTCAAATTCGGACGGTGGGGGGAGAGGGGGTTATTAGAAGTGTGACGTCCGGTTGAGAATTCGTGGTTTTGTGAAATTTCAAAAATTTATAACTGGGAACATGCCCGAGGTTGTTTGTCGAGATAGAAACGCAAACTTAGCCAAAAATTTTCCTGTAGTTTCTTTGACAGTTTTTTAGAAGAAAAATGTACAAAAAATGGCAAAAGTATTCATTCTACAATAAAAAAATATTTTTTTTTGTGAACTCAAATTTTTGAGACATCATTATTTTCGGGGGGTACAGTAAAACCGGACGAATTCGGACGAGGCGGTAGGGGGGAGTCGGAAAATTGTCAAAATAACCGGACATTATTTATGAATGGCCCCTTACCTTTACTATGAACGTATAAACTCTTATTTGAATTATTTTGTCATAGACATGTTGCTTAGACCTTAACGCATCTAGAACTGTTGCATTATGGAGTTCATGAGAAGGGATCAACATTTTGGCAGCAGTAATCATTTCGGTGACAGTTCGGTAGTCCTATCAATACCTCTAATCGAGACAAATAGATACGTCAACACTTTGTCCATCACGACCATCAGCATATATAAAGTTTGTTTGTTTGTTTGTTTTCCTTTATTGATTAATAAACAGGCCACTTGCCCAATAACATATTAACCAAACTATACAGTAAGTAATTAGAAGTAACAATATAAATGGAAATTAAATATTTACATTTATCATTCTGCTTTCATTTTATATAAATTCACTACAACTATTATGGTTTCTTCTTTATTATTATTATTATTTTTTTTTTTATTATTCTTGATTTACGAAGTTTCTATTATCGTTCATCTTACTTCTATATAATTAATTTATTTTAAGCTTGTAAATAGTATTAATTTATATATTATTTATTTTATTTATTTATTTAGCATTATTTATTTATTTAACACTACAAATTCAAATTAGTTATCCACAAATAGTAGCATTTCAGTTAGGTCACTCATTTCAATAACATTACCAGATTTCCACTATTGCTTCAATACGAATCACAGTTACTTAATACCTTAGGTCAAAATTGAAATTGGTGATTTAGTCTGTTACTGAATCTTTTGTAATTAGTTGTTAGAAGATTTATGTTGTTGAAATAAATGTTGTGATGTTCTTGAATTCTGTAGAGAGGTGAGTTCCGAATGATGTTGGTCGACGCCACTGGTAGTTGAAATGTATTTTGATGCCTAGTGAAACGTGCAGGTGTGTTGAAGGTTATACGTGAGGCCAGGGATGTGTCAATTCGATTATGTATAATATTGTATAATAGTTTCTCATCAAATATCAAACGTCGAGTTTCGAGTGATTGAAGATTTAGTTGTTGCAATCTAGTATGGTAGTCGGGTTTTTTCCAACGGAATTTCCAGTAAAGCATCCGAGTGAAACGTTTTTGCACTTTCTCGATGGTGTCGATATATGTTCTATACATGGGATTCCAGACTGGAGTGCAATACTCCAATCTGCTACGAGCGTATGCACAATACAGCCGAATTATGCTTGATGGGTCGTTAAACGACTTGGTAGACCGGAAGATGAAACCAATCATCTGATACGATTTCCTTGTGATTTTGTCGACGTGTTGCTTGAAGCTTCGTTTCTCATCAAAAAGTACACCTAGGTCTGATTTCTCCGTTAACTTGGTCAGTACAGTGCCATTTATTTGGTAGTCTATGTTTGTTTTATTTGGTTTTAGAGATGTAGTGAGGCTGAAGCATTTGCTAATGTTAAGATGAAGCCTGTGACTTTCGCACCATTTAGACAGCTGATCGATATCCTCTTGCAGCAATTGACAGTCAGTGGCATCAACGATTTTTTGTAGAGTTTTAGATCGTCGGCGAATAATGAAGCTGTAGATGACTTGAAGACTTCCGGCAAGTTATTAATGAATAGAAGAAACAGAAGCGGGCCAAGTATGGAGCCCTGAGGTATGCCCGATGTTGGAATTATTCTTTCTGATTTAGTGTTACCCAAAACTACAAATTGCGATCTGTTGATTAAGTAAGATGAAAACCATAAAAGTAGTCCTTCGTTGATTCCGTAGCCGCGTAACCGTTGCAGGAGGAAGTTGTGTGAGACTTGATCGAAAGCCTTCGAAAAGTCACTGTAGAACGTGTCAACTTGTCCCCCTTTCCCAATTGAATCAGTCACGTAGCTGGAGTATTCGATTAAATTGGTAAGAGTAGATTTGTCTGCGACAAAACCATGTTGGGAAGGGGTAATTTTTGGCCTTGCGTGCCCATACAGGTCATTAAAGATAAGACGTTCAAAAACTTTGGAAGCTGTACAGAGAATGCTTATAGGCCGGTAGTTTATTGCTTTTGTCTTGGTACCCGATTTGTGAACTGGTGTAACAAAGCTTTCCTTCCATATTGTTGGATATTTTCTTTCGGCAATTGACTTATTAAACAATATTGACAGTGGTAGGCTTATGGTCGAGGATGTGTTCTTGTAAAAAATTGCTGCGATGAAGTCAGGACTAGACACTTTATACTTATCAAGTTTATCCAAAATCGTTTTTATCTTATCCGGATGGAATGTAGGTAACACAAGTTCGTTATATGTGGGTTGTGCTGGAAGCTGATCAATGTCAGGTGCTTGATAGACCGATTGAAAGTATTTTGCAAATATATTACAGATGGATTGACTATTGTTGGCTATTTCATCATGATATTGAATAACATTGGGCACTGAATTGGATGATTTTAGCGATTTTGTATATGAGAAAAAGCATTTCGGATTAGATATGAGTTTCTCTTCAATATCACATATGTAGTCATTTTCACACTGGTCTTTCAGTTTTCTCACTTCATTACGCAACTTACAATATTGATCTTCAAGGCTTTTAAGCAAGTTTGTATTTATAAATTCTCGTTTTTTGTATTTATTAAATTTGTCTCTTGATATAAATTTAGCACGGATGAGATTTATGAGGTCTTTGGTAAACCAACACGGAAAGCCATTTTTTCTACTTTTTACTTTGGGTAGGTTTTCAAGTAGATGAGACAGTACTTCATAAAATTTTTTCGTTGCATCATCGATATTTAAATATTCAAGTTCACTTACCCAGTCGATATTTTTAATAGAATTGTTTAGAGCATTGTAATCTGCACGAAAGAAATTCAGTTTTGGCGATCGATTTTCAGCTACGAAGGATAATGGTATAAGGATAAGTTGTATGACCTGTCTGAATATGGGCATTAAATATTGATCTCTCCAAATTATCTCCATAACACAACTGTTCTAGACGCGTTAATGTCTGAGCGTCATGTCAGTAACAAAATAATTCAAATAAGAGCGTAAACGTTCATAGTAAAAGCAATATGTAATGAGTTGCATCGTACGATGGCGAGCGATGGAAGGGCATGGAGGACGATAGCTCACCATTCTGGTGTTTCTACAGAAAGACCTCACACCGAAAGGTACACTAATGGTCTATAAAGTTTGATGATTATGATGCTGACTAAGACCTCTATTAGAAACTGATGTGATCAGGAATTTACGAATTTACATGTGATGACCCTTGTGATTTCACGTACCTAGGAAAATCGGAAAGGAACCCTACAGTTGGGTACAGGGAGCATGACCATAGTTACATCAAAGGAGATATGAAGAGCACGACATCTAATACTAAACAACCACACAACTAACATTTCAAACCTAAAATTGGTATAACCAGTGAGTAGACGAAATACGACGGCCTTCGAATGCTATGAAAAAATCCACATTATAAAAAATCGTAAAACAAAGAACCTGATGAACTTGAACGACGGTAACGTAAACTCTTCTCTTTTTGACCTTATCTAATAGAAAGAGAAAATAATAGTTTTTCATTCATGAGCCATAGCGCGCGAAAACGCAATTTCTTTTAATTACATTAGCTTTATTGTGTTGACCCAAGGTTACACTAATGCTATTTCGTAAAATCTTACAGAGCTTACTAATAAATTTCGCAGATATTTTTTATTTCAATTTTGGTTCCTCAATTAACAGTTAGATTAAGATAATAATAATAATAATATAAAAAGACAAATTTCACTCATCTCTTTTAGTTCGAAATATACAAGACTTGATAATGCAAGCGTGGCTTGCGAAATGCGTATTGTCTAAGTATTAGTGGAATAAAGTTAATAGTATATTACAATTGAGGTCATGTAAACAGCCGGTAACATAAGGGTGAAGTTTGCAAAATCGAGCCGAAGGCGAGATTGTGTAATCGTTTACATGACCTCACTTGTACTATGCTTTAACGTAGTAGCACTCGGTCGTTGAAACAAACAATTAAACAATAAACATTTTGAAAACAAAAAAAAACCTCCTCAAATACAGCGTACACTATTTGAGCTCTTAGAGTGGGCTAAATATCGAATGAACTATCGTAGAACAATGTACTGTGTTCATTTTGTTATTTCTTTGTCGATGTGATAATAACGCAAGGCACCAACGGTCTATATAGCTCAGTGAGCAATGCTGCGGCGTTATAAACTCATTTCTTCCAGAATTCTCGGTTCAAATCCTAGCTTTTTTTAAATTTTTTTTTGTGTTGCGTACATTCCATCAAATACGTCTATTAATTTTTATACAAAAACTCTTATAAAAATGAAGTAAATAGACTCTCAATCGATATCGACCTACAAATTTTACAAATTGATCACATCATGTTTTCAAAGCCTTATTTCTCGGGATATATTTGTCCGATGGAGAAACTAAGTACTTTACAGGAATCCTATGATCACGCACGACAGACTGGCATTATGTTTCACCAAAATCCTTTTGGGCAAAATTTCTAAACAAAATCAACGACATATGAATTTTTTGAATTGAGTAGCCTTGCAACTAAGTGTTTAATTTCTAATCGTAGTTCGTCACATGAATCCGTCGGATAATGGTTAGCGTACAAGACGCAGCTTTGAATGTGCCAGGTTCAAATCGCGGAATGGAGATAGTTTTTTTTCTTTATAAAAATTAAAAAAAGAGTTCATTCTGAATGAACTGGACCATAATGGCTCATTACGTAGGTCGCATCATTACTGCCTAGCATGTTAAATTACATCTGCAAAGCAATGAACCTGCAGCGTATACTCAACGTACCGTGTGCGTACACGTTAAAATCTAAAATTGATGTGTTTTGAATTTGAACTCACCAAAGAATAATCTTTAATTGTCTTTGGTTAATAATATATATAGAAATATACAGTTTCGTATTCGATGTAATGAAATAGTTATTCATTACCGTAATCAATTTTCAAGCAAAAAAAAAAAAAAAAAAGATTTTGAAAATCGGATAAGATTTACGCGCTTTATGTAGAAAAAACAAGTTGGGTCCTAGTAGAGACTCAGTTTTAGGACTCTGACTGAGTCCAAAAGCTCAAAATCAAAAAAATTTCTGCCATAAGTTGTGAGGCATGCTCAGATCTTTCAAACAAAATAACGTTTATGAAAATCGGTATTTAAGTAAATATTGCCTTACGTTCACATTAAGTTGTATTGGAAATTGCCGATAGGGCAATATTGAAAACCCCGTCCGAAGAAACGGTGCAAAAAATTCTCCGAAAGCACAAAATTGACCCCCAAATAGACAAAAATTTTCTCCACAATTTTCTCTATAACATAGCAAAAAACCATTTTTTGGGCTAGGGCCGACCTTAGTCCTGACCTAGGGCTCTAAGTAGAGGCCTCAGACACATACTTCTATAGACAAAAATGTTTTCCTCAATTTGCTTCGCAACATCGCAAAAAACATTTTTTTATTTTTTTTTATTTATTCATTCATCAACGGCCGAAGCCCCCTGACTACTAATATTTACAAAAAAAAAAATTCACAAAAATATTTACAAAACATAATAAAAAACAATTGAAGTGAAATGACCTTAATTTAACAAAATTCGGATTAGCACGTCACGTCGACCGATCAAGCACCAGCGCCCGTGTTGTCAGTGGTCCACCTGAAATAAAAAGGTTTGGGGGGACTAGTCGGATTGGACTAGCTGTTTTTGAGCAAGTCGACATGACTTGGAGTTTCATTTTAAAGTCGAGCCGAGAGACATGAAATTCTGGTCGACTAGATACATTTAACATGAACTGCATGCAAATTCTGGCATAATAATTTCACACTTGCACGTTTCAGATTTTAGTTTTGGTTTTGGTTTACCTGGGAGTTGCGGGAAACGCGAACAATTGATGGACATCAGTCGATTCGAATAGTCAGCACTGACATCTGTAAAATTGTTTGACACATTCGTTTATTACAGAAATATGAAGTAGCTACTCATCTTGAAAGCGTTTTGAAGTAAAATACCGAGGTTTGAACTTGTTTCTTTTTAACTTCTTATGTCCCTTCCTTGTAATTTTTACAGTAAAAAAAAACTCACCGCAATATTGAGTAATTTTATTTTCTGGTGCATTGCCAAAAATAATTTTCATATGTCACATAGAACAGTCAGAATAAAGAAAATCATAGATCTGCATCGTTTTAAGGGAAGAATACAATTTTCATATTTATCCATTTTTGTGTCAGTTTTCGAGCAGTGGATGCTTTCAGCTGCTGAGATGTGACCTAATTTTTGGTTTGTATTACTTTTTGTATGCGTAAAAACATTTCAAACACAAAAAATCGAAAATGTGAATTTCACATTTCACATTTTTTTCACAGATGTGGTCACATTTATGTGAAGATATGTGAGTAAAATATGAAACACATAATTTTCAAACGGCAAATTTGACGTCAGCTTAAGATTTTTTATGGATATTTTTGCACATCTGAAAAGTTTATGGTAGAATGTGCCGAGGTGTGACCTAAAGTCCCACAATGAAGTACTTTATATATGGAAATGTGACGTTCACATCTGGCAAATGTGACGAAAAAAGGCACATTTAGCCACTTTCACCACTCACATTTTCATATGCAAACTACTTTATTGTGTTATTTTAGGTCATATCTCGGCACATTCTACCATAAAGATTTGAGATGTGCAATAATATAGACGAAAAGTTCAATGCCGACGACAAATGTGCAATTTGAAAATTATGTGACTTCACATATTTTTTTCACATATGTGAAATGTGAAATGTGAAAATCGAATTTCACATTTCGGATTTTTTGTGTTTAAAACGTATTTATAGATGTAAAAAGTGAAACAAACAAAAAATCAGGTCACATCTCAGCACTAGTCATATACAGAGCCCAAAAAAGGGTAAAAAACAACGAATTCTTCAAAATCCCTAACTTTAATCATTTCTAAGCAACAACTTTCTATTGAAACGAAACTGAAAGTAAGGAAACATTTTTGTTTACAATGGGTTTGACATTAGACAATATTATATGCCCGTACATTTTACTGTGTTAGACGCGACCAATATGACTACTATGAAAAACATTTAAACAAAAATGTTAATTCTTGAAAAGATGTATGCGAGCGAAACCATAAAGAAAGTGTTGTGGTAAGTTGCATATCATCTGAATTAGACAATATTGCAAATCTCATTCTAAATGAAAATATGGATTTATGATGACAAAAAACTTGGAGCTGCACACATTTTAAAAGCTTATGTTAATTTTGCTTCCAAATATTCGAATTTGCTTATGTCTATTACTTTCTCACTTTTCCCGCAACTCCATGCTGCTACATCTTTGCCTGAAAAATAATAAAGCAGAGTTAGTTTGTAGTGGCGTGTTACGGTCACATGAGCTGTGCGAGCAGAGACAGCGTGAGCTGAGACTAATCAGGCCTTGATTAGAGGTAAGCCAATTTAAATTGACCGATTCAGAATCAAATTTCATTTATCCACATAAACCAATTTGTTTTACTTTTCCATTCAATTTGATTTCGAACTCCATAGCCTTCACCTTTGTACGAAATAAGTCACGAGAGATCACTGCATCATAAAAGTGCGAAAATGTGTTGAAGATCATACAGATGTTGTTAACAGGTTCAAAATTGCCGTAATCTGTTCTTTGGGCAGTAAGTAAGATACTGAGATTGACGATTAACAGTCCCACGCAATAACCTCACTGGCTGATGAATCATCAACTTAGACAGCAGTGCGAATTTGAACCCAGGAGTAAGGGGGAAACTTTTTTTGTTGCCTCCAGATGACAAATCAGCGACAAAAACAATGTCCATCTGTCGGTCTGTCTGTCTGTCCGTCAACACGATAACTCGAGTAAATCTTTTCTGATTTTCATAAATTTTTTTTTGTTTGAAAGATCTGGGCATGGCCGACAATTTATGGAAGAAACTTTTTTTAACTTGAGTCCTTGGACTTAGCTAGGGCACTGAAAATGAGTCTCTGCTAGTGCTCAATGTGTTTTTTGTACAAAACTCGAGTAAATCTTCACCGATTTTTAAAATTTTTTTTGTTTGAAAGATCTGGGCATGACGGACAATTTGTGGAAGAAACATTTTTCGATTTGAGTCTTTGGACTTAGCTAGGGCACTAAAAAAGAGTCTTTGTTAATACCCTACGTGTTTTTTGTACATAACTCGAGTAAATCTCTTCCGATTTTCAAAAACATTTTTTTTTGAAAGATCTTGGCACGGCCGACAATTTATAAAAGAACTAGCGTGGTTAACCGGGCTTCGCCCGGGATGTTTGGCACCTCAAGAGATGTAGTATTCAATTATAGTAATGTAATTCAATAAAATTTTACTGCAACGAACTCCGAAGGAATTCAATTGTTCGTTATAGAAGCCTTTTTTGAAAAACCTCATAACTTATTAATCATTATTTTATCCTTCAACTGAATTGTTTTAATATTTTTGTACGATAAATTTCGTTTTTCTAAGAGATTCGTTCTTGTACGACATATGGAAATAATGCGTTAGTTTTTTTATATTTTGATTTTAATCACAAAAAATCACAAACTGACTGAAAAATCCCATGCACGAAAACTTAAAATCGATTTATAAAAAAACTAACGCGTTTTTTCCATATGTCGTAGAAGAAGGAATGTCTTAGAAAAACTATCGAAAAAAAAATATAAAAATAATTTTTTGTCCCAGTTGAATTCCTAATTCCTAATTTTAGAAAATTATATCTCCAGCTCTACTAAGCCGATTTATATTATTATGTATCGTCAAGCGTATAGTAGGAACGAAGACAAATGTAGTGTAGTAAAGTGAGATGCAGTGTTGTGTGATGTTGTGTATTATAGAGATTGCGTGGTTACCCGGGCTTCGACCGAAATGTATGGAACCTCAGAAGTTGGGAGATCAGGCAAAATATCTTCGGACAAAAAAAATCGGCAAAAATATCCTCTCGGACAGGCGATGGGGCGATGGGGCGAGGGGACAGACCCTTGACAAATAAGTGCTACTGATCAAACTTATTATTCTGGTCCTAAGTAGAGGCCTCGGACCCATACTTCTATCGACAAATATGTTCTACTCAATTTTCTCTACAAAATACAAAAAAATATTGGCCCAGGGCCGACCTCAGGACCGTCCTGTGGCTCAAAGTAGAGGCCTTGGATCCAAATTTTTACTTGAATACGGTTAGTCATTCGCTTACCTCTCAAAAAAGAAACAATGAAAATCGAATGTAATTTTGCTGCATTATACATGAAAAACATTTTGGACCGTACCCGACATCTTTAGCTAAGTCCAAACTCAAAAAAATATTAGTTCCATCAAATGTATGACATGCATTACCTTTACAACAACAAAAAAATTATTAAACTCGGTTAAGATTTGCTCCAGTTATGTACATAAGACCGAAAACCACCAGTTTTGGTATTTCATTTCAAGGGAAAAAATTTTTGAGAATCGGTTAAGATTTGCTGTATACGTATAATGTTTACGAACGGACGGACTGACAATTTTTTTTTTGCAATTCGTCATCTAAAAGTACCATGATCGATGCTCTCCCCTTACTTCCCTACTCTTATCAAAAATTTACAAACTTCATGATAAACGCATAGGATTCATAATTCGTATGGGTACAAAAAATTTAATTCATTGGCATATTCGAGTTCAAAAACATAAAAATCTTATGAAAAGTATTGAAAACTTTAAAGTTCTAGAACTGGGAAGATGATGGCGTATTCTGGAGGATAAATCTTTTGTAAACATTCCTCAGTAATGACCAGTACTCACCTTCTACGGAGAGGTTCCTGAACAAATCTCTATCCTTCCATCTTATGGGGATGATCCATAACAAAATTTGCTATTTCATGTATTTTATATTATAGATGTAGTGTTGTGTTGTCAAGTGTAGCATAGAAGTGTAGTGTAGCGAGATGTAGTTTTTTTTTTGGTAAGGGTGAGGAAACCTTCATAAGCACCCTGTCCTTTAACAAACCAAGTAGTGTTGGATTCCATCTTTCGGTGACCTACCAACTAAAACCTCCTTCCTTAATCTCCATGGAACCGCCTCACAGCATTACTTCGGGGAGGGGCTGTGCTTTCGCACCTATTCTCTCAGATCAACTGTCAGTCTTCGTTGATCGTCTCTCCATGCACTTTGCAGCATCCCCATTGTCATCGCAACTACATTATCCGCTACCTTCCACACCTCCTCATCGCGGCAGATCTCCGATATTATGTTTTCGGCATTTAAATCTGACCTACTCACAGTCACCAGCTCACCTCGCTCTTGTTCGAAACGGGGGCAGGCGAATAATACGTGCTCCGCAGTTTCTTCTTCTCTCTCGCATGTCATGCAGAAAGGCGACCCTGTGAATCCACACCTGTGCAAGCATTTTCTGAAGCACCCGTGACCCGACAGGAACTGTGTCAGTTGGAAGTTAACCTCTCCATGTTTTCTCTGTACCCATGGTGTTATGTTCGGTATGAGTCTATGGGTCCATTTCCCTTGTCCGTAGATTCCCACTCTTGCTGCCACTGTCTCAGTGATTCGGCTCGTAATTGCGTCCTAACTGATTTGGTAGTTTTACCCTCCCTTTTCTTCATTCTGTGACATTCGCTGTCTTCCATCAGCGTTGTGCAAATGGGCATCGTACCGGTGTATAGTGTAGCGAGATGTAGTAAGGTGTAGTGAGATATAGTGAGTTGAATTGAGATGTTATGAGAAGTAGTGAGATATAGTGAAGAGTGGTGACATGTAGTGTAGTGAGGTGCAGTGACGTTGGGTTTTGTATTATAGATGTAGTGAATCGTAGTGAGGTATAGTGTAGTGTAGTGATATGAATTGTAATGTAGTGAGATGTAGAGTCGTGTAGTGAGATGTAGTGTAGTGTAGTGAGATGTAGTGTAGTATAGTAAGATGCAGTGTAGTGTAGTGAGATGTAGTGTAGTGTAGTAAGATGTAGTGTAGTGTAGCGAGATGTAATAAGGTTTAGTGTAGTGAAACGTACTGAGATGTAATAAGGTGTAGTAAGGTGTAGTAATGCGTATTGAGGTGTAATGAGGTGTAGTGTAGTGTAATGAGATGTACTAAGGTGTAGTGAGATGTAGTGTAATATAGTGAGATGTATTGTAGTGTAGTGAGATGTAGTGAGGTGTAATCTAATGAAATGTACTGAGACGTAGTAAGATGTAGTGAGATGTACTAAGGTGTAAAGAGATGTAGTGTAGTGAGATGTACTAAGGTGTAGTGAGATGTAGTGTAATGTAATGAGATGCAGTGTAGTGTAGTAAGATGTAGTGAGGTGTAGTGTAGTGAAATGTACTGAGATGTAGTAAGGTGTAGTGAGGTGCAGTGAGATGTAGTGAGGCGTGGTGACATGTAGTGTAGTGAGGTGCAGCGATGTTGTGTTTTATATTAAAGATGTAGTGAGGTGCAGTGAGATGTAGTGAGGCGTGGTGACATGAAGTGTAGTGAGGTGCAGTGATGTTGTGTTTTATATTAAAGACTAGCGTGATTAACCGGGCTTCGCCCGGGATGTATAGCAACTCAAGAGATGTAGTATTTTGCTGCAACGAACTCTGATGGAATTCAATTGTTCGTTATAGAGAAAGTTCGTTATAGAAGATTTTTTTGAAAAACCTCATAATTCATTAATCATTATTTTATCGTTAATTAACCATTCAACTGAATCTTTTTAATATTTTTGAACTCCTCGAAGTACAAAGGTCCTACACGTTTACTACAAACAATTTTATTATAACATGGAGTAGGTCGAGGTGAGAGTTGGGGGGATGCATCTATTATCGTCTAAATATGACGAATCAGCAATAAAAAAAATGTCCGTCTGTCCGTCTCCACTTTTTTTCCAAACGGCTGAACCGATCAGCCTACACTTTTTTCCCTGAAAGGTACATGTCTCCCATGATTCAAGTTCAAAGATGAGCAAAATCCGGTGGTTCCGGAGATATGGTCGAGGAAGTGACCTAGAACATGGTTTTTCGAAGGTCGGTGAAGCTTTTTCGCAAATATCTCAGCAAGTATAGCACGGAAATTCCTCATTTTGATGTCGAATGAAAGCATTTGATGTCACAAAACTGGGAAAATTTTGTGGGAATCGGTACAGGGGTATGGGCACTGGGACCAATGAAATGGACGAAATTGAGATTCTTGGCCATATACGAAAACAGTTTTTCGTCTATATTTCCTTAACTATGCAATATGGAGATTTACTGTCAAAGGCAAAGTTGTAGAGAATTAAATTTAAGCGAACACGTGCTTCAGGGTTTTATGGAAATATGGCCCAATCCTGGTATATGGCCACTTCCATAATTGGGCAGGATGACCCGGATCTCCAGAACTGTGAGAGTTAGAAAGTTAGCTCCAAAGGCGAAGTTGTAGAGAATTAAATTTAAGCGAACACGTGTTTCAGGGTTTTGGTGAAATATGGCCCAATCCTGGTATATGGCCACTTCCATAATTGGGCAGCATGACCCGGATCTCCAGAACTATGAGAGGTAGAAAGTTGGTTCCAAAGGCGAAGTTATAGAGAATTAAATTTAAGCGAACATGTGTTTCATGGGCTTTAGGGAAAAACGACTTAGTCCTTGGGTATAAGCTTTTCTAGATTTGAATGGTCTGAGACGTCCTTCGGTAGAGCTTTTTTTTTCGGTCCAGCTTTATCAGCCGGACCCTTACAAAAATCATCCCAGTGACATTAACAGAGCACGCTAGGACCATAAGGAGACCAGATACACAAACACCGAAGCCTAGTCTTAATGAGTGGAGAGAGGTGAGAAACAAAAAGAAGGAGAAAAAAAGAGAAGCCGAAGCTTAAAAGACTGAGACCGAAGGCTGATGCTCTGATAGTGGCGGCGGAAGAAGGAACAACGTACGCTCAAATCCTCAAAAAAAATAAAGGACGACCAAACTCTCAAGGACCTGGGCGAAAACGTCTCGA
>CM055406.1:81904483-81930876 GCA_029228625.1 Pseudolycoriella hygida
CCGCAGCGGAACAAAAATGTGACGTAGCGATTATTTCAGAACCGTACCGTGTATATAGAACCAACGGTAAATGGGCTGCTGACAGAGCCGAGATGGCCGCAATATTGACAACGGGCAAGTACCCCATACAAGAAGTTGTATCAGACGCTCACGAAGGATTCGTGATAGCGAAAATTGATGGAGTGTATATTGCCAGCTGCTATGCACCACCAAGATGGACGATTCTGCAGTTTGCACGAATGTTAGATTTACTCACAGGAGAACTGACGGGACTCAACCCAGTTCATATTGGAGGTGATTTTAACGCATGGGCAGTTGAGTGGGGTAGTAGATTCACAAATGATAGAGGCTTCAGTCTGCAAGAAGCGCTAGCTAGATTAAATGTGGTTCTGGCAAACGTGGGAAATGCAACTACATTTCGCAAGAATGGGCGAGAGTCGATTATTGACGTGACATTCTGCAGTCCAGTACTAGTTCCAAGTCTGAACTGGAGAGTCGACGAAAGTTACACACACAGCGATCACCAGGCATTGAGGTACACCGTGAAAAAGTGTACAGAGGCAACAAGACAGATGACTCATAGAAGATAGCGAAGATGGAGAACCGGAAATTTCGATCAAGAAGTTTTTAAGGGATATCTAGAAGAACGAGGAGAGCTGTTGACTGTGAGTAGGCCAGATGTAAGTGCCGAAAACATAATATCGGAGATGTGCCGCGATGAGGAAGTTGTGGATAGTGGCGGATAATGTAGTTGCGAAAATAATGACGAAGCTGCAAATTGCATGGAGAGACGATCAAAGAAGACTGGCAGTTTATCTAAGAGAGTAGGTGCGAAAGCACAGCTCCTCACAGGTTTTAGTTGGTAGGTTATTAAAGAATGGAATCCAACACTACCTTGGTTCAGAAAGACCGGGTGTCTATGAAGATTTCCTCACCCTTATAAAAAAAAAGACAGACGGACATTGTTTTCTTCGCTGATTTGTCATCTGGAGGCAATAAAAAAAGGTTCCCCCTTTCTCCCGGGTTCGAATTCGCAATGTAACAAACGTGGTAGTAAACGCATCAGACCTACGTACTTCGTACGGGTCTAAAAAGTTTTTGCAAATCTGAAAAGATTTACTCGAGTTATGTACAAAAGACCAAAAACCACTTAATCGGCCCTAGTTCATTGGTCCTTACGCTGACAGTGCCCAGATTCAATCCCAGAAAAGATTTTTCAATTACCTTTTAGGGAAAAAAAGTTTTTGAAAATCGGTTGAGTTTTACTCGAGTTATCGTGTTGACAGACGGACGGATGGACATTTTTTGATCCGTACGAAAAACGAAGTTCTTCGAAAAGGGGTCTTATGCGTTTACCACGACGTTTGTAACCAGTCGAATTTCGACCCGGGAGTAGGAAGGAGAGCACCGATCATGGTCCTTAGATGACGAATCAGCAATAAAAAAATGTCCGTCCGTCTGTCCTTCTGTCTGTCAACACGATAACTCGAGTAAAACTCAACCGATTTTCAAAAACTTGTTTTTCTCTGAAAGGTAATTGAAAAATCTTTTATGGGATTGAATCTGGGTACTGTCGGCCCAAGGGCTTAAGTCATTTTTGGTCTTTGTACGCTCTATGTGTTTTTTGTCTATAACTCGGGCAAATCTTTTCCGATTTTCATAAATTCTTTTCTGTTTGAAAGAACTTAGCATAGCCGACAATTTACAGAAGAAACTTTTGAGTCCTTGGTCTTAGCCAGGGCACTAAAATCGAGCCTCTCCTAGGGCTCTATGTGTTTTTTGTCCATTACTCATTACAAATAAATCTTTTGCAATTTTCAAAAAAAAAAAAATTGTTTGAATGACCTGGGCATAACCGACAATTTATGGAAGAAACTTTTTTGAATTTGAGTCCTTGGACTTAGCTAGGGCACTAAAATCGAGTCTCTGCTAGGGCTCTATGTATTTTTTGTCGATAACTCGTTAGGCGAAGTTAAGGAGATATGTCCAGAATTATTTCCTTTGCTTCAACAAGCTTACAGGCTTTCCTCCAATCTTTACTTTCTTGATGAGCCTTTGCTTTCAAAGAGAGGGTTTCAACAGGGTGACCCACTAGGTCCTCCATGTTTTTGTATTGGTATTATGAGAATGACACATTCTCTTTCATCTAGGTTAAATGGTTGGTATTTAGATGATGGTACTGTTGGTGATAGGCTTTCAGTAGTATTAGATGATATTAGGAAAGTGTTAGATTTTTGTGAATTATCAGGCTTGTCATTAAACAAAAAAAAATGCGAAGTTTTTTTTTGTTGATGCAACTGATAAAGATAAGGCCCACATGTATTCTGAGATATCAGCGTTATTGCCAGGGATTAAGAAAGTTGATGAGTCTTTGCAAATTAATCGATAATTACATTTTAGAGTTAGTTGAGGAAATTCCTCAAGATTTTATTCCAGGTTATGAGAAGAGAAAGGAGCAGAAAAATTGGGATCTTCCGAGGATCAACAGCAAGTTTTCTAGGATGTTTGATTCTAGTGAACCTGTTGCTCGAGCCAGACTACTTGCGTCATCTACTAATGAATCTTCAAAGTGGCTGCAGGTGGTCCCATCGAGTAATACGGGTTTACTATTAGATAACAATTCCGCGAGAATTGCTGTTGGTCTTCGTTTAGGTTCTCAATTATGTGAAGAACATAAATGCATCTGTGGTGCTATGGTTAAAAAGGACGGCCTACATGGTTTGTCTTGCAAGAAGAAATCAGGGATAATTTCTAGGCACGATGAAGTTAATAAAATTATTTCTCACGCATTGTCTTCCGCAGGATTTCCAAATATAATACAACCACCAGGAATTTCTAGGGATGATGGTAAACAACCTGATGGCATGACTCTAATTCCGTGGAGTCATGGAAAGTCTCTTCTCTGGGACGTGACTGTTCGAGACACGTTAGCTCCTTCTTATGTCAATGAATCTTCCAAGAAAGCGCGTTCAATAGCCGATAAAGCGGAAAGATTTAAGCATAGTCATTATATTCGTTTAAAAGAGAATTATTTATTAACTCCTGTTGCTTTCGAAACTCTAGGTTGTATGGGCCCAGAAACGAAGAAATTTATAGGCAAATTAGGGTCATTGATAAGGACAGCTTCTGGGGAATCACGCTCGAAAGATTTCCTATTACAGAAGATTTCAGTTGCAATTCAAAGAGGCAATGCGGCATGCATCCTGGCAACATTAGGGAAAAGTAGAGTAGATGAAATTTATTTATTGTAATTTGTTGTTGAAAAGATCGTTTTTTTACTGGCTGCGCCATTGTGAGCAGTCTTTTTTTTCGCTTAAATAAAAACATTGAAAATTTACTCGCGCAAATGTTTTCGGATTTTCATAATTTTTTTTTGTTTGAAAGACCTGAGCATAGCCGACAATTCATGGGAGAAATTTTTTTTGAATTTGAGTCCTTGGACTTAGCTAGGGCACTAAAAACGAGTCTCTGCTAGGGCTCTATGTATTTTTTGTACATAACTCGAGTAAATTTTTTCCGATTTTCAAAATTTTTTTTGTTAGAAAGATCTAGGCATGACCGAAAGTTCATGAAAGAAACTTTTGCCTGTGCTTAGTGCTCAAGTGGGCCATGTCTGTCCTAAGGTCGGCCCTAACCAAAAAACAATTTTTTTGCTATGTTGCAGAGGAAACTGAGGAAAACATTTTTGGCTATGGAATTGTGTGTCCGAGGCCTCTACTTAGGGCCCTAGGTCGGTACTAAGGTCGACCCTAGCCCAAAAAATGGTTTTTTGTATGTTGTGGAGAAAATTGAGTAGAACATTTTTCCATATTTGGGGGTCAATTTTGTGCTTACGGAAAGGTTTTTTGACACCGTTTCTTCGGACGGGTTTTTCAATATCCCTATCGGCAATTTCCAAAACAACTTAATGTGGACGCAATTTCATACACTAAAGAGTTGAGGCAATAAATACGTCCGAGTCTCTTCGTAACATCAACTCTGTTTGCCGCATCTATTCTGATACGTACGGGTCCCTTCATGTGTTTTTATTGCTGATTCGTCATCTAAGTGCAACCTATCCCCTTTTTATCTTTCCTGGCTCGACAGAAAGATGAGGATGGTTGGCAATGGATAGAAATGTCCAAACGAACGAACGCGACTATCCTAATTTTATGTAACGGAACGCGACATAACTTAATGATCGAATCGTAATCTCGTTATTCACACTTCACAATTATATGTAATATATATTCATGGTTTCAAATGGCTAACAAAAGTAAGAAATACAACTCACGATCTCTCCTTACTCAATTACTTGAAAACGGTTTGTATTTGTGAAACATCAACGGGGCATCGGAACATAATCGGCAACGGCAAATCGAGCTGGTGTTATAACGGATGATGGGTTGTTTATCGTGCAGTTGATCCACTTATGACCTCAGCTGTCTGATCACTTCAATGCAATGTTCTTGGTATTATCTCTCCAAAATATATGTGATGATGTGCGGGATTTCTTCTTAGGCAATTTATAATAGAGTGTCTTTATTACAGTGACACCAATGATGACCAATGGATTACATTACTTGTAACCAAACGGATGTTTGTTCGGAATAATAATACTTTTCTATTCGAACAAGTTTAAATTTATTTAACGACTATTAACAATTTATGATTGGCGATCTTTGTCTCTGTGGACGATTGAAATAAATATGACTTTAATTTATTACTGCCGTCTCGCAGGACGGTTAAGAAAATAGAATAGAAAGTAATGATAATCGTAATCGAAATTGAATTTGAAAATTGAATGAATCATCTCAATTCAAGATCTTCCTTAAATAAGATCTTCCCCCCCCCCACACGATTCTCTTTTCTACGTAAGAATTGGCGGTTACATAATCCGTTAATTTAAATTCTTTAGTTATATTATAGCCATTGATGATTACAATATAATTATGCTAGGTGTCTCTACGGGTGTGGATAACGATATGCGCGGGTTAATTTGAATGATGATAATTATGTGTATCGAATTTATGTAGATATAAATATGTAACGAGCGGTGGAACGCCGTCACGTTACATTCCCCTAGACATGAGCTAGAGTTTTGTTAGTGGAACTTGTTTTACTAATGAAACTCTGTCGTTATACGATTTTGTTTTTACTTTAAAAAAATTTTTTTTTTTTTTTTTTGATTTATTAAAAAAAAATTTTTGTACTTGAAAATTAAAAAAAATTTGTGAAGATTTTGACTTTATTTTTAAGTTTTATTGGATGTCTTCTTTAAATTTTTGTGTGTTATTTACTGAGGAAAATTTATGAGACATTTTCTCACATTATGCGCGTATGACTTTGCCTAAGTATTATTGCAACTTAGCGCAGGTCATAATGTTTATTAAAACATACCGCTGCAATGCTGGCTTTATTTACCTGGCCTTGCATAATGTGGTTGTGATTTTATTTTATTTAATTTAGAAAAGACATTTTCGGGTGATAAATTAGCATTGAAGATTTTCATGCTTATTTTTGTTTAAACTTGACGAATTTTTCAATTTTAAATATTGGTCATACATTTTTACCTGCGAGCTACGGTTTTTACTAAACGGTGATCGTTTCGGGAAATGTATGATTTACAACTTTTCCTTGTCAGATTTCTTTAATTTTTCTGATAAGGCTAATTACCTTGTTTATTTATTTAAATTTTCTTGTTGCAATATTTGTTGGTACTATGTGTTATTTTTATTATTTTTGAAAAATTTGTTTAGTTTTGGTCATGATTTGTTTTGAATCGAAATTTTAGTTTTTGCTTTAATTTCGATGTTTTTCTTTGGAAATGCTTAAATATTTTTAGTGTTTTCGTTACGAATTAATTATTAAAACGAATTGTTTTATTGTTAGCTGCGATCCTAGCTTCCTATGGGGTATTCTTACTCGATGGGGCTTTAACTGGTGAGCTTGCAATAAGACAATTTCTTTCCCAATAAGAGCACTTTACCGCTTTGGAAAAGTCACACATTTTTGTCTACTAAAAATCTATGAATTTTAACCCTGTGTCAATGACTTTCGCGACTTTTGCGATCTATTTTTGGCGGATATTTTATTGAGCGATTTGCCTTCTTTTTCTTATGAACTAGTAAATGTTTATTTTTATTTCAAATTCTTGATTTTTCAAATTTTTGACAACCATTAGGGCTTGTGCCTGGGGCGAAATTGTGTGAAAAATTAAGTTGGATTTGATACAACGTTCTTTAAGAACGCTAGTTCTCCGTGTACGGAAATTTTTTTTTTTTATTTTTCCGTTGGCACTTTTTACGATGTTTTTAAATTTTAACTTTCTTTCGTATGGTGCGACGATTTAACTCTAAAATTATTCTTGTATACCAAACATTATCCTTAGTGTATACCAGGGAGCGTAATGTTGGTATAATTTTAGGTGTAAATTTTAATTTTTGCGAATCATCTGATTCGCGTGCCCGGTTTTTATCCGTGGGGCACTTAATACGTTTTTCCGTTGAGATTGTAACTCTCTTCTAACTTATTCTATCTCTTACTTAACTAATCTAACCTACTTTTTATTTAAATTTACTTTGATTTATTTTATTATTCTATCTTGTTTTAACTTGTACCTATTCTATCTTACGACTAACTTATAATTAACCTATGACTAACTTATGACTAACTTATGTCTAATGGTGATTTCATGGTGTTCCGTTAATAATGCGGATTTCTCGACGCATTTTTGGGTTAAGGCATGTAATGTAGTATATTTGCCTTGACATAGCTTGGTGATACGTGTTGACTAAGGCTTATTTTGTTTAATTTTTCGCGGATTACACGTCGCGTTTTCATGTTAAGGCCTCGTCAGAGCCTTGGCATAGCTTTAGGTTTTGACGAATTAAGATTACTGTTCTGATGAAATAAGTGTTGGTTGATCAACTTATTTTAGAGTTTAAGTCTTGTCAGGACTTGGACATAGCTTTTTTTTTTGAATTTAAGTGTTTAAGAAATTTTGTAATTTAAAGTCTGTATTGTGGCGAAGTTTTACGAAGGTCCTGGCTTGAAGCAATTTGTCTGTCCATGAGTATTTTTATGTTTTCTTGGAAAGTGTCATGTTTGTGAAGACCTTTGCTTCACTTTCCCCTTAAGGCAGCTCGTTCGGATAGAAAATAAGCGAGGCTTAAGGAATCGCTTGCTTATAGTCAATAAATTTTTAACGACGAAGTGTATTATAGTCGCGGTTCTTTTAGGAATGCCTAGGATAGCGACTTTAAAGGACGGAAAATAGGTGATGAATCGAGATCTATTGATTACTGGATTGAGGATGCTCAATTCAGGTGTGTCAACATTTTCTTCTAAGACGAGTAAGGGCTTTGTGGAGACATGATCTGAACGTTTGATCTGATGAGATGAGAAGTGTTCACTGAATGTGACGAATAGCTGTTCAACATCACTTATGGCTTCCTCAGAGAAGTTATTTCCAGGAGGGGTCTTGAACAGGTATCGAATAAAGGTCACGTTCTGATCGTTAGAACATTTGATGTGGTCATTTTGGAATAATGGTCTCAAGTCTTGGGCTTCTTTTTCGGCTTTCGGATGTTGTGATTGAAATAGATATCGAATGAAGGGAAGGAAATCTTCATTCGTTTCCGACGGTTCGGCATGTCCGAGAAAGGATGGATCATCAAGTGTTATTATGGATGGAGCATCAGATGTTATTATAGATGGAGCATCAGATGTTGTTATAGATGGAGGAAAGTCTTCGAGATCATCATCGTCAGAATCGCTGAATTCTAACGTCGAGATGTCCGGTTCGAATTCGAATTCAAGGTATTGGCGAAAGTTTTCCTCGGCTTGTCGAATTTTCCGAATGGAGTGGTCTATTAGATCGTCAACGAAATCGAATAAGGATCTATAATTTTGTTGACGTCGATCTAATTCATGTAATAGACAACGCAGTTTATCCTTCAGGTAGTCTAATTCGGAAAAGGATCGTACCTCCATTGAATAATCTAACAATTCGAGTACTTCGCTTTCCATTTGTTTCCCTTCTCTCCAAATGGAAAGTTCATGGTCTTCTAGTTCATTATGATTATGAGTCTCTATATGGTTTTTGAAAGTCTGGGATTTGTTCTCGGTGAGAAACAATTGATCTTGATAAGTGAGGAACGATTCGGAAATGTGTTTCTTCACTACTTGTATGTAATTCTCAAAGGAGCCCTGGCATCTTTGACTGACGTCATGCAAGTCCTCGATTAGAATTTCAATTCGGTGGTAAATATTATTTACGACCTCGGTAGAAGGCAGGGTATGAAGATGCTCTAGACAGAGATTAATGTCCTGTCGAATGATTTCGATCTCTTCGAGAGCTCTTCTTTTATCGAAGATAGAGTCATGACAATCGTCCTCTAGTTTGGAAGGAGTACCAGGCTGCTTCCAATGATACAGAGGAATGTGCTCAAAACGATAATAATCGTCTAGGGAATTTGGCATTTTTATTTAGAAAATTTAATGGAAATAACGTAGTTAAAATCACTTTCGGCTGAGCCCCCAATAAAAAATATAAAAATAATAAAAATAAAAAAATATAAACTATAATCCGTTCTGGTTGGTATATAAAAAAAATAAAAATATGAAAATAGGAAGAATAACTTTTCGCGATCAACGCCGGGCAATTATTCTTATTCAAAATATCCGTATATGCTAGTTTGAACACTTCCATTAGACGGTCCCTCTCCCCGTTGGATGGCCACTATGTATCCAACATATTCTTCTATACTAAACAAGAACATTCCCATTGTTGATCCCTTTCTAATCTAATTATGCATTCATCTTATTTAATCTAATCGGTAACATTCAAAGATTGTTTGAATGTATGATTCTTTGTTTTACATTCATGTTCATTCACTGAATGCAACATGAATATCTATAATATTCCATAGAGGGCGGAACGCGATCGAATAAACTTTAAATTCGTAGCGGCAATTGTTAACAGCAATATAAATTTTTTTTAGCAATTGACCAAAACAAAACAACTTTAATCTTTTATTTCAATATAGCTATAATAAAAATCTTTTCCATTTGCATGCAAAATTGTTCAAAGTAAATGTATCGCATGTATTCTCTTTTTAATAAACCGATTTGTACCAACAACTATTGAGCTTCGTTGACAAGGTCGGTCAACGAACTTTTGATCACGAAATATAGGTCAGATATTTAATCGCTTGCAGTTATGCAATCTGACTCATTCAGGGATATATGATTTTATGTAAAAAAAAACAAGTTCAAAATCTTCAATTTGTTATGAACGTTTGTTGTTCAATTTCTTAAATTCTATTTGGAAATTGATTAAAACAGGTTGGCGCGCTAAGTGAGCTTGATAACGGGAATGGATTTTAACGGATTTACTTTGCATAGGTGATTGAATTTGACAATAATTTAATAATTCTTCTTATGAAAATTTTTTTTTCTTCTTAAACTGAAATTTTTTTTTTCTTTCTCAATTTTAACACAACATGTTCCACTTATCACTCGACTATTTATCTTAGGGCATGAATGAATTTAATTAACTATGAAATATTTTCATGATAATATGTTCGCAAAAATTCTCATTGAATCAAAATAATTTTAAGACGCGATTATGTATGGAATATCAAAGCTTAAATGTCCGCGGGATGATATGAGATTGATGCTCGAGACCGATATTCGAATGAAATTTAAATTATCAAAAATTCATTATTTTTAAATGCGTCCGCGGGCTTATCCCGGTTGAGATTGCAACCTATCCCCTTTTTATCTTTCCTGGCTCGACAGAAAGATGAGGATGGTTGGCAATGGATAGAAATGTCCAAACGAACGAACGCGACTATCCTAATTTTATGTAACGGAACGCGACATAACTTAATGATCGAATCGTAATCTCGTTATTCACACTTCACAATTATATGTAATATATATTCATGGTTTCAAATGGCTAACAAAAGTAAGAAATACAACTCACGATCTCTCCTTACTCAATTACTTGAAAACGGTTTGTATTTGTGAAACATCAACGGGGCATCGGAACATAATCGGCAACGGCAAATCGAGCTGGTGTTATAACGGATGATGGGTTGTTTATCGTGCAGTTGATCCACTTATGACCTCAGCTGTCTGATCACTTCAATGCAATGTTCTTGGTATTATCTCTCCAAAATATATGTGATGATGTGCGGGATTTCTTCTTAGGCAATTTATAATAGAGTGTCTTTATTACAGTGACACCAATGATGACCAATGGATTACATTACTTGTAACCAAACGGATGTTTGTTCGGAATAATAATACTTTTCTATTCGAACAAGTTTAAATTTATTTAACGACTATTAACAATTTATGATTGGCGATCTTTGTCTCTGTGGACGATTGAAATAAATATGACTTTAATTTATTACTGCCGTCTCGCAGGACGGTTAAGAAAATAGAATAGAAAGTAATGATAATCGTAATCGAAATTGAATTTGAAAATTGAATGAATCATCTCAATTCAAGATCTTCCTTAAATAAGATCTTCCCCCCCCCCACACGATTCTCTTTTCTACGTAAGAATTGGCGGTTACATAATCCGTTAATTTAAATTCTTTAGTTATATTATAGCCATTGATGATTACAATATAATTATGCTAGGTGTCTCTACGGGTGTGGATAACGATATGCGCGGGTTAATTTGAATGATGATAATTATGTGTATCGAATTTATGTAGATATAAATATGTAACGAGCGGTGGAACGCCGTCACGTTACATAAGGACCATGATCGGTGCTCCCCCCTACTCCCGGGTAGAAATTCGACTGGTTACAAACGTCGTGGTAAGCGCATAAGACCCCTTTTCGAAGAACTTCGTTCGGGGTTCGGGTCTAAAAATTGTCTATAGAAGTATGTGTCCGAGGCATATCCTTATGGCCCTAGGTCGGTCTTAAGGTCTGTTCAAGACAAAAAAATGGTTTTTCACTTTGTTGTAGAGAAAATGAAAGGAAATATTTTTGTTTATGTAAGTCCGAGGCCTCTCCTGAGGATCCCAGGTCGGCTCTAGACAAAAAAAGATGGTTTTTCGCTATTTTGTAGAAATAATTGACATGAACATTTTTGTCTATTTGGGGGTCAATTTTGTACTTTCGGAAGGCCTTTTTCACGCCGTTTCTTTTGACGGGTTTTTCAATATTGCCGTCTCGGCAATTTCCAATACAACTTAATGTGGACGTAAGGCAATATTTTCTTAAATATGTTCGAGTCTTTTTGTAACATCAACTCTGTTTGCTACAAAATCCGGAGGCACAAAATTCAGAGGCGTCAAAATCCTGACGAAAAATCCGGAGGCTACAAAATCCGGTGGCGTCAAAATCCGGTGGCGTCAAAATCCAAAAGAAAATAAAAAATCAGGATAAAATCTGGACAAAATCTGGACGAAATACGGACGAAATATGTATTGTTATTTACAGCAACTAAAGTTTATTTATACAAATTGTGTTGTGAATATGTATTGCTGCGCCGCTGGCCGTGAACGAAATTAAAAAAAAGCGGGGTCGAGGGGCGGCAGCCACCGCATAGAGGGTCAAGGGGGAATATCCCTCTTGCGGGGTCTAAGGGCAGAGCTCCTAGCGGGGTTTGGGGCAGAGGCACTTGTACATATGGCCGCCTGCAGGGCGTAACCAAGACCACCGCAGGCGCGAGGGTGAGGGGGCAAAGCCCCCAAATATTAAATATAAGTAAGACCGTCGCGTCGCCAGTGAATTACAATAATTCATTCGCTGTGATATATTTTAAGTTAAATATTTTCGTAAAAAATTCAAAATACAGTGTTGTATACTTAGTATTAATAAAAATCCAGACGCAACAACATCATCAGAATTTTGATGCCTCTGGATTTTGACGTCTCCGGATTTTGACGCCTCCGGATTTTGTAGCCTCCGGATTTTTTGTCCGGATTTTGACGCCTCTGGATTTTGTGCCTTCGGATTTTGTAGGGAAGCCATGTTTTTTATTGTTGATTCGTCATCTAAGGACCATGATCGATGCTCCCCCCTGATCCCGGGTCGAAATTCGACTGGTTACAAACGTCATGGTAAACGCAATAGACCCCTTTTCGAAGCGCTACGTTCTTCGTACGTGTCTAAAAAGCGTATAATACCAGGATTTACAGGGTGGGATTGACTGCCTGAATGCTGCATGTGAGGATTACGGGATGAAGATAAGTGTAGGGAAAACTAAGGTTATGCTATCTCGGAATAGCTTGCAGTTTAAATGGGGAGTAGCTGGAGCAGGTTTCTGAATTCAAGTACTTAGGAACCATTTTTTTAGAGGATGGCAAGTTAGTAAGGTAGTTTGAAGAAACGAGGTGACCAGACAGTTGAGGTCTCACGTGTTTAACAAAAATGAATTAAGTACCGAAACAAAGTAAGCATATCCACAGGTCAATTTTCCGACTGAGGATTTTAGACGGTAGTGAGAGTTGGGTGGACCGCGGATATCTCGTGCATGACCTGGAGGTTTCTTATATGAGAATTCTTAGGAATATAGCAAAAGTGAATGTAAGGGAGCAGTGGGATAATCATATTAGGAACTACGACATTAGGGAAAATTTATGGATTTCGTCAGTGGTAGTGGCGGCAAGGGCCAGTCGTCTACGCTGGTTCGGGCACGTCCAACGGACGCGTAATAACAGTCTACCGAAACGGATATTGGATGCACAGTGCACAGTTCCCGGGTGTTAGGCCAAGAGGTAGACCAAGGAGAAAGTTATAGATTCAATTAAATCAGATTTAGAAGTTAGGGGACTTTCTCTGGGCGAACAACACATCTCCTTGGCAGGCGGTAGCGGGGACAAATAAATACTAAACTTATCAGTTGCGAATTTCCAACTAAACAAAACGATTTTCCGACTTAACAATTTCTATTATAAAACTTAGCAAATAACTATTTAACTTAACAAATCACCCATTTTAATTTGACAAATAAATATTCAACTTGACAAAAATAAATATTAAACTTGACAAATAAATTTTTAACTTGACAATCACAAGTTGGTTAGTGAATTTGAGGAAAGGAGGAAAATGGGAAACGCGGTGGCCAGTCAGTTGAGGTCGCACGTGTTCAACAAGAAGGAATTAAGTAGCGAAACGAAGTTAGCTATTCACAGGTCAATATTCCGGCCGACGATTCTGTATGGTAGTGAGAGGTGGGTGGATTGCGGATATCTAGTGCATGACCTGGAGGTTTCTGATATGAGGGTTCTTAGGAATATAGCGAAAGTTAATAGGAGGGAGCAGTGGGATAATCATATCAGGAACGACGACATTAGGGAAAACTTAGGGATTGCGTCAGTGGAAGAGGAAGCAAGGGCCAGTCGTCCACGTTGGTTTGGGCACGTTCAAAGGATGGGTAATAACAGGTTACCGAAAAGGATCTTGGGTGCACAGGTCCCGGGTGTTAGGCCAAGGGGTAGACCAAGGAGAAGGTTTATAGATTCAATTAAATCAGATTTAAAAGTTAGGGGACTTTCTCTGGGCGAACAAACCATCTCCTTGGCAGGCGATAGAAGGGCATGGAGGACGATAGTTCACCATTCTTGGGTTGTGACATAAAGACCTCACACCGGAGGGTAATAATGGTCTATAAAGTTTGATGATGATGATGATGATGATGATGACAATCACAAAAAAGTTAACTTATTGACAAAATTGAATGTTTAACTTGACAGACCAGCACCGAAAAATAGTTCCGATTCTTTTTAAAGATGAAGTTAAGAAACACATTTTTACCCGTAGAACTATTAGCTCTAGAGCTCTGGCTACGGCCCAATGTCGGTCTTAGATCTCTAGAGGAGGTGTAAGAGAACACTTTTGCCCATAGCTTTTGTTGTGATGACACCAAAAACGTTCACATCACATCTAGATTATCAGGTATTATTTCCTTTATGATAAATACCATGATTTGTAAAAAATGCTATGATAAAGAAAAATTGAAAGGTAATGGAATTGTAAATACATATGCTAAGCGGGACCCGTTCAAGTTTCTATACGTCGAAAAGAATATCTAGAATGAAATGAACTTTTAATGCGTTACGAAACGAAACTACCCTTAGAGCAATATTGAAACACCCGCTCAGAGCAATTGGTCCCGAATCACACTTTGGCCAAAAAGGTCCTCTCTTTCTCTACAACATAACGGCATGGGGCCTCTCAAATAGAAAAAAAATCAAGAAAACTGCATTTTTATAACCGGTTTTAAGAAAATAACTTAATTTAATGATTAGGATTCTTAAAAAAACCTTCGGATAAAAATTTTCACAATAGGATATGTTCATGAGAGCGATTTATCAAGCGTTGAGAACCTATCAGTAGTCAAAAATGCAAAGATTTCCGGTGTTTGGAGTAATTTCGAAAAGTCTTGTAACGCAACGTGAACATAAGCTCTTCCGGATGATCAAGTTAGTCCTGTGTAGTGTATACAAAACAGAAAGTTGAGTGGTTAGTAATGGAAATGGTGGGAAAGGCTCAACTTCAATTTGCCTTATTTACCCTCTAATAGGTGACCAATTGATCAAATATGAAATAGAATCATCAAATTTAAATGAAAAGTTGGTACATCATATAAAAATGTCGGCAAATTCGAAATCGAAATCTCAAGCGGACATGCGTATCTATGTGTTTATAATGAGAAGAAATTGTATCTCAGTTCTTAGAAAATGTAGAAATTGTATCTCAGTTCTTAGAAAATGTATCACATTTCGCGTTTCAGAGTACGCTATTATATGTTCAAGCCCATAGTAAAAATTTTGCTCCAAATCAACGCTATAGCTATTTTATCTGCCGAGAACAGATATATCGAGACAAAAAACTTTGCCCTAGAGATTATTGTTCTAGGCAGACCGATAACCTCCAGGGAATGCAAAACCGGTTCAATTATTTGAAATCGGTTATCGGTCTACCTAGAACAATAATCTCTAGGGCAAAATTTTTTGTCTCGATTATTTAATTCATTAGTAAAACAGATTGCATAATTGTTGATACGCCACACCATCCACAGATTTGGGATCGTACTTCGACTGATAGCAAACATCACGATAAACGTATAGACTCCATATCCCTATACTTCATACGGGTCTAAAAACGTTATCAGTTCACTTTTCGACAGTCTCTTGATAATCTGGCCAAAGGTGTAGATATTGTATGTAATAAAGAAATGAAAAGAAATCAGTTTGCATTGAATATTACATCAGGTATTACCAGTGTGACGAACGAAGATGTCTTGTTGCTACGACACTTTCCAAACTTTTGCGGTTATCGTCGTTGCTTTCCAGCTTGTTTTCGGAGTGTTTCGGTGGATTTACAGCAACGTCATTGGTCCACATTTTTTAGAGTCTAAAAATCTTAGACAATACGATGGCTGGGCGTGTAAGTGACGGTGATTTATCTTGACACTTTGTCTAAAAAATGAATTCGACGTAAAATCAACTTAATTAAAAAACACTCCATTTCACGTAATTTCGCCCGGAGGGTCGATTCCATGCAAAAAAAAAATGATTGTAAAAGGGTTCTTGAGGGATCACAACACCAAAAATGGTCGAAAAATGGACTTTTTTGTAATTTTACATAGGAAATTCAACCCAAATTGGGAAGGTTGGTGTCCATAGGTATTGAATGTAAGCTAGGTCATGAAATGCTATTGTTTTGAGTCAATTGTATTGTGTTTAGAGGCATTTGTAAATGTTTGTCGAAGAAAAAGTGAGAAAATTGGCATCTTTTCACTAGAACTACCATAAATAACGCTGGAAATCCACAAGTCCGTCAGCTATCTAGTCTAGTCGGACTATTTTTATCTCAACTTTCAATTAGAGTCAGATTTTAGTCATTTCACTTAAGTTTCAGCCACTGAAAATGTGTAAAAACCAAAGTTTTGATGTAGTAAAAAATTGAGCCGGGGAGTTCTACGAAGAATTTTACAAAATATATTACCCAATCATGTACTTTCGATGCCACACCGTGGATTTTTTAAACGTCTTTTCCTTCATCAATCGGGACACCCTAATATATATATATATATATATATATGCGAACTTTTCAGTTCTTTCCTCACGCCTCCTCCCCCTCCAAATTATTAAAAAAAACTAAGTCGCAACACTTTCCAAAGAGCCCTTACTCATCAAAATCGGTTGAAAATTGGCTGAGATATCGAGGTTTGAAAATGACATTTTTGTATGGAGAATAAATTTTTCTATTGTTCTCATCATTATGGAAACTTCTTTTCTAATCTGTCGGTTTCTAATCTATCTATGTTCTATCTAATAATAATTTTCGATCTCGAAAACTAGACAGTCGATCTTCCTGAAATTTTCAGGGATTGTCAGTCTCGGCCCCAAATGAAAAATTCCATATGCCGCTTTTCTGGGAAAATTCTGGAAAAGCCGTGGTATGTGGAAAAGTGGTCAATTTTGAGGGTTTTTTAGGTAATGCTCGGAGTTTTCGAATTTTAGCTTCAGAGTGACAATAGCTTGAGAGTTGGTTTCTTCGGAAAAGTTATAGAGTTTGACCAGGAGAATTTTTTGGGATCATAAGAAAATGGCTGCCAGCTGTCATAGCGTCGCAATCTTGGATTTTCGTTTATACTTTTTCAGTTATCGAATATTAGCTCCGGAAAGCACTACTTAGAGAGATGTTTTCTTCTAGAAAGTTATAGAGATTGACAAGGAGAATTTTTTGGTATCATTAGAAAATGGCTGCCAGCTGTCATACGGCGCCATTTTGGATTTTCGTTTATGCTTTTTCGGTTTTTGAATTTTAGTTCCGGAATGACACTACTTAGAGAGATGGTTTCTTCTAGAAAGTTATAGAGTTTCATCAGGAGAATTTTTTGGGATCATAAGAAAATGGCTGCCAGCTGTCATAGCGGAGCCATCTTGGATTTTCGTTTATGCTTTTTCGGTTTTCGAATTTTAACTCCGAAATGACACTACTTAGAGAGATGGTTTCTTCGGAAAAGTTATAGAGTTTCATCAGGAGAATTTTTTGGAATCATAAGAAAATGGCTGCCAGCTGTCATAGCGGTGCCATCTTGGATTTTCACTTATGCTTTTTGGTAAAATTTTTTTTGTAGAAAATTTTTTTTGGAGAAAAGTTTTTTTCGGAGAAAATTGTTTTTTAAAAAAAAATTTTTTTCTTAGATTGCGTAGATTGTTTAAGGTAAATTCAAATTTTCGCGTGTAAAAACTGAAAGTATTGAAAAATTATTCCGCTGGTGGGTATGGCATTTGAGACGCAATTTTTTTAACACAACGTAATTTTGTTTTAAAAAAAGCGCTGTAATTTTTTCAGGAAATTAAAACTTTGAACACAAGTTTCCATTGAAACAAACTTCTGCGTATTATCAGCGATAGCGTCACCTCAAGCGATATCATTAATTTTGGAAGCGGACTTCGGACTGCGTCACATTTTACCTTTTAAGAGGTTTTTGTTGTGATGACATATTTTTGTAGATGAACTGTCAAATAACAAAGAAACTAGAGAATTAGCAACTCTAGAAGCGAGCGAGCGAGCCCGATTTTTGGTCCATTACCAATACCGCCCTCCCCGATACGGGCACGGGATGTCCGTTCCCAAGTTTGAACGGGCACCAGCACAATTTTTAAAAAATTAATCGCGTGCAGGCTGTCCCGAACAGACTAAAGTCGAAGCCCGCACACTTTTAATTTCAATGAGAATTTTGTATTTGCAGTGGTAACAGGCGCAACGGATGGGATTGGTAAGCAGTATGCAAGATCCGTATGATAATTGTACCAGACAAGTTTGAAAGATTTTACTAGTTTAATTTTTTAGCTGGCAGAACGCGGCTTCAATGTTATCTTAGTCTCCCGGACACTTGCAAAACTTCAGGACGTAGCCAAGGAAATTTCTAAATCGTTTAATGTTCAAACGAAGGTCGTTGCTGTCGATTTTACATCCAGTTCC
This sequence comes from Pseudolycoriella hygida, assembly GCA_029228625.1. Classification (NCBI taxonomy): domain Eukaryota; kingdom Metazoa; phylum Arthropoda; class Insecta; order Diptera; family Sciaridae; genus Pseudolycoriella; species Pseudolycoriella hygida. The sequence continues at coordinate 81,922,436 of CM055406.1, forward strand.
GAAATTTACGGACAAATCAAGCAACAAATCGCTGGAATAGAAGTTGGTATTTTGATCAACAATGTTGGCATGTTCTATGAATTTCCGGAATCCTTCCTCGACATTCCCGAACGAGAGAAACTGATCCAGGATATGATTAGATGTAACATTACTACTGTTCCAATGATGTGTAGCCTAATCCTACCACAAATGGTTCAACGCAAACGTGGCCTTATTATTAACATTTCATCAATTGCTTCTGTCATACCGGGTCCAAAAATGGCTATTTATTCGGCTTCCAAAGCTTTCGTTACCAAATTTTCTGAAGACTTAGCGGCTGAATATCAATCACACGGAGTTGACATTCAAGTGATGATAACAGGGGGTGTTGGTGAGTAACGCAATGGCTGGCAGTTTCGGGTAGTTTAATAATGTTTCAATTATTTCAAGGCACAAACATGAGTCAAATGGAAGGCGGAGTATTTGGTATGCCAACAGCCAGACAGTATGTTGAATCAACTCTGCGCTATGTTGGCTACAGTCGGAAAACTACTGGTTTCTTTGCACATTCATTTTTGCTTCTCACAACTTACTTGATGATGTTCATAACTCCATCCGGTACGGAGTTCCTTGTGAAGAAAATGATGTCCGCAGATCGTGATAGACGAATCAAAGAGAAATCTCTCAAGCAAACAAAGTGAATCAACATGTTCATTTAACATTTGAAATAAAGTAGATACAGTTCCGCGATTCATGCATAGGCAAAATGTGCGGACATATGCAGTAAACTTCGATGTGATTAAAATTTCCAAAGACGCTATTTCTGCTGCAAAATTCTCTCTTTTAATCAGTCTATTTTTGTGAGAAAATGCCTATTTTCTCAGCTCTTGTTCTCTGACTATGAAGGAGAAATTTCCTATAATTGGCTCGGATATAATTCCATTGTATGAAAGTCAGGGTCTTACGAAAAATATTCACACAGCGTGTGATTTCTGTTCGCTATGATGAAAATCCGAAATTCACGAAATTCAAGAGAAGAGGTGCCATGCTAACTGGAGAAGTTCTTAACCGATGAAATGCAATTTTTGAAATCCAAAGAATCAGTCAAGTGACCTGACACACTCAAAAGGTAGGAATAGGTTAAGGTAAACATGAGATTTCTCTGTATTCTTTTTTTTATAAGGGTGAGGAAATCTTCATAGACACCCGGTCCTGGATCAGGGTAGTGTTCGATCCATTCTTTAATGACCTACCAACTGAAACCTCCTTTCTTAGTCTCCATGCTCTCTTCTCCCCGGAACCGCCTCACAGCATTACTTCGGGTAGGAACTGTGTTTTCGCACCTACGCTCTAAGATCAACTGGTAGTTTTCTTTGATCAATTGATAAATTTGCAACTTGCAGCTTCGTCATTATTTTCGCAACTACATTATCCGCCACTTTCCACACCTCCTTATCATGGCACATCTCCGATATTATGTATTCGGCACTTACATGTCACCTACTCACAGTCATCAGCTCACCTCGTTCTTGTTCGAAGCGGAGGCAGACAAATAACACGTGCTCCGCAGTCTCTTCCTCCCTCTCGCATGTCGTGCAGAAAGGTGACTCCGTGAATCCAAACCTGTGCAGGTACTTCCTGAAGCATCCGTGGCCAGACAGAAACTATGTCAGTTGGAAGTTAACCTATCCATGCTTTCTCTGTACCCATGTCGTTATGTTTGGTATGAGTCTATGGGTCCACCTTTCCTTGTACCCTCTCTTCTTTCTATGACATTCACTGTCTTCCATCAGCGTTCTAAGGATATCGTTCGGTATGCGCTTGCTAATCTTATGCGCCAGCCTTTGGGTTCTATTAAGTCTCCTCCGGTTCCTTTTCGTATCTAGCGCCTGTGTCCATGCTGGTGCCCCGTAGCGCAATATCGATAGGGTGACGCTTACTAGGAGTCTCCTTTTGCTGCTGCGCGGTCCAAAGCCGTTTGGAATTATTCTGGCCAATGCTGTTGTGGCTTTCATTGCCTTTTCGCACGTGTAGTCCACATGACTACACTCAGATTTTCCCTACTCCTATTTTAAATTTTTGAGCACTGTTCGTTACTGCGTTAAAATGTAAGAAAATATTGGTGAATTATAAGAAAAATTACATTGGAATTAGCAGGTCTTGATTAAACGCTCTTGTTGATTCGTGTATGACTCCACTATAGCACAATATCGAATGACTCGTTTACTCAAATACTTCTTCCACTTTTTCTTAAAAATACAATGATCTGGCAAGATATGATGAGTGCGTTCTATCACATATTCATAATTTCGTAAGTAATTAATTCTCAATACGTAGATTCGGTAATTCAAAAATGTAAATATGCAAGCATGAATGAGGGAAGTACCCACAAAACTCTCCCCGTAAGATAGCAAATTTGAATTATTATCACGCGGTTCCAATCCCGAACTGTGTGAAGTAGCTAATCTCGATTCAAATTATCGATACCCTAGATAAGTTATCAAACAGTGGTTACAATATGTAAGTCCGTGAAATATTTAGGGTAGAACATAAACTAATTTTAAGAACTTTAGAAATTTAGATTCGACAGCAGTGGATCCGAACGCATCGAGTTGTCCGTTATGTGAAAGTAAAGATTGATTGAATTTATTTCACCGCCAAAATTGGCTGAATATTTACATAAAATTTATACATTGATATCACATAAAGATCACGGATGAAAGTATTTTGTCTAAAACTAATTATTTGTCATTTATCCGATTCCTTGTCCAACTCTTCAAATATCACAGCCTTGAATGTCATTCTGTTGTTACTCAACACACTGATTCGAAAAACACGGCTCAATCAACAATTGCATTGTTGTGCTTCGAAAATTGAAGACACTCTGATATCGTGTGAAATTTGGCGTTAACAATTCGTCTGTCACATTACCCTTGTAAATATCAAAAGCTAAACATCGCATCAGCTACATTTCCACGCACTTCCAGACTCTGAAACTTCAGTAGCTTACAACGGTCTTTGTTATGGAGCAAGTCTGTATGATGTTGCATTTTCACGGCTCTCCAACAGGTATATGACGAATTGCTTTTGTATGGATTCTATATCGTCTATATAAACTTGTAATGCTGGGTTCCAAATGCTGGATGCAAACTCCAATCGTGTTCTCACATAGGCTAGGTAGAGTATACGCTGCGTATCCTTTGTAAAATTGCCATTAGAATAATGTTTGATACATCCAACCATCTGACGACCTTTCATTGTCATTTGTTCAATATGATGACCGAGGTGAAACTTTTTATCGACCAAAACGCCCAAATCATCGCTGCGGTACGCACTGAATATATAACATTTTTCAACGTTGAAAGACAGTTCGCAGCATTCCAATTCATTATGTTATCGATATCTTCTTGCATTTGTTGTTTGTCAATGTGATCCCTTATGATCATTGCTAGTTTGACGTCGTCCGCAAACAGCAACGTGTATGCAAATTTAACAGCCTCCACTAAGTCATCAATAAATACCGTGAACATCAGAGGTTCAAGCGAACTTCCAGGAGGAACCCCAGATTTTTTTTTCAAAAGCACCATTTATTTGGTATGGATAGTACAATCTTTACAAAATTTGTCAATTTATTACTACAGTTGAGTTGTACTAAAGAAATTTTGAAGAAATATTTTCAGTAAGACGCCAGATGACGAATCAATTAATATGGATTTGGCTTTACCGATCTGCACGAAGTTTGTTCTGCCGATGAGAAATTGACATACCCATCTTGCACTCTTCTTCCCGATTCCAAATCTGGCCAACTTTGTCGAAGGCAGATTTATAGTCACCGTAAAACACGTCGAGTAGGTTAATGTATTCGAATGCTTTGTGTGCGAGCATAGACAAACACAACAAATTTGTAACCACAGATTTCCTATTCCTGAACCCATATTGAGCACTTTTTAACTGCGGCTGGATCTTTTCGCTCAGTTTCCGTTTTCGCAATTTCGTGAATCTTCGTAACGATTGTTTGAATAGCAATAACTCTCTAGTTCTGTACATCGGCTTTTCCACCCTTCCTCTTGTAAACTGGTACGATACGTCATATTTTTGATGCTGCTGCTATGTGTATGGCTGCTTCGATATCAAATAATGACACACTCATTTCCTCATCACCATTTATCGGAACGTAAATGTCGTCAAAATCCTAATTTCCATCGTCCCAATTCCATCATATAATGATTCAAAGTAGTCAGCAAACAATTCGGTTATTTGTTCAGTACTTCTTCCAGCTCTTTCACCGTAGTGCATTGCGTTTGGATAACTATCAGTTCCCCCATTTATTTTAGCGAATTTCCAGAATTCAGGTGGATTCGATTTTATATTGGCTTGCGTTTGACTGATATATTCATTGTAACGGCGGTTGTTCTCATCATTAAAAATCTTTTGCGCTGTTTCAAACTCAGTCATAGATCCAGTTCCGGCGGTTTTTCGTTTGTATAATTTGTCCCTACGATTTTTCAAACGCTGCAGTTCCTGCGACCACCATTTAGGCTTGTTCGAATACTTTTTGATCCTTGTTTTGGGAACATTCTGTTCAATGAGAGACTTCATGGTTTGAACAAAGAATTCGTAGGCTGTATCGACGTCTCGTATGTTGTTTTCGTGTTGGAAATTAATTGATTCTAGCTGCTGAGCCATTCTCTCATAATTTCCACGTTTATACCGATAAATTGTAATTTTTTCCATCGGTGTTGTCGAAATCGAACAATCTACTATCACTTCATACGGGATGTGATAGAGATCTTGTTGTGCTTCTTCAACGATGGTATTGCTATCCTTATTGAGTGTGAAATCAGCAGGATTATTGACGAAAACTAAATCCAGTACGCTCGATGCTATGTTTCGGATGTTGGATAGCTGTGATAACGGTAGGCTCATCATTTTGTCCAAAAATAGCTAATCTCGATTCAAATTATCGATACCCCAGATAGATAGATAAGTTATCAAATAGTGGTCACAATATGTAAGTCCGTGAAATATTTAGGGTAGAACATAAACTAATTTTAAGAACTTTAGAAATTTAGATTCGACAGCAGTGGATCCGAACGCTTCGAGTTCTCCGTTATGTGAAAGTAAAGACACAGAAGAAATGGTCGAGTGTGAAGGGTGTAAGAACTGGTACCACTTCCAATGTGTCAACGTCGACTCATCAGTGGCCACGGTCGAATGGAGGTGTGGGAATTGCATCGAGAAGATGACGAATACCAGCAATCCCTCAATCCGTTCCTCAACGTCGTCGAAACGTCGGAGCCTCCTTCAGTAAGAGAAATTAGCTAAAGAAAAGGCAATTCAAGACAGGGTGCTTGAAGAAAAATCAAAACTGGCTCACCAACAAGCAGACGTCGACTCCAGATTTCTAGAAAGGGAATACGCAATATTGGAAAATATTGCAGACCCCGAGGACAATGAATTAGAACAAGACGGAAAGGATGGGAAGCCTGAATATGTTTCTGATTGGCTTGAGGATACAAGAAACAAAAATATAGCTGGCAATTTAGGCGCGGCATCGCAAGAGTCGGATGTATTGAAGTTGCTTGGTTTCGAAACCGTCGATGATGAAACTAGAAACAAAGGATAGAAAAACTCATTTCCAGTAAAGTGCCAACCCTCACGAACATCCCATTGCGGCCACCGAAACGAATCCAATTCTTACTGCCACCAGATAACAATTCTCCGAACATATAAATTGATCTTAAGGCCGCCGACACATTCGTCCACGAACGCTACATCTAGAGCTGCAGTCCCTTCCTCACTGACCGAAGTATCAAATCATTCGATCAACAGAATCATTTAGTGGAAGTCTCCATCAGCACCAGCGATGTGGGAACGGACGGGAACCCTTCAACGACCACTTCGCAATGTGAGAACCGCTCGTCAATTGACTCAAGTCTAATGAACCGAGATCCACTTCAACTTGAAGTGAACCTAAAAGATCTACCAATAATTCAATCCGGATTTATGAGCGAACCGCTAGTACCCGTCGTTCCGGCCTCCAGGGCTGATAGCTCGACAACCACCGTCCGCAGAGAAAATAGTCCACCAACAACCCATCTCAGCGACTGCAATTGATCAACATCAATATACATCCAATCCGACACAACAGAACGCATTATTTGGTGGATATGCTCAATAGTCGAACCCAAATTACAGTTCGTGCTATACATACCAAAAACCAGTATACGCACCTAACACGTCATGCAATGGAATTAATCAACTTCCGGTTGCGACTTACGGCTTGAGTAATACGTCGAATTTCGGTGGGAGCGGTCCCAATCAGCAACTGCTGTTGGTCACATATGATCCTGCATTGAACCCTCAACAACTGCCTCCGACTCGTCTACAGTTAGCCGCCAGGCAAGCTATGCCAAAAGAATATCCAAAGTTCAGCGGAGACCCGGAAAGGTGGGCTCTGTTCGGAAATGCATATGTCAATGTCACGACAACTTGTGGCCTATCTAACGGAGAAAATCTATCTCGGTTGGAAAAATGCTTGGAGGAACCCGCACGTAAAGTGGTAAAAAACGAGGCCCGAATCAGTATCAGTATAAGTATCAGTATAATGGAGTCATACGTTCATACGGTCGCCCTGAGGCGAGCATTGATGCCCAAAACAGAGCTATCAAAAATGAAGCACCACCGGAGATGAACAAAATTGAAACGTTCATAGACTTCTCTATGTCGGTTCGAAACGTCACGTGCGAGATACAAAAATCCGGTGTGTGGCAGTATCTCTGGAATCCGCAGCTGATGCAAGAATTGCTCGACAAATTACCGCCCCAAATGCGAATGGATTGGGAGCAAATAAAAATGATGAACCCTAACACAAATTTAGGCACATTCAGTGACTGGTTGTACGTCAAATCCCAATCCGCATGCGCTGTGACGCTTCCATTTGTAGAGAAGAGAAACAGCAAATTGAACGGCCATATCAACACTCACTCTAAGGACAACAGCTTAAACAAAAGATCTCATCAAATTCTAATGGGAAGTGCAACAATATCTCGTTGGTCTGTAGAAACCTAAGTTTCTAACTTATAATTGAAACTAGAACGCTGTGAGTTTTATAATAATTTTATTTTGATGTTATCGGATCGAGCGCTGGTGATGGAATGAAATATGATTCTGAGTGAGAGATATGGATATGATACGATGTTGTAGTAGTGAGCGGCGGCGGTCACTACATAACTCACCTCTTTAAAAGAAAAATTTTTTAAATGAAATTTTGAAAAAAAAAAATTATCTATAATTTAAAACACAACATCACTGCACCTCACTACACTACATGTCACCACGCCTCACTACATCTCACTACACCTCACTACATCTCACTACACCTTACTACATCTCAGTACATTTCACTACACTACACCTCACTACACCTCACTACACTTTAGTGCATCCCACTACATCTCACTACACCTCAGTACATCTCATTACACTACACCTCAGTACATCTCACTACACTACACCTCACTACATTTAGAGAGATTGTTGGAAGAAACTGTGCCAAGAGGCAGAGACGAACCCGTGGGGCAAAGTGTTCAGAACAGTAATGACGATGATGAAAGGTACATTGGGGCCAAAAGAAAAGTGCCCGGATAGGCTAGGTGTCATAGTGAGAGAGCTCTTCCCACAGCACGAACAGATCACATGGCCGCAAACTCCTTATGACGATGAAGCGGAAGACAGACTTGAACGGTCGATCACTGTAGAAGAGATCCAGAGGGCTGCACAAAAGCCAAAAAATAACAAAGCGCCAGGACCAGATGGAATCCCCAATATAGCTCTGAAGACAGCAGCATGCGCAAAGCCTAACATGCTCAGATTGACAATGCAGAAGTGCCTCGACGACGGATATTTTCCTCAAATATGGAAGAAACAGAAGCTGGTCTTAATACCAAAACCAGGGAAACCGCCAGACAAGCCATCATCATATAGACCTATATGCTTGTTGGATGGGTTGGGAAAAATGCTGAAAACCGCGATCCTGAATAGACTAAGAAAACACACGGAGGGCGAGCACGGACTGTCGGACGAACAATTCGGATTTCGAAAAGGGAGATCGGCGATTGAGGCCATTAAAAAAGTCATAGAGACCACCGACAAGGCGCGGAAGCAAAAAATACGGGGTAACCGCTTCTGTGCTATAACGACGATAGACGTTAGAAATGCCTTTAATAGCGCAAGCTGGATAGAGATAGCCAAGGCGCTACATGTCATGAGAGTCCCCGATTACCTCTGTAGGATACAGAAAAGCTATTTCGAGCGACGAGTACTAACGTACGATACTAATGAAGGGAAAAAGACAGTCGACATCACAGCTGGAGTACCACAGGGATCCATATTAGGACCAACGCTGTGGAATGTTATGTATGACACAGCGCTGAGGCTGAAGCTGCCAAGATGTGCTAAGA
>CM055406.1:81931376-81957281 GCA_029228625.1 Pseudolycoriella hygida
GGAATGTTATGTAGGACACAGCGCTGAGGCTGAAACTGCCAAGATGTGCTAAGACGATTGCTTTTGCCGACGACTTGATCCTCACGGTATCCGGAACGTCGAAGATGGAGGTAGAGGTGGTTACGATGGAGACGCTAGAAACTGTCGAAAACTGGATGACAACGGCGGGGCGGAGGCTGGCCCACCAAAAAACTGAAGATCATGCTAGTAGTAACTGCAGAAAAACCGAACGAATCAGTTTGAACATTGACGGGGAAGAAATCACATCCACTCGCCAATTAAAATACCTTGGAGTTGTGCTGGACGACCGCAGAAATTTTAATAGCCATGTGGACTACACGTGCGAAAAGGCAATGAAAGCCACCGCAGCATTGGCCAGAATAATGCCAAACGGCGTTGGACCGCGCAGCAGCAAAAGGAGGCTCCTTGCAAGTGTCACCCTATCGATATTGCGCTACGGAGCACCAGCGTGGATACAGGCGCTAGATACGAAGAAGAATCGGAGAAGGCTTAATAGAGCCCAGAGGCTGGCAAGCATAAGAGTAGCAAGCGCATATCGAACAATATCCTTAGAAGCGGTATGTGTTATAGCCGGGACGATGCCCATATGCATAACTCTGACAGAAGACAGTGAATGTCATAGAAAGAAGAGGATGGAGGGTCAAACTACCAAAACAGTTAGGACGAAATTAAGAGCCGAATCACTGAGACAGTGGCAGCAAGAGTGGGACTCCTCGGACAAGGGAAGGTGGACCCATAGACTCATACCAAAAATAACGACATGGGTACAGAGAAAACAGGGAGAGGTTAATTTCCACCTGACACAGTTTCTGTCTGGTCACGGATGCTTCAGGAAGTACCTGCACAGGTTTGGATTCACGGAGTCACCTTTCTGCACGACATGCGATAGGCAGGAAGAGACTGCGGAGCACGTGTTATTCGTCTGCCCCCGCTTCGAACAAGAACGAGGAGAGCTGTTGACTGTGAGTAGGCCAGATGTAAGTGCCGAAAACATAATATCGGAGATGTGCCGCGATGAGGAGGTGTGGATAGTGGCGGATAATGTAGTTGCGAAAATAATGACGAAGCTGCAAATTGCATGGAGAGACGATCAAAGAAGACTGGCAGTTGATCTAAGAGAGGAGGTGCGAAAGCACAGCTCCTCCCCGAAGTAATGCTGTGAGGCGGTTCCGGGGAGAAGAGAGCACGAAGACTAAGGAAGGAGGTTTTAGTTGGTAGGTCATTGAAGAATGGAATCCAACACTACCTTGGTTCAGAAAGACCGGGTGTCTATGAAGATTTCCTCACCCTTATAAAAAAAAACCAGACCCGTTAATAAGTTGGCAGTATTGGACCTTGCAGGACCAGGAACTAAGCTCCTCACCCCTGAGGCCTTAGCAGGGGGTAGTGTTACTGCCAGAAACGACAACTAGATTGAATGTTCCGTCTCTCGCATCTCGCCACCGCAATGCGATACAACTTCGTTCTGATTAGATTTAAGATGTCAAATAAGAAATCAAAATTCCATTCCCACAACGAAAAGAAAACAATTTAAACTAAATGATTGTTTTAGAGTTTATTGAATAACTTGTGAATAATAGTTTATAGTAAAATTCGTGAGTATTCAGTTATAGATACTAGCCGCTATTCGCTCAGTGACAATTCATATTCTATTACAGAAAAAACGATTGTTCACCGGTTGAATTATTATCACGCGGTTCCAGTCCCGAACTGTGTGAAGTAGCTAATCTCGATTCAAATTATCGATACCCTAGATAGATAGATAAGTTATCAAATGGTGGTCACAATATGTAAGTCCGTGAAATATTTAGAGTAGAACATAAACTAATTTTAAGAAATTTAGAAATTTGTAGCATATCAACGATCGCACTGTTACAATAAAACGAATTGAACAATCCATCGTTGGCTCACTCATTTACCGACCACCAAACGATCAACCGAATATTCTATCCGGCTGACTTCCGTCCTACGAATAACAAGATCACTGAGGCTTTCCGCTTCGCTTCGGTTTCTCTTCTCTCGCCAATTGAAGGTCGATGTTCTGAGGATTTTGTGCGTATTTTTCCGATTTCGTCTCTGGTTTTTGTTTCGGTCCCGAACTTGTTTATTTTTTATAGATCTGATTGTTCGTTTTATGCGTTAGAACTTTTATTGCACCGTAATTATTTTGCTCACTTTTCGTTCAATTTTCTTGTCTCTTTTTTGAAAGCTTTCACCAGATTTGATAGTTACACCTAAACACATAAAGCAGTAGGTGTCCAAGGTAGCCCAGAACGTCACCTTTCACTTGACTATGCTCACTAATGGCTCCAAGTCTGCGTCTGGGTGCTACGGGGAGGAAAGGCCGTAGCAGAACTTCTCATTTGTTTACAAAGAAATTTTCACGTGCTGGAGTTCGAATGGCCGTTCCTTGAGAACGCAGGCTTGGACTCATTGGGCACTACGTGTCCAAGGTAGACCAGAACATCACCTTTCACTTGATTATACTCACTAATGGGTCCAAGCCTGCGTTTGGGTGCTACGGGGAGGAAAGGCCGTAGCAGAGCTTCTCATTTGTTTACAAAGAAATGTTCACGGGCTGGAGTTCGAATGGCCATTCCTTGAGAACGCAGGCTTGGACTCATTGGGCACTATGTGCCCTAGGTAGCCTAAAACATCACCTTTTAATTGACTGTACTCATATATGGGTCCAAATCTGCGTAAAAAAGCTTAAAAAAAAAATACATTCGCAGTTCCGAACCAGCGACCCCTAACTCTTGACGCAACAATAAACGCACAACTCCATCTGCGAATTTGTTTTTGATTATTAAAATGACATAATTGTAAGGTTTGACATACATGTAATTTGTTTATCCGACACCTCACTGCGAAAGAGTTGGTGCCTAGCGGAAAAATATTCAAATGAAATAATGGCGAAAATATTAACTATAATTTTGCAATTTCCAGCAAAGAAAATGCTTCCATCTCTTTAAATATTTTTTGTCGAATATTGAGAAGAGAGACATTAAGAGTGTGTTCACTTTTGATGAGCGAATTCTCTTACGTGCACGCATACTGTCACGGGCTGGTTCTCTCACGCTCTAACTTCACAGCAATATTTGTTGACCATTTTGAATGTGTGTGTGTCGATGGTTACGGTTTCCTCCTGGTGATTCGAAGGCGTGATGATCATATATTTCGTCTTTTCGTCATTAAATTTCAACCCAAGGTCGGTACCTTTCCTCTCCAAGGCCATAAACAACCAAATTTCGTCCAAGTTTGTCGAGGTCGTCTGCGAAACCTACCAATTGACGCCTAATTTGATTCCACACATCGTCTATGCTGTGTTGCTCACTGATCATTTCTTCAATAATTTTTCTCTCCAAAATATCCACGTATTTTTGTTTAATGTCTTCGTTTTGCAGTTTTTCAACGTCCCACTTTTTCAATGCCTGTTGTCGGTTGTGTTGGACCGATATGCGAGACCTAACAACCACTTTAACGAAGTAGTGGTCAGAACCAATATTTGGTCCTTTACAGCTCCTGACATCTAATACATTTGAACAGTGACGCACATCTATCAATCTGGTTTTTGGTTTGTCCATCAGGTGATACCCATGTCGCTTTGTGGATGTTTTCCCATGTAGGATTACTCATATAATCCGCTTATAGAAATGAAATGTGAATTCGATTTTAATAACAAGTTTTAACGATTAAAGTACTGAGAAATGTAAAAAAAAAAAAATACAAAAATTCAACTAGGATTCTTCACAGGTTAACTGCTCGGAAACAACTAACTCTTCTCTCTCGTATCAAAATCAAAATTGTAAAGGACAATAATTAAATGAAAGTAATAGAAAATAATAAATTGACGTGCCCGACTAAAGATACCTGTTCCCACACGGCCATCCTGAATTTAATCATCTGCCTCAGATGATGAATTGGAATCTGCCTCCTCTTGAGTTGCTCAAGGCTTCATTAGATCTGCGTAATAATAGTCCAAGAGAGTATGGAACAGGTTTCATGGTTTTCGGCACAGCTAGAAACGCGGTGATTGGTTTCAATCCTGTTGAAGAGCGATTGTGCTCTCTACGGATAAGAGGAAAATTTTTCAACTATACTTTTATTAACGCCTACGCACTCTCGAAGGAAAAAGACAACGAAGCGAAGGAGCTATTTTACGAGAAACTGGTGGAGATATATGAGGGATATTATAAATGCGCACATTAAATATTCGAAAGTACCTAAAAGAAATTGGAATTGGAATATGCATTTACCTAAAACAAATTCAAATTAGAAAGAGACTATTTGCACATACCTTCGGCTATTTGCACACAGTGTAAATAGCCAACAATATATAGAAGAGACTATTTGCACAATGTGCAAATAGCCAACAATATATAGAAGAGACTATTTGCACAATGTGCAAATAGCCAACAATACATAGAAGAGACTATTTGCACACTTAGACGTAGTACTAATGCTAGTTTCCTTACCCAAAAACTTTTTGTGACATTTTGCGAAAGGAAAACTTTCTTACCTTCGTTATCTACCTAGCTTTTATAGCACTTTTTCGTGACATTTCGTAAAAGCAAAAGTTTCCCAACTTTGTTAGCCACCTAGTTTTTGTGATATTTTGTAAAAGTAAAAGTTCCCTAGCTTCGTTAGCCAACTAGCTTTTCGTAACGTTTCATTAAAGCGCAAATGCCGTAGTTTCGTAGGCCACCTAGTTTTCGTGACATTTCGTAAAAGGAAAACTTTTCCATATACATGTACAAATACATATACATATCATGTACATATTATAAAGTTGATGAAAAATTACATTGAAAACTTTCTGAAACTGAACGGTTGATTAACAAAAATTGAATGTGAGTTGAAATGTACAGAAAGCTCAAGGGATAGAGCACCCGCCCGGAAAGCGATGATGTGCTGGTGCGGTGGTTCGACTCCCCGCCTGTACAAATTTTTCTTCTCACATTTAATTCCTTTCTATAAAAAATCCAAATTATTGAATTAAATTTGACGAAAAAAAATTGTCCTTGCATAGGCAAGAGAACTACGCCCGAAAAAGAAAACTTTCTTCTTTGTGTAAGAGTTTTGGTTGAATGTCACGTCTTTCCATGTGCAAATAGTCTCTTCTATATATTGTTGGCTATTTGTGGCACACTGTGTGCAAATAGCCAACAATATATAGAAGAGACTATTTGCACAATGTGCAAATAGCCAACAATATATAGAAGAGACTATTTGCATAATGTGCAAGGAGTCTTTTCGTTCAAATTATACCTTAAAAAAAAGAATTTTACCTAAAGATAAGTCCATTAACCTAATGACAATTGCAAAAAAAAGTAGGAGTTTCTCCTATTACGAAATGTCCCAAAAACCTCGGTGGCAAACAAAACTAGAGAATTAGCGCTTTGTACGACGGACACGACGTACTTAGATCGTTGTGGTAACAGTGAATATTTATGAGGAAAACATTTGTTTATCTGTAGAAGAAGAAAACATTTATTAAGCAAATAAAGAAACTGCCTTCGTAACAAAGGTTGCACTAATACACAGTATATCGATCTATCTTAGAGACAATCGTTTTACAAACAATAAGCCGAATTTAAATTCATTGTCGAAACTTACTTTAGTTATATATATGTTGGTTAATTATGTGGATCGTCTTAAGTAGAATCAGCTCTGAGAGCTTTTTTAACTTAGATTTGTCTATTTTAAATTGATCAAAAAAACAAAAATTGAACAAATAAATAATTGGTAATTGACTAATTTTTCATTTGCAGTTACAGATTTAGTTTTTGATAAGAATAATTTTTTTTAGGTAAGAATTAATTTTTTTTTGCAATTGTCATTAGGTAAATGGGCTTATCTTTAGGTAAAACTCTTTTTTTTAAAGGTATAAATTGAATTTATTTAAGGTAAATGCAGATTAAACTTTCCGTAAAGTGTAAATACTTTTTGGTAATTCCAATTTCTTTTAGGTGGTTTCGAATATTTAATAGGTAGTTTATTACATCCCGATGTATGATGGAGCACCGAAACGTGACATTAAGATTCTACTTGGAGATCTGAATGCCAAGATAGGTCGCGGAGTCTTCTATCGTCCCACAATTGGTAAATACAGCCTCCATGAAAACTCTAACGACAACATCCCAAAATACGCTACAATTGCAATGCCGCTTTCCGGCTTGACCAAAAAGGATGTTAAATTTGAGTTTGGAGACGAAGAACAAGAAGCCTTTACCCAGTTGAAAGCTCGGTTGTGCGATAATCCGATGTTGAAGTTGTATGACACTGAAGCGATGAAGACGGAGGTACAAACTGACGCAAACAAGTCTGGGTTTGGAGCCGTATTGATGCAAAGGGAAAGCGAAGATCAGAAGATGCTCTTGGTCTACTATCTAAGCTACAAAACGACGCCTGTACAAAAAAAAGCATACTTTTTCGATCTACAAAGCCTTGAAGAAGCTACGAGTTTATCTGTTGGGATTAAAATTTGAACTATTTACCGATTGCCAAGCTTTTGAGAGGTCAATGCTAAAAAAAGGATCTCTGATGAATTGCATTGCATTTTATTGTCTTCTATCTTCTAGATGAGATGGAAAAAGAGCGTCTATGACTGCTGTCATAGACCTCGTTAAAAACCATCAAAACGTAAGCGTATCTGTACAAATGTCCAAATCAAAAAGCAAAAAACGTCAAAAAGCAAAAAATCAAAAAACGTCAAAAAGCGACATAGATAAGAAAAAATCAAATTCAATAAACAACAAACAACAAATAGTTAAGATCGAGTAAATCTAAGTCAAAAATCTAAAGAAAAAAATCCGTCAAAAGTGAAAAAGCAAATTCAACTAAAGCGTATCGTAAAAAATCGTATATCGTCGTAAATCGTATCAAATAAATCAGTCGTCATAGAATACGTCGTCGTGTTATCATCGAAGTGGAGCCAGAATGTAGTAACGGCCGGCCAATTGCAGAAACTCCGGCGAAAAGTAAACTGTGCAATCAGAAAATAAATTTATTTTTTGGAGAACATCAGATAAATTAAAAAGGTTAATCACCGGGTAAGTGCTTTCGGTTTTAAATGATATTTATGGGAAAATAATTTGGGAAAATTGTTGGAAACTGCGATCCTGAATAGACGAGCACGGACTGTCAGACGAACAATTCAGATTTCGAAAAGGGAGATCGGCGATTGAGACCATTAAAAAAGTCATAGAGATTACCGACAAGGTGTGGAAGCACAAAATACGGGGTAACCGCTTCTGTGCTATAACGACGATAGACGTTACAAATGCCTTTGATAGCGCGAGCTGGATGGAGATAGCCAAGGCGAACCGATTATCTCTGTATGATTCTGTAGCTATTTCGAGGTACGAGTACTAACGTACGCAGAGGCGCCGAGTTCACTTTCGGCTTTTGGGTGCGATGCACAAAGGCATCGTTCATAAATTACGTAACGCTAGAGTGGGAGGGGGTATGAGGCTAGAGTTACGGTTCTAACAAAAATGGGTCATAATTGACACTTTTTTCGTCACAGGTAAATGGGGTCTAGAAATCCTGATTTTTTATGCTACGTGCTTTTTTTTGTAATTTCGCAAAATAGAAAATTTATGTGAAGCAACGGAATCCATTTCAAACTTTACTCGTTTAACTAATAACTAAAGCGATTTATTCTCAAATTATATGAAGATCCATACAATAAAGGAAAAACAGAATGTCTCAATTCAATGCTTTACTCAAAGCAAACATATTACCTCTGGCTGCTCCACCTCGGCTAATAAAATCATCCATGATAAGATCCATATCTAAAGAATCAAAGATGTCTTTATGAACGTACAAAATTGCATAATCGTTTAACTTCTTCTGACCAGTATTTGCCCGTAAATAAGTCTTTATCCGTTTCAATACAGAAAATGATCGTTCAGCTACGCAAACCGATTGTGGAGACGTTAGAAGCAATCTAATAAATTTAGTATACTCACAAAACATTTCACGAATATCGCGTTTTTCTTGCAGAAAAATTTGAAGTTGTGATAAGTCTTTGAATTTTTTTCGCTTCACTTTATCCAAATCGAAAAACATTTGACGATGTAAGACTAGACGTTGTAAATCGAAATCAC
Organism: Pseudolycoriella hygida; assembly: GCA_029228625.1. Lineage (NCBI taxonomy): Eukaryota > Metazoa > Arthropoda > Insecta > Diptera > Sciaridae > Pseudolycoriella > Pseudolycoriella hygida. Next base: position 81,939,509 of record CM055406.1, read on the forward strand.
ATTTGTCGTTGCAAATTAAATAATTTTTGATTTTGTCAATTTCACAATTATTCGTTGCAAAGTCTTCCATTTCACTCAATATTTTGTATGTTTCACAGTCAAATCGGATATCCAAGCTTGACAAAATCTGATCAATAACACGAAAATAAATCACTCTATACTTTTCTTTCGGTGTAGCCGGAAAATGTGCTGTATGTGTGTGCTGGTCCAATTTCTTTGGTGGTAGTCGCTTTCTCAGTAGAATAGGCTCGTCCAACTCGTATTTTTCTGCCTCAGTGCAACAATCTCTCCAAATTTCATCGAACTTGGTGTGCGATCGCTGCGAACTCAAGCACTCCTTCAATAATTTTACACGCCTTATCACGCTTTTGAAATTGGTTGGGGTGGCTTGCAACGTTTCATTCAGGGATTCTACTCTTTCCAATGCAGCAATTGTGCATTTCAACAAAATCAGCGTTTCGAATCGAGTAAGGTAAGTCAAAAAGCCTCTAGCTTTAACTCCTCCATCTCCCGGCGCGTGACTAGTTTCGTCACAAAATTTCAAAATTCTTTGATAATTTTCATCCGATCTTCTGAGCGATTCATCTCTAACACACCATCTCGTCGGACAGAACAGATTCAATGTCGATGGTCGATGCGTGTTTGCTATTTGTTCTTCATCCTCTTCATCATTTTCGTCATATAATTGAATATTTTTGAAAGCATTCAATCTTTTGGGCGACGCTCTAACGAACGTAACCAATTCTCTCATGTTTGATAGGAAATCGGCAATTTCCGGTATTTCGGTCATTGCGTCCTTTGCCACAAGAGATAAATTGTGCCCTGCACAATGGGTGTATAATGCCCTAGGCTCAATTTCTCTGAAACGGGTTTGCAATCCCGTAATACAGCCGCTGACGTTGTATGTTCCATCGTAACACTGTCCTCTGCATTTATTCATCGGTAAAGTAAGATTTACCAACGAGTCTTTAACGATGGTGAATAGTGTCTCGGCATCAGTTTTTGGAGTGTCATAGAACCCTAGGAACATCGCTCGAATCGTTAGTAGCCTGACCGTATCATCCAAGACTTCAACAGGTGATCATCAATTGATCGTAAGTTCAACAGCTGGATGAAATTGGGTTTGTTTTCTGTGTGGCCTCTGAATGGCAGGCATTGCGCAGCCAAAAACTTGATGGTTTCGAAAATTTTTAGCAGGCAGTGCCGCGCATCGATTCTAGACTTGGCTGACTGAACCGAAATCTGATTTGACACGTTCGTTGTTCTTAGATTCTTAGTCGACGTAACAGCATTTCGATGCAAATCCGATTTTTCGTGATTCTTAAACCGTTCGTGCGCTTTAGCCCAGTTCGAAAATCCTTCTGTAACAAAGGCTTTGTAGATCCGTGCATCATTAATTTTTTTGGATGGAATTCGAATCTTCAAGTCAACATAGCATTCTTTGCACTGAACACAAAACGCTTTATCCAAAATTTGATCGTATGCAAGCCATGGAAAAGTAATTGTCCATTCCGAAACAAACTTCCTTTTGTAACGTAAGGTCGACGGTACTGCAAAAAGAGATGTTTCTGTGAAGCTCTCTTCGCTTTAATTTGTAAACTCGTAATAATGTAATCATGGAAACACGTAACTTACATTCATTATTGTTTGTTGATGATGAAACATCAACGACTTGAGACGCAGTCGTAACTATATGACTGATAGAAATTCCATGACCATCAGATGACGGTTCATCAGACGACGACTCACTCAATTTTATGGCTGTACAATGAACAAGTTATTTCTGATCTCTAAACACAAAAAGTAGCTGAATTTGACTTACTCGAACCAGTTGCCACTTCAGTCGACTTGTTTTCGGCTATACGCCATTGCCTAACAAACTTATCCATTTTTTTAGCTCACAAAAATCGATTTTTTTGAAAATTAACTTTGGTTTGAAAGATTTACGAAAACGTTTTGATTACTACAATGTCAATGATAATGAATAATTCGGCATGACCTTGCTTCTTTGTTTCATTGTAATGACTCCGACAAGTGTTTGTAGATAATCGTAGGGGTAAATCGTAATTCAAGTAAAATTAAATTTTTTTTTTTTTTTGATACTATTGATTAATAGATGCAATTTTATAAAAATTTTGAAGGAATTCCCGTTGGGTGCGCCGCACCCGACGGAATTTTTTGTTGGCAGCAATCGCTGCCATCGACCCCCCATACTCGGCGCCACTGAACGTACGATACTAATGAAGGGAAAAAGACAGTAGACATTACATCTGGAGTACCACAGGGATCCATATTAGGACCAACGCAGTGGAATGTAATGTATGACACAGCGCTGCGCCTGAAACTGCCAAGATGTGCTAAGACGTATGCTTTTGCCGACGACTTGATCCTCACGGTATACGGAACGTCGAAGATGGAGGTAGAGGTGGTTACGATGGAGTCGCTAGAAACTGTCGAAAACTGGATGACAACGGCAGAACTGAAGCTGGCCCACCAGAAAACTGAGATCATGCTAGTGAGTAACTGCAAAAAAACTGAGCGGATCATTTTGAACATTGACGGAGAAGAAATCATATCCACTCGCCAATTAAAATACCTTGGAGTTATGCTGGACGACCGCAGAAATTTTGATAGACATGTGGACTACACGTGCGAAAAGGCAATGAAAGCCACCGCAGTATTGGCCAGAATAATGCCAAACAGCTTTGGACCTCGCAGCAGCAAAAGGAGACTCCTAGTAAGCGTCACCCTATCGATATTGCGCTACGGGGTACCAGCATGGATACAGGCGCTAGATACATAAAGGAATCGGAGGAGACTTAATAGAGCCCAAAGGCTGGCAAGCATAAGAGTAGCAAGCGCATACCGAACGATATCCCTAGAAGCGGTATGTGTTATAGTCGGGACGATGCCCATATGCATACGCTGACGGAAGACAGTGAATGTCATAGAAAGAAGAGAGGGGAGTGACAAACTACCAAAACAGTTAGGACGCAATTAAGAGACGAATCACTGAGACAGTGGCAGCAAGAGTGGGACTCCTCGGAAAAGGGAAGGTGGACCGAGCCAAATTCATCTGAAACGAAGTAAATAGTTTTGGCTTGTGTACTTGATTTTACGCTATAAAATTGAAAAAAAAGGATACGTGTTTTTTTGTGTTGATCAAAAATCGTTTTTTCATGGAGGGCAGAGGGTTTGTTTACGTGGACGGGCCTAAACGTGGAACATTCGGAGTAAGTGGGACCACGAACTGAATGCCCGGAACACACTTTTATCTCAAAGTGTCCTTCTTAGGCTTTAAATTGAGACCATTTGCTGATCTTTCCACTCAAAATTATAGATTACAAGAATTTTTGAAGTTAGCCAGTGACGGCTATTTTCGGAGGCCATGAAACTTTCTTCATATACTTCTGAAACTAGGACGCAAACAAGCTTCTATTGTGCTCAATAATTAAATACTATAATTAGTAATTCATAATTACGCAAACCAGCAATTGAAAAATTTTGAAAATTAGTTCAGAGCCAAATAATGAACCTGAAACGGCCAAGTCGCTAACTAAAATGTTTTAGTTTTATTGAGTTCGAAAAATATTGAAGATTTTTCTAGCAAAACTTATGAAAGATGTCTTACTGGAATGTAAAATAATTGAAATCTGGTTTCAAATAAAGAAAAAAAGCAACCAAATAAAAAACTTTAAAAACCAAAGAAACCCTAAAGAAAAAATTAAAGTTCAGCAACGTCGTCAAATAATCGGAATTTTATTTTTATTTTTGAAGCTTTTTCCATTTTTTTGTTTAAAATCGTACATATTTTCGAAATTAAAAACAATGTCGAGTAAATCATCGTCGAAGAAAACCTCGAGTTCATCTGGATCAGGATCAGGATCAGTACGGTTTCGATCACAAAGCCTCACTGTCGAGGAAATATCCGAAATAAACGGCCCAAAGCTACCATCAAATGGCCAAGTTATAGGGTATTTTTTATTCCTTCACAGAACCGAAAGGGACATTCAAACTGTAGCCAAACTAGTGTTTCATGAAGTTAAAAGATTTTACGACAACGCGCAAATTAGAGTTAGGGACGAGCGAAACAGTATTAAACGAATCAAAAGTTTTTACTACAAATATCATGAATTGAAGAAAGGAATAGACCGAAACAGACCTCTATCCTCAAAAACCAAAACGGATATACGGAATTTCTCCTCAACTCAGGACGACTTCTTTGATATATCTCATAACGACGCTTTAGATACTTTGGACGACAAGACGAAACAGTTTTTATTGAGCCAGAGGCTTCCAGGGCGCGAAGGTATCTTATTTTGTTTTTGAATATTTTACTTTAGCCGTTAGCGTTGAAACATCCTTTGAAGGTACAATGGATAACATATCTGAAAGACATCCTGGTCCCTCCTTTGGTAACCTTAGCGTTGTTAGGGAAGAGGAAGTTCTGAAGAAGACAACCGAAAAAGAAAGTCCGTTGCCATCAGAAATGTTAGTATTTTAATTTTTATGACCTGAATATTCAAGTTTGTAAACTTGTAAGCTAACTTAATCGATTCTCCTTGCTATCAATAGAAGCAGTGGTAGTTCCATTATGGATGATACGCAACGTGATACAAGTTTTGTGTTACAATCGAAAGAGCTTCCGAAAAGAAAAATAATTAATGAAGAGATAGTCCAGGTATTGGACTCTTGCAAAATTGGAAATCCATGTGCTATGCGCCTAATTTCAGAAACTTTAAAATCTGCGGGACTTGATATAAATAGATTTGTGCTGAGTTCGTCAAGTTTAAGCCGAAGTCGTCACTCGACCCGAAACGAATTGTTTTTTAGGATAAAGGATGTAAGTAAGTTTCTCTGCTTCATATTTTTAATTTTCTTTAGCATTTGACTAAATTGTGACAGGATTTTGTCAGAGAGGGTGACGGAAAAGTGGTACAGCTTCACTGGGATGGTGCCTATTTCGAGTAAGAAAGGAATTGATATTGCGCAAACCGTGTACGACCTTATATGCGAATGGGAACTTGAATCTTTTGTCGAATCGTGCTGTTTTGACACAACGAATACAAATTCGGGTCGAAAAATGGTGCTGCAGTCAAATTGGAAGAACTCATGGGAAAATCGCTAATCTTTGTGCCCTGTCGACACCACATTTATGAATTGATTCTAAGACTAGTGTATGAGTCATATATAGGAACAACTAGCGGACCCACCGTTCCACTTTTTGACCGTTTTAAAGAAAGATGGGCGGCAATAGATGAATCCAAATACCAGCCGGGTATCATGGTTGCATCGCTATCGAAATCGTTAAAACCCATTAAACAGGAAATAGAAGCTTTTGCCTATATTCAAATGAGAAAGGATATTTGCAGGTTTGGGTTCAATTTGTTGAAAGCGTGTTAAAAACGTACTCAGCATTTGTTTATAGGTCGGATTATCGTGAATTTTTGGAACTTGTTCTACTTTTTCTTGGGGCGCATGTCGATCGAAGAAAAGAAAGCACCAATTTGTTTCACTTGCCTGGGCCAGACCACCACGCAAGATGGATGTCAAAAGCGATATATGCTTTAAAAATCTTTTTGTTTCGCGATCAATTTCAAATGACTGCGTCGGAACAATTCGGTTTAGAACACGTCTGTTCATTTATTGTCAAGTACTACGTTAAGCTTTGGTTTGGTTCCCCATCTGCAGCGAAAGCGCCAGTACAAGACTTGAATTTCCTGAAGGCAATGATAAATGATTATAAAACTGTTAACGAAAACTAGTGCCATGCAATTATCAAAAAATTTAGCGGCCATTTATGGTAACTATCTGAGGAATTAGTGGGGTTGTCGTTTTTCGACTCAAGTTTCCCCCCGAAGATGTTAACAAAAATGGTGAAAAAATTGGGTTTAGACAACAACGAAGATTCGGATGACGAAGAATCTATTGCTCAAAATTCGCATCGAGTACTTACTATCCAATTTGGAAGAAATTTTGTCAACTTATGCCAAAAAAGATATGAGCGATTTTGTGACGATTAACACCATAATTTTTTTTAAACGAATGAAAATCAACACCGAATTCCTGAAGTCCCCACCGCGACAATGGAATCAAATTGATTCTTACGCGAAGGGTAAAGAAATTGTACGACAAATAAAAGTTGTAAACGACACTGCTGAAAGAGCAGTGAAGTTGATGTCAGAGTATAACAGGGAGTTGACGAAAAGTGAATCAGAGCTCCAATACATCATTACAATAACCGACACCTTTCGAAAGGAACATAGCTCTTTCTTGAAAAAAGTTTTGGCTCAAGCAATGACGAGAAATTAATAGTTCAAAGTAATTAAATATCTAACAAAATCAAATATTTTTTCTATTCGTAGAGACTCTTGCAAATAAAACTAAAACATTTTAGTTAGCGACTTGGACGTTTCAGGTCCATTATTTGACTCTGAACTAATTTTCAAAATTTTTCAATTGCTGGTTTGCGTAATTATGAATTACTAATTATAGTATTTAATTATTGAGCACAATAGAAGCTTGTTTACGTCCCAGTTTCAGAAGTATATGAAGAAAGTTTCATGGCCTCCGAAAATAGCCGTCACTGGCTAACTTCAAAAAGTCTTGTAATCTATAATTTTTAGTGGAAAGATCAGCAAATGGTCTCAATTTAAAGCCTAAGAAGGACACTTTGAGATAAAAGTGTGTTCCGGGCATTCAGTTCGTGGTAATAGTCGCAGGGGTCCCACTTACTCCGAATGTTCCACGTTTAGGCCCGTCCACGTAAACAAACCCTCTGCCCTCCATGAAAAAACGATTTTTGATCAACACAAAAAAACACGTATCCTTTTTTTTTCAATTTTATAGCGTAAAATCAAGTACACAAGCCAAAACTATTAACTTCGTCTCAGATGAATTTGGCTGGACCCATAGTCATACCAAACATAACGACATGCGTACTGAGAAAACATGGAGAGGTTAACTTCCAACTGACACAGTTTCTGTCTGGCCACGGATGCTTCAGGAGGTACCTGCACAGGTTTGGATTCACGGAGTCACCTTTCTGCAAGACATGCGAAAGGGAGGAAGAGACTGCGAAGCGCGTGTTATTTGTTTGCCCCCGTTTCGAACAAGTACGAGGTGAGCTGATGACTGTGAGTAGGTGAGATGTAAGTGCCGAAAACACAATGTCGGAGATTTGCCGCGATGCGGAGGTGTAGAAAGTAGCGGATAATGTATTTGCGAAAATAATGGCGAAGCTGCAAATTGCATGGAGAAACGATCAAAGAAGACTTCCAGTTGATCTGAGAGAGTAGCTGCGAAAGCACAGCTCCTCCCCGAAGATGACACTAGCGGAACCTAGCCCGATAGGAAATAATGGAATTCAGATTCAAAATATTTGAGTCGGAATTTAAAAAGTGGCATCATACGTTTTTAAAACACAAATCCTCTGTTGGCTAATGCATTTAATGAGGCTGCACTATTCTATTTTGCCAATTTAGATAATTTTCAGTAATTTTCAAATTCACGAAGAAATAGAATAAATAAAATAAAATATTCGTTTCGTTAGAAAAACAGACATAATATGACAAGGGGGAGAGAGGTATCTAAAAAGTCTAAAAAAGCAGACGTCATTTTGGACGGTCTCGAAAAGATTTACTCGAGTTATGTACAAAAGACCAAAAACCACTTAAACGGCCCTAGCTCGGCGGCACTTGGGCCGACAGTGCCCAGATTCAATTCCAGAAAAGATATTTCGATTACCTTTCAGGGAAAAAAAGTTTTTGAAAATCGGTTTAGCTTTACTCAAGTTATCGCGGTGACGGACGGACATTTTTTTTATTATTGATTCGTCATCTAAGGACCATGATCGATGCTCCCCCCTGTCATATCCCATCCCGTCATGCATTATCCTGTGAAAGGATCAGACGAGAACGTGAGAAACTAAATAATTCCAGGAAACCCGGCGTCAATAAAACACCCACGACGTTCGGAAAATTTCCTGTGAACAAATAAGTCATCATATCAATGCAAGTGCAGTATATGTTGCCTTATTTCATTTAAATCTGCGGAACAAAGAACATATTTGTCATATGTATCCGCTACCTCACAAATTGTTTTGTCTAGAACAGAATGAACACTTTAAAGGAATGCATGTGAACGAATGTGGAGATATCTCACCGTCGCGTCGTGGGCGATGAGAAAGAAAAAGCGTTCGATCTGCCATTTTTGCAAAGCATAAATACCTGTAGCGACCGAGAATCGAATCGGAACGTAGTTACGAGGGGTACCCTGAAAGTTTCGGGAATCGGCTATTTCTGACACGTAAAAGCATTTGATATGAATTTTATTGGAAAATTTCATCATTTCTAAGTATATTGCACACTTAACATCATAAAAAAATTATTCGTTGTAAGTGGATAAATTTATCAAAAAAAAGGCGTCGGCCATTTTTGAAAATGGAAATTTTTTTTTGAACTTCTGCTAGTTTTCGATTTTTTTTTCTGTAGTTTAATTTTTACAGAAGTATTTCATGTATGTACGTGGAAAGTATGATCGATCTAGATATTTTTAAATTATACACGCGAACTTTAAATTTTGACATATATTGGTAATGAGTCAGCTCAAAAATATCGACCTCTGACGGATCAAACGTTCCTAAGACCTATCTGAAAATATATTTTTATCAATAAATCATCGTTGGCGTTACGTTGGACTCCCAACTACCCGAATAGTTCAAGTTTATGTAAAATAATTGTCAATTCACAGATAAAATCATCGATCTCTGAGTGTGTGTCCTTGTAAAATTTCATGTGACTCTAATTCCTTCGATTTCTCCCGATATAGGTAATGAATTGAGTTAGGATTCTTTGTGGACATATATTTGTGTTTATGAAATGGAGCACATCCTTTGCCACATCATTAATAACATCCAAATAGTAGTAAACTTTGGTAGAACGGCTAAAAACGTGATATTGCTGACTAACGGTAAAACGGCTGTCTTTTGTAATGAATGCCTTTTTGAGATCCCTATTCCTTCCCTGAAGAGAATATTATCATTTGTCAGAATTTGTGTGACTGCAACTTATGATGACATGGCTTGAAAGTCGAAAAAAAAGATCAAATTTATAATTTTTCAAACTTCTCGCTCACAAAAACTTTTTTTTTCAGCCTCCCTGAACTGAAAATCGATTGAAACCCTAAAGAGTGGATTCCAACCATAATCTCAAATATTGACAAAACTTTTTCGACAAATATTGTTCTGAAAAAGAGGAATGTTAAGAAAATCGGCCTTTCTTCAGAAAATTTGAGTGTGCAAGCTGGGAATCGAATTCAGAAACAAACCAAAGGCACCAAAATTATTTTTTCGACTCCTGGAATCGTATCCAGGCTGTCCTCTTCGCAATAAAAAAACATGTGTCAAATCGACCAACCCTAATGTATATATCGTGCTTCAACCCCCAGTGTATTGACTATCCTTTCCATAAATAAATTCCCCTATTCGGTGCTACACCTCCCGGGCAAAAACGGGTCTCGCGCATAACACACGTGTTCATTGTTCCGCAGATTTAAATGCATAAGGCAACATATACTGCACTTGCATTGATATGATGACTTATTTGTTCACAGGAAAGTTTCCGAACGTCGTGGGTGTTTTATTGACGCCGGGTTTCCTGGAATTATTTATTTTCTCACGTTCTCGTCTGATCCTTTCATAGGATAATGCATGACGGGCTGGGATATGACACCCCTACTTTCGCGTCGTATTTGGGGTGGCTACAAACGTCGTGGTAAACGCGTAAGACCACCTCGTTCTTCGTAGGGGTCTAAAAATTTTTTTGGAGCTTTCACATCAAGACAATATTTTGTGTAAAAATTAGAAACTATTCCGGAAGACTCGGATAAAAAAATAAATTGGCTAAGCAGGAGCTGGAGTAGTCTGGAAGCGAGAACAGAAGAGAGATTCTATTCAAGAAAATTTATCGGCTCATTATGACTGGAAACGGAAGTAAAAGAGTAACAATCCGCAAAGGTAGCTTAGGGATCACCACGTCCAAGCTGATGAAGGAGTTCAAAAGAAGGAACCAAAAAAAACACCTCACAAGCTCTTGTATTGAAATTTGACTGCTACAAACGTCGTGGTAAACGCATAGACTCTTTAATTAAATAAATCATTTAATGTCATAGTTTGTACAGAGTATGATCGAACCCTAGTTTAGTAGTGTTGCTGGCGTTATCGATTGCTCACTTTTTTACCTCAACAATAATCGATCCCGCCAGTAACACGGGTCTAAATAGTTTATCTCAAAACTTTCAAAAGTGGCGAAACATTTGATCGTCCATTTAGTCAACAAAAATTCTCTGAATTAAACCATTCTGTGCTTTTTCAATTAAAGTTTTATTATTTTTTAACAGTATACACTTCTTAAAATGTATCTAAGTGAATATAACATACTGTACTTTATTATTTTGTTTTTGGGGAAAATTAATGCAAATATGTGGCTTGTTTACTATATTTTAGCTTACTTTATAACAACAGACAGTGCCGCTTAAAATAATTTCCCTCTCGCTTAAAATTGTTATTTATTTCTCTTTTTAATGTCAGGTTTCCATTGAAAACAATAAAACAAAATTGGTTTTGTTTCGTAATTGAACTAAAATATCTGGATGCATGAATTTTTTGAATCGGTTTAAATCCAAATTTATTTTTAATTATTAATATTAACAATTTTTTAATAACTTCTATGTCTACATTTTTTTAGATTTTTTTTAAATGTTTTATTCTTTTCTTTTTTTATTAACAAAAAACAACCTAAACATTTTTTATAACATTATTTTTTTTGTTGCTTCACTGGTAACATTGATGAATTACCAGATTCACTTTTTCCAACGAAGATGCAATTAATTATTACAGCAAATTTCGTTGTCCACCGAAAATGTGGCAACATTGAACTTTGCTAGAGATAATAATCAATCGTTAACGAAAAATTAGGACTTAATGTTTTTTTATATAAGAATATCTTTATATTATTTAATGATCAGCAATATTATAATGTATAACAATGAGTGATAATTTTTCTAATAATATACGTCAGCGATTATGGGTATAAGTTTTAACAATACAATGTCTTAAAGAGTGTACTAGGAAAATGTTCATTTTATGTGTCACCAGTAGACTATGGAGCCGTACCTTTAGTATACATCAATAAAAAAGTTGGTTGACAATTTTACCGTATAGATGACATAGCCTGACTTTCGTCTTACTTCATTCAATTCCTAGAGCATTCTTTAAGACATAAAAAATTTTATCACTAAGTCTATATTTACGTTTCTTTCTGGAAAGCACGAAGCTTCAGCTTATTTAAACCTATAATTTTATTTTATTCTTTTTAATTAAATTTTATTTTTATTTTACTTTTTTAATGTCATTTGTTTAATGCCGAATGCACACTTTTAATATTTTTTATATTATGTATATTATTTAAGCATTTTTTGTCATATTTTGAATTAAAATACATTTTTGTTTATAAAACTCGAACAATTTAATTTTTGTTCTCATTTCTTGTCCCTTTTAAAATTATTTTATTTAAAGAATTTATAAAAATTATGTATTTTCTATATAAATGTACAAGTGTCGTTGTCTCATGAAATGTATTTTATTTTTCTTCGGGTGCGGATTTCCTAAATGTTTTTATTATTTTATTCTTATGTTTTTATGGAATATGTTGTAAGTACTGGGTGTTGAATAATATTTTTTTCCTTCCTTTTTTGTGTTTCTTCTAATCAAGGTTTTTATTTTATCATTTTATTTTCGACATTTTCTCAGCTAGATCGCTTCTTATTTGTTAAATATCATGTTTTTTTATCTTACGGTTATTCGTTTCTATTTTATTGCTGTACTAATTATGTAATATCTTTGCGATTATCGTCTGAATTACAATGAGAAAATAAGTGAACCACTTAAATGTTTAAATGAACTTTCTTGGCGTATCAATAACTATCAGACTTTGTCAAAAAAGGTTCGTAAAATGTATTTTTATCATAAAAGTTTGTTTATAAATATATTGTTTAGAAGAAGAGCACCATTGGCTCTAACAATGGCTCATCGAGAAAATATTGTTTCGCTTCATGATTTCAAAATGAAAAATGACTCTGAAAGTTTAATTAAAAATACATGAACGTGAAGACAAAGGTAGAATAACAATTTACGAGTAACAGTAAACCACAATTTTGGTATTTTGCTATCAGATAAACGTACAAACTCAGAACTGTATTGAATGATAAATTAGCGGTCAAAAAGTATTACAAATTCAAAATAATTTGATGATGATTATAATTTTGGAGATAAATAAAATAATAGAAGTTTCACACATCAGCTTTTATCGAAAGATGAATTCAAACTCAAAATGAAAAAAAGGTAGAGTTCGAAAGCTTTGAGTCATGCTATTTGAAGATCTAGTGACTTCAATATTTTCATATTAATGTTTTTCTCATATGAGAGTTTATGGAATAAACGTCCTCCTTGCATTTAATACTTGACATTTGACATCTGTTGAACAGTGAAGAATGCGCTGGCATTAGAAGTCGTTTTCTGTCCTTAACAAATAAATGATGCCTTTGTTGCATAAGAACTACAGGTAACTGAATACAGAATAAGAGATATATGAGGTAAAATTATTCAGAGTCAATAAACTTGCGAAAGTTATGTCGTTAATGAGTTCCAAAAAAGTAGGAAGGTACTGAAAATAAGGAGAATTTAAGAGGATTGATAAAATGAGGAGAATAAGGAAAATAAGTATATGTGTGTGGAAGGCCTGTTTAATTCAAAATCTTAGAAAATTGAGTTTAGCCAGAAGAACAATTTTTTACACTTCAATTTTGTCAAATTATTATACATAGGACATTTTATGAATATAAATTTAATAAATACATACACCTTTGACAGATATGTTTATTGATTAATTGATTTCATCGTTGAATTCCAAACTTTAAATTCTGTCATATCAAGTCAGAAATCTGGATTTAAGCCTTTTCGAGCTCGTTTTTTGTTACTTTAGAGTAATTACATCCGGAAGAGTTACAGTAAAAAATTGATTGTTAAAAGTAAAAAGAAAAAAAGGAATATTTATCTCGATTTAAAATTTAAATAGTTAAAATATATCATATTTTAAAACAGACAATACTAATTCGTTAAAAAAGAGTTCTATCAACATTTTTAAGATTGCTTTTCTTTCGTATAAACAAATGAGATAGTTTTTGTTTATAAGCTATAAAGAATAGTAAAATTCACGAATACATTTATTTTATTTTTTAATATTTGTTGTTCTATATTGCTGTTTATTCGTTAAAGTCATTTTTCGTCGAAATAGTTTATGCTTCCAACAGTTTTTTTTATCTAATATAACATTTTAGATCTCCTAGTACTGTGAAACCGCATTTTTAATTTACCACTACGCATCAAGTAATTGTTAAAAAGTAAATAAACTAAATTTTTTAGGATAATATATTTCGCAATCGCTAAGATATAAGGCAGTGGGTATAAATTTTTTCATTATACTAAAAATCATCAGATGAAAGTACGAATATAATAAAAGATAATTCTTCTGCGTATTTTGTACATAACAAGTGTCATAATTAGTTGTCATGATCATCGTAATAGTATATGTTCACCCAAATTCCAAAGAAGAGTGTATTTCATATTTGTATCAAAGATCACAAGCGTAACATTGACTTACAACATTCAATATTATTTTAATAGAGAGAAAACAAAAACAAAAAAAAATTGATAAGACAACGAAAAGTCACATTTATATTTATTAGTATAGAAAACGACACTGAATACATTTAGAAAGAAATTACATCGATGTATTGCGTATAAATGTATTATATTATGTTGCAAAGTATATTTTTGTGTATTTTCTATTATTCACGATGATCCCTTAAAAGTAGAGAGCTACTGGGTGTTGTTTAATCACGGTATGACTCCTTTTGAATGCACTTTTTCGCATGTTGGGTTGATACTACAGGAAAAGAATCATAAGCTTGTGCACGGGTATGTCACTTCAATAAAAAGATTCATCCAAAAGTTCATTATTGCCGAAAAAGAAACAATCGATTTGTAACTCGATTCGGCCGAATCCTATAACAAGCTGAAAATTAAAAAACGGTATCTATAAAATATATAAGAAATTTCGAGACACGAAAAAATCGGCGTAGACAGTATGAATATTTTTATAGCAAGTGAACCAAAGTGAACCCCCTCTGAAGCTTGTGCATCTTTCTTATTTCTCTCTGATCTCTTTTTTCACAAAACGTGTCAAAACGAAACTGCACAATCTTGCGATTCTTCTCCTCACTTATCAAACGCATCAAAATTTTAACATCTTTAAGATTTTGGAGTGTGTGTGTTTTGAATTACAAAATTTCCAATACATTCATAACTTTGCAGAGCGTCATATACGAGGTTACTATGAAAGTTACATCCTATCTACACCGATTTTTTTGCGCTTTTGAAATTTCACCCACACTTTATAAATATCGCTTTTAAAATTTCAGCTTATTGCATTCGCTAACATCGACAAATTTATGTTGCATGCCGAATTACAAATCGACTCATTCTTCTTCGGCTATACGGAATTGGATGAACGTGACACCAAATGTGACATCAAAAAGTTAGCAATTTAGCAAAATGCTCCAGCTAATTCTGATAGAATAAAGTGAAATCGCAAAAATGGGCTTTGAAAGGTTCTTTTCTTTTTATTTATCTCAATTTCATGGAAACGTTCATCCACCAATTGCAGTACGGTGATGTTTGGTGCAAATGACAACGCCGAATTATAAGACTAGAAATATATTTGTTGAAATTTTAGGCCACCCAACATACGCAACATTACAGAGCGTCAGATTGCAATCACCAAATCCAACAAAAACGCTAAACCCTAACGATTAAGGCAAGTCCAGATTTAGCAGTAGTGAATGAAATGAATGAATGTTTGATTTACTTTGTCAATTCGCAAAATTTTGTAATAATTTGGTAGTTATTAATCCTGGAGCATTGGACCTATATTTTATTGTTGAAGTTCGTAAATGATTACAAAGCTAGCGGCAGTGAACTGGACAACTTTTTTTGTCTGTGCATTATTGAATGACGAACACGTGATTCGTTTAACTTAACCTACAATTGCAAGAAGCAAAGCTTGATTCATTGAGTTGTCCATTAATGAGACAAATCAATTGTCCAGCTAGCTGTCGCCTGGTAAATAACAAATTTACAAATTTCATTAAAAAAGGTTCAACGCTACCACAGGATTAGTAATCAGCAAATGTTTACAAAATTTAGTGAACTGACTGACGAAACGAACGGATTCATTTCTGTCAAATCTTGATCATTTGAATTTATCGTCGTGTTTAGCGTTTTTGTTGGATTTAGTGATTGCAATCTGACGCTCTCTATTATTAACTTTAATCTATATAAATGTTTCAAATTTTCAAAGAAGACTTAATACTTTCGTTCATGTTCTTCGAGCGTATCCATTATCAAAAGAATCAGAGGGAATTAGGTAAATGGTGTCACTTCGTCGTCGGGATAGAATAAGTCTTTCGAATGCGAAATTTACTTGTTTCACGACAGAATTTCGTCGTCGAATTAAAATATGTCTTGTTTCGACGGTCGTCGAATTACAATATGTCTTTCATAGACAAGATTAAACAAGTATTAGTAGCTTTTCATCACATTTAATTTTTAGGTGTGTTTGTTTTAGGATGTAAGTATTCAATTTCGTTCGTTCCAAATGCCAAGTTTGACATAAAATCAAAGACTTGGAATACAAGTAGCACCTCTCAGGTTAATATATGAAAAATCAAGCCTGTACACAAATGATCCATTTTGTAAAGCAAAAAACGATGTTGTTTCTGAAAGGGTAGGTTTAGTACACAAATAGTATTTTATACTACTAGAACTGTGAAATGATATCTATGTTATAGATGAAGTAAATGGTTTGAGACGAAGTCGAGTGCCTAGTTTACGACATCGAGAACCGAGATATCATTTTAAATTTTGTGTAGCATAATAGTATTTTATACTACAATAACTGTAAAGGGTATTTTATGTTCGAGAAATGGTAAATGGTTCGAGACGCAGTCGAGGACACATTTACCATTTCAGGAACATAAAATACTCGTACAGTTCTTGCAGTGTAAATAGTTTTATATATTGAGCGCTTAAACACACTTTATTTGATCGAAAACAGAACACATATAAACGCGTCATCTATGTAAATTTACAGTTCTGCTGTAAAACTTATATACTTTTACAGTTGGAGTGTAAAGCTTATATATTGGTGTATGTATATTTTAGGCGGTGATGTTTATACACGAATTGCGAAAACTTTGCAATATAAACATCAATGTATAAACATCACCGCCTAAAATATACATACACCAATATATCAGCTTTACACGCCAACTGTAAAAGTATATAAGTTTTACAGTAGAACTGTAAAGTTACATAGATAACGCGTTTATATGTAAATAGAATGTGTGTTCTGTTTTCGAACAAATAAAGTGTGTTTAAGCGCTCTATATATAAAACTATTTACACTGCAAGAACTGTACGAGCATTTTATGTTCCTGAAATGGCGGTGAAGTTTATACACGAATTGCAAAGTTTTCTTTATATCGAGTTATTCGCTCAAATAAAGTGCGTTTTATATGCGCGAAACATATAAATAGTTTTATATATAGAGCGACTGAAAGTACGCTTACTCTACCGTAAAGTGGACCTTACAGTAGAGAGATATATAAAAGTACACCTACACGAAAAATACGCTTTGTATGCTAAAGAGATGATTTTGCACTCAAACGAATGATTTTGTATATAGACTGAATCGATTTTTGTATATCAAAAAGATAGATAAATTTTCATACAAGCTGTAAAGATCACGTGTCGAACGACAATTTCATGTGTTCAACTACTTCCAAAAATGGGAGCCTTTGTGTATTGAAGACAGTATTGCGAAAGTAAACCTTAGGTTTTGAACAAGAACCACTCTAGCTGTTGTTCAAAAAACCCTTCATGTTGTTCAAATAAATATGAACTTTTGTTTTAATCATTAATATATCTAGCGTTCTATGTGAATTAAATTTTTATTCGGAGTTACTGCTCGCGCAAGCATTCATCGAAAGCGATATTATAACGAATTTCTGCACTGATAATTTTATGTGCAAAATGGAGTTTTTGTGCACAAGATGGGATATATAATTGGACCACCGTTTATCATTTTTTCCGGAAAAATGTGAAATGTCTTAATATGGAGAGGAAAAAATTGTCGCAACAATATACACAATATAAGAAACTTATTTTCAAAACGTGTCTAAAATATATTTTTGTTGTTCTGTTTTATGAATTTTTGTTTAATTTTTAGTTTAAGGTTTCAGTTTTACAATGAGTAAGTTATTTTTCTAATTCCTTTAAATTAATAATAGCAACTACAAATACATGTGTGCTATATAATATTTATTGTATAATAAGTCTACAACAATCACCATATTTGAACGCAATTTGTTTATTGTAGTTT
Source organism: Pseudolycoriella hygida (assembly GCA_029228625.1). Taxonomy (NCBI): domain Eukaryota; kingdom Metazoa; phylum Arthropoda; class Insecta; order Diptera; family Sciaridae; genus Pseudolycoriella; species Pseudolycoriella hygida. The sequence continues at coordinate 81,957,067 of CM055406.1, forward strand.
TTTCATGTTTTTTTATTTTTTTAAAATATTTCTTTGTTCTGGTTTATGAGTGAGTGCTAAAGTCCTATATTCACGTTCAATACATTTTTTGTTTAATAGAAACGTAAAGTAGTATAATTTTATTAATGTATGTATTTCTAATTGTTTTTTTTTTTTTTTTTTTAATTTACGTTTATTTTTTTGTTAAATTTGTTTTTCTTTTGTTTTTTGTTTGA
>CM055406.1:81957781-81977913 GCA_029228625.1 Pseudolycoriella hygida
TTTTTTTAATTTACGTTTATTTTTTTGTTAAATTTGTTTTTCTTTTGTTTTTTGTTTGACTTTGTGTATGTGTGAATAATAATTTAATTTTAATTTAATTCATAGACACTGAAAAGCGCGCGAGAGAGATAGAAGAAAGACAGATAGAGAAAAGCTTCCTACTGATAAAAAATAGAATTGGAAGTGCGAGAATAGTTTCAATTTCCGGGGTTTAAATTCACTCGTTCACAAAAAATGTACATTGCAAGTTTAGTAAATTGATCTGAAAATCTACAAGTAAACACAAATGGAATTTACTAAAAAATTCTTATGTTAATGTTATTATGTTTATATGCAAATGATAACATATTCGGTGTTTAGTAGTTGTTATGTGACGGGAAGTTAAAGCTTTTTTTTTATTATACTTTTGTTTGTTCCACGGGTATGTACTTCAAAAACAAAATGAGTAATATTCAAGAAGTTCAGCCGAACAATTTCATATCATTTGGTCAGTCGATTCTAACAGACGATGTTGCCGAATGCTATTCAATCTCAAAATTAACTAACGGTGTCTATAGGTCGTGACGGTGGTGAAAGTTCAAAGGTTGAGGTGGGCGGGACATTAAGCACGCATGTATGAAAATAGAGCCTCTCAGAATTATTCCGTAGCGATCCAGAAGGATGAAGAGGAGTTAGTCGCCCAAAAATTAGATAGATCGATGGTGTCAAACAAGATCTTCGGACGCTCGGAGTAAGGAATTGGCAAAACACGGCAAGGAACAGACGCAATTGGTTGAGAATCTTCGAGCAGGCCAAGGCTCACAAGCGACTGCAGCAACGAAAAATTAAGTAAGTGTATAGGTCGTGCATTTCGTCAAACGAAATTTTATACATTTTTTATCGTCGCGTGAACTTTATTCGTGGATATGAATAAAATAATATGATTGTAACAATTTTATTGAATGAGGACAAAAAAAATATTCATCCCACGAATCACGGTAGAGTCTCCTACTTGCCTACGACATCTAGAGGCACAAGATCAAGTGGCTTTGCCTCTTCACCCTATTCTCTCTTCACCCCTTTGCGGGTGGTGCCGCTCCTCGATCCCGCTTTTTTATTTTCCGATTACGTTTACGGCATGCGGCGCATCAGTGCAGATAAAAAACTATCAGTACATAAAACTGTCGCTGCTGCGAAAAATACAGCATCGTACATATTCCTTCCGGTTTTCGTCGGAATTTTAGAAAATGTTCTAATTTTTACGTCTCCAGATTTTGTGCCACCACTGGATTTTGTATCGACTCCTTAGTGTAAAAAAGATTCAATACGCAACATCCATCTGCTGACTTTATAATGAAGTTGTCGCAGCGGACTTAACCAACGTTATCTACGATGACCCACGAAACTATTGTTACTAAACGCACAATCTATAAAATATACACAAATACACGAAAAAATGGCTAAAAATGGATGGGACCTCCGATTTCGAAAACGTTCTTCCCAAACTTTACGATACATTTTAGAAGCAAAAAGTATGAGGATTATGAGGAGTGACACGCCCATGGATGGTCTAGTTCGTATTCATTTAAGTTGGTAAGTCTTGATAAAAGTTTACAATAAATTAACATATAATGTAGAGTTGGATTCTTTTTTTGATAGAAAATATAATTTCCTTTTAAGTATTTTTTTTTCTAAATGATTGATATTGTATAAATACTGTATACAGTGTGAAATATAATGATATTAAATTTAATTTCTCTCGATAATTGACACATATATTGTTTATTTATTTATTTATTTTTTTTTTTTTTTTTGTTACTTTATTTCCTTTAGATCTAATCTTCAATTTACAAATGCCACTTTAAAAAATACCTTAAAAATTCAACAAGACACGTCATAACAAAATCGTAAGAAAATGTTAAGAGTATGTAGTTGATGGCACACCCATATTTTTGGGGCTACGGTTTTTGGGTCTATAATCTTGTGCTCTACCTTCGCTGAGTTGCTTATATTAGCTCGAGTTTTGTGATACTAACGTCCAAAATGTGCACTGTACATGCACAAATATTTTTCGTTTGAAAATAGGAGGGGGAAATCTTGCCTTTTATATGTAAATTTATAATAGATTTGAATTTTTTTATGAAGAATGTTAACGGTTTCCATAATTCCACTTTCACTATACATGTATCTTTCGCCAGCAATCTGTCATTTTTCGCACTGAAAACTAAACTAAATTTGACGAATTCGACGTCGAGTTGCATAAATATGATTTTATTAGTAGAGTTTCATTCATAAAGTTGACTATTTTTATTAAATGCTTTATGCAATGTTCAAGTTCAGTTCGAAAAAATTGTAGGTGTAATTTTTGTTTTTGTGCTTAATGACATTTTGTGTGAAAGATCTACTACATACTACATGTCGTTCATATTTGTGAAAAGTCCCCAGACTGCCGCCCTGGAATTTTCACAAATCTCACACAATATGACAAACTTTTAGTGTTTATATGAGTAATTTTGAGGATGTATACTGTTATTTTGAAAAAACGATTTAGTTCAAAATTATGTGAAAACGTTAACAAAAAATCTGTCACTCGTGAGAAGTTACAAAGGTATCCAAAATTATAGTTTTTTATACAACAAGAATGTAAAGGGTATTTTATGTTCGAGAAATGGTAAATGGTTCGAGACGCAGTCGAGAACCTACTTACCATTTGAAGAACATAAAATACTCGTACAGTTCTTGCAGTGTAAATAGTTTTATATATTGAGCGCTTAAACGCACTTTATTTGATCGAAAACAGAACACACATTCTGCATATAAACGCGTCATCTATGTAACTTTACAGTTCTACTGTAAAGCTTATATACTTTTACAGTTCGAGTGTAAAGCTTATATATTGGTGTATGTATATTTTAGGCGGTGATGTTTATACACGAATTGCAAAGTCGTCTTTATATCGAGTTTTTTTTATTTCGTAGCCATTTAGTTTTTCGCTCAAATAAAGTTCGTTTTTATGCGCGAAACATATAAAAGTAATTACACTTACTCTGTGTATACATGCAGTTTTAAATATCCAAAACATCTGTTCAAAATTTCTCCCTACCACCTTGGGAACGAACTGAGTATATGAAATCATGTTATAATTGCTGTATGGCACCATAAAATTAAACGTAGCTTAGCACATAATTATGATCCTAAAAAAGGAGAGCTTCAAAAGCTGGATTTATCAACAATAATTTCTTAAATAAAACAAAATAACACAAACAAAATATGAAATTCATTCAATTATATTCGAAGCGCTTTACTCACGTTTCAGAGGGAACTGTACTTGATCTGCAATTTTACGAAGAAGAAACACAGATATTTCGTTCCCAACGGTTGTGATACTTATTTATATCTTATAAGGTTCTTTTATGTTTTTCCTAATTTCATTTTGATTAAATTCTGTCAAAGTTTCCAAAAAGTAATTTAGTCTAATGGTCTAATGATTATTCATTTATATCCATAGATCCATTCAGTGCGTATGCATACTTGTGAATGGTAGCTTTTATTGAAGAGAATGTTTGTACCCTTGACATTTTATTTATAGGATGACCTGACCACATATTTTTATAAATGATTGTAGGAATATTAAGTCAGTGGTTCAGTGTTTGGCAATTTCATTTACAATCTGTGAAAATTTTTGACTTCAACTTTAAATTCAATCGATTTTTTCACAATTTGATAACTGCTTTGAGTTGGGGAAGTTTGAATTTCCGATTTTAAGTGTTAACCGATGAAGTTTTTGAATCTGCATTAAAAAATCGGAAAGCTATATTTTTGTTCTGGAATTTCTGGAACGGAAGTATCGACTTTTGCTCCTATGTGATTGAGAAACGTTACGTCATATATATATATCAGCCCATGGTTTTTGTCCTATATAGCATGCATCCAAGTTTTTTGCAAATAATGAACAGATTTTAGCGAATAAACGCTGTTCGCATGTTCGCAAGAAGAAAACCTCGAAACACATGATATAACCCAGATTTTACGCCGAATTCTTTAGAGTTAGTTATTCCAATAATGTTAAGTAATTCAAAAATTCAGTTTCTATAATTTCACAAACAAAATTTTCCTACTTTCGAATAGAATATATGGTTAAGGGTAGAAATATTGAAATATGTTTTTAGCATTCAGGTGAATTTCATATTTAGTCATGTAAAATATTTATAATAAGTAAAGCTTAAAAGTCAAGTTTTTGTGTGATATTTATCATCATTAATCACACAAATACTTTTCAGTTTCTCCATGTCACAATCATTACTTACATTAAGATCTTCGAATGTTAGTATTTAAATTCGATTGAGTGTACGGCTTTCGTATTGCACGCATGCAAACCAATTATTACATGTTATCGTGTGGAAAGTCGGATTTGGTACAATACGAGTAATACTCCGCTTACCTTTTTTGGCATGTAAAATAACTTACATTTCGCCTTCGGTTCAGGGCAAAGGTCAAATTTATCGGTAGATGTACAACGTGCTTTTAAAAAACCTATAAATTCCACGGGTATGTTGAAGAAAGAGAACAGTGTATAAAAAACATGCATTGAGATAAGAAAAAAATAGAGACAATATAAAAAACGACTTTTTGCAATCATTAAAGAAAAAAGTGAAAATGAAAGCAAAACTGTGACAAAATAAAATATTTTTTCCATTTTCTACTTTCACCTGAAATACATTTTCAAATTCTTTGGTTGAGAGGAAAACAAATGAAACAAACCTTTTCTAATTTCTCAGCCACAAAAACTATTTTGTAAATTTTAGATGTTTTTCTTTTCGGTGAAACAACCAGACACCAAACAGAGAAATGGATTTGCGAGTTTTGGTAAAGAGGGATCGCACAATGAATCAATTAAGTTTTGCTTAAACAGTGAAAAGGATGAAATCTGAAATGTGTTTTGTGTATATTCGTAGGACAAGAGTAAAAGTTTTTAGTTCTTCAGAAATAGACAACAACGATATTCAAAGTCTAACATCTTTTTTATCTTTTTACACATCCTGAATAAGTATGTGTGTGTGTTTAGTAGCATTGAATATTGATACTTAGTTATTTATAATAGAGATAGAAGCATATAGAGAGCGCCAGCGTAAACATTGATCGAAAATAAACCACTAAATTGTACTTATCAAAAAGGTCACATCAAGGAGCATACATAATTAAATACCGTAAAAGTTTTTCATGCACATTTATCTCACTAAAAATTCATTGCACCGTATTTAGTTGCTCCAGTTTATTGTAGCAAAAAGTTTCAGATGCATCAAATCTTTTTGGAATATTAGTTTTCCTAACACATGAGAAAAAGATGTTTTGGCGAGTGTAGAGTTTCCAGCACGAGCTAAAAAATTCTTTTCACATTCGAAGGAACGGTGCATATTTTTCCTAACTGACGTCGGAAATGTGTTAACAAGTTGCGATATTCAGCTAAAGTTAGGAAAAAAATATTTCGTTACCTGCAGCTGGTCCTGTTCGTAATGCGTTCACTTTCGCAAACAGACAAAGGAGCAACAAATTGATGTAGCATAATATTCTAAAAAAAATTATTTTAAATATAGATTTGAATTAAAATGAAATTATGTAACGCGCTACATTATAACAGCAATTTTTACAGACATTGATTGAAGGAATTTGGATGAAAAAATAAAAATCAAAAATACTTTTTTCAATGTTTGAAGTACAATAATAATTTGTTGTTTGTTATGTTTTATGTATCATTGTAATGATCTAAAATTCACATTGTTTAGTTTGCAGCAGATGCGATTACGTCCGACTATTTGCTGCTTGTTTTAAGAGAAGTTAACGAGCTAAAATTCTGACTGGGTCGTTTCATAAATTTATAACAAGCAGTAAATAGACATCCACCTCCTGTTAATAAACTATAAAAGTACTTCAAAGTTTAAATAGAAAATTTTGAGGCATTGAATTTTAGCTGTTAGTAAAACAAAACATGAAGTTTACTTGGACATTTTGTTTTACCACTAGTTAGAGAGTGCATTTGATTCTGTACGGGAATACGATTGTGTTTAATATTACCCTCGCAAACAGTTTTAGCAAGAAATAATCTATCCGTCAAAAATCTTTTCAAAGATTTTACTTTAAAAGTAATCATGACGCAAAAAAGTTTTTGCTTAAATCATTTTCTTGTGTCGTTGACTTAAGACTGTTATCCGTTGCTAGGAGCTTATGTATATTTGATAAAAGCCCTCTTAACGGATTTTAATTGCGATCTATGTGAGACATGAACACTGTTTGCTCATTTAGAGAGATAATGTAGCGGCTGCGTTTCAATAAAAACCCCGATAATAAATATAATAACGAAATTTACAGTAGAGAAACTCATGGCGTCGACATTAAAAGTTAATGTGGTAACTTTAATGGCTAAAAGTTAACTTTTAACTTGTTGACATTTGACTACGCAAAAATTGTTAATATGTGATAACACTAAGAACAAAACTTATTTATCTATGCTCAGCGAAAAAAATCACTCTTACAATATTTTCACACATTTATAGACTAAAGAAAATCAGTTTTCTTGCACAAAAAATGTGTTGATTTATTGTTTATTTGAATTAAGATGGCCTTCACTGAATTTTTTCAAAGTGGCTTGCTGTGATTGGCTGCGTTAAATTATAGTCCATTAAAATTTAGTATGTTAAATTTTAAGACAGGTGGTGAGCTTCCCTAGTGTGTCATGCGACGAAATATGGTGTGCTTATCAGACTCAGGTCGTCATGAAGGTTCGTATACCTTAACATAAGCTGACGCCGCACTAAACGTGCGATGTAAACAAAAATTGATACAACGTATTCAGATCAGATTCACCGTAATTAACCGATTGATTAGCCATGTTTAACCAGTGATCAACCAGGGTTCAGAGTGCCTAACCTTTACTAGGCATCAAGTAGTCACAGTTAATCGCGGTTAATCAGGGAAAGTCATTAGTTACATAGTGATGACAGATTCAAAGGGTTCGAAAAACTTTTCTGTAATTTTGTAACTGTTTTTAGAAATTCGTTTTTAATGATAGTATTTTACAAATGAAATTGAATTACAACAGAAACAACTATTGTGCGAAAAAGAATAAAATATTTTTAATTGACTTCATATTACCGGCAGCCAGATTTCGAAGTTTGACCCAAATGAATCAAAATAAATTTTTGTGAAATGAGCATTAAGTAACATTTTGGACCATCATGATTAAAATCTACCATGATTTGATCAAGCACAAAAAAATTTCGGACAAAGTCATTTGATGCTCTTCGAGCTTAATTTCCTTCGATTTTCTAATCCGTCCATGCGCTTGGCAACCCAGCCGTTAAAATCTCTCTGTGTTCATTTTACCCACATCTAAACCACGAGGTGTCACTCACTACAAAAATTTACGTCGTGTTTATACCGATTTTTTTGGAGTTTTTGAGTTTCGTTTACATTTAATAGATATCTTTTTTATTTTCGGCTTGTTATAGTATTCAGCAACACCGACAATTTGCGTTGCATGGCCGAATCGACTTACAAATCGATTGTCTCTTCGGCAATAATGAATATTATGAATGAATTCTGGATGAGTAAGTGACACCTCGTGACCAAACACAAAAGTTTCGACAGTGTCAATTGTTGAAGTACCTTTAGGATGCAATGCGATTTTTTGTATAAATAAACGTGAACAGAAACAAAATTAACTGATGTAGTGTGATAGTATCGTATGAAAGATGTTCAAAAAGTTCTTGTTATTTTTTAGTCTGTGAATTTGTTGTTTGTTTCAATTCAGTTACAGTTTCGACTTCTTATCGAGTTTTTCTAATTATACTTTCCAAAATTTATCAATAATTGATTGCAAAACAATTAGCTATGTTCTTTCATTTTTCTTCTTTTTTAAACAGAAAATTCATGTTAAAGAAAAATTAAATTTTTTTAAATTTCGTGTTCTTTTAAATTTAAATTAGAAATCAGTATTTCCATTTTAGTTCTTTTTTCGTTTAAATTTATGTTCTTTATTTGTATAAAAACGGCATAAATTTATATCTTAAAAATGACTGGGTATTTCCTTGTTTTCATGTTGTCTTTTTTATAATTTTAGTGATATCAATCTATTCAAAAAACTATCACAAAACATTTTTATATTCTTAAGTTCTTTATTTTTTGCCTCTTTGCTCTTTTGTTTTTACTGATAAATTTTTTTAAATTTAATTAATACAAGTACTTTTCTAAATTTCTATTATCAAACATTGAATTCGAATGTTTATCACATACGCTTATTATAAAGCAGATATAAAATCAGTTTTTTCATTGTTCATTTCAAATATATTTTGTTCCTAAAACCATAATATTTAAATCTGTTTCAATGAAAATGTAATGACTAAACGGAATTAAAAGTTCATGCGGAAAAAATACATTTAATAAAAACAAATTATTTTAACAATTTTGTAAACTCGGGGATTTCTACAACAATATTCTATTGGATCCTTAAAGATATTTCTATAATTTTATTGACGTATCCAAAAAGATCGGATAAACATAATTTTAAAATATGTTTTACACTCTTTTTATATATACTTTTATCTCTAAAACTTTCTACTCTAATTTGTCTTGTCGCAGTATTTTTGTAAAGGATGTTGTAACATTTTTACCTCTCATTTTACTATATAACAACGTTTTCCATTTCTCCAATTTTGCATTCTCAGCGTTTCTCTTACAAATTTTCCTCATTTTTCTTTCCTTCTTTTTTTAAATATTATGTATTGTTATATATAATTTCAAATATAATATAGTGTTGATTTGATGTATTATTCATCGTTTCCATTTTTTATTAATATTTTGTTTAAACATAATAAGATTTACATTTTGCTATTGACTAAATAATCGCTTGAATTCATCGGTGACATATCACTGCATAACACATTTACTCTCTAGTTGCGACTTTATCTCGCTGACTTGTGTTTCTATTGAGTTCTTCAGTTCTGAAAAATAAAAAAAATACAGTTTTATTGTCGCTTCTTTCCTCGTCGTTGTTTAATAGCCGTTTATGTGGGCCAGGTTCCTTGACTGTGAAAGATTTTATTTAATCCAATTAATAGAGTACATTACATACCATGAAAAAAATCAAAATTAATTCATATTTCTAAAATCAAATCAATTTTGATCATCAGTGAAAGCGTGATTGCCTAATCAATTCGATTTTTTTGCGCCTACAATTTAAACTACTCTGGCTTCAATCTAAAAAAAACCGAAAAAATTCAAATCAAAACATATTTTGAGCATCAAATTTTGTTTATGATGATTTTGTTATCCATCTAGCTTTTGTCATATTTCGTAATAAAGGTTCCTAGTTTCGTTAGTCACCTTACATTTCGTAAAAAGAACAGCTTCCTTGTTTTGTTAGCCACTTAGTTTTTGCAAAATTTCGTTAAAGCAAAACTTTCCTAGTTTCGTTAGCCAGTGAGTTTTTGTCACATATCGTAGTTTTTTAAGCCTTCTAGTTTTTGTGAAATTTCGTAAAAGGAAAAACTCCCTACCTTTATTATCCACTTGGTTTTTCATGGCAAAAGTTGAATGAATTTTGTTTTGTTTTTACTCATTTATTTCATTCATTCATTCATTTTTGTTTTTACATCGGAATAATAAACATCAATCTTAAATTACAACGAAGAGGAAATGAGTTTAAATTGTACCATTTATTTTATTTCGGCGACCCGTTTCGAGAAATAAGTTCTCATCTTCAAAGCTTGGTTGAAACACCAGACCTCACATCATTCGTAAAGGTGAATCAACTCAACACGTTTCCAAAGAAAAGTACTGCGAATTGCCTGAACAATACTATCCCTCTCCGGGGCAAATAGAGAATAAAGACTGTTCGCCCCCCAGGGCAAATATTCACTTCGTAAAAAGAAAAACGTCTCAATATAAATTAACATTAATCATGAGTTTAGCATCCAATAAATATTATAAAGCATCTTTGTCATTTGATTCTGATAATTATCTAAAGTTCTCAAAAACATTCCCTGTTCATGTGATTTTTCATCTATTTTTTCATGTGTCTCAAGTTCGTACAAGATTTTTATCACAAGATTTAGTAAAATATATAAATCAAGATCTGAAGCATTGAATGTGGATGTATCCCGATCTGAGGCATTAAATGTTGATATGTCAAGATCTGAGGCATTGAATGTCGATATATCAAGATCTGAGGCATTGAATGTTGATATTTCAAGATATCAGGCATCGAATGTTGATACATCAAGATCTGAGGCATTGAATGTTGATATACCAAGAAACACATATCAACACATACCAAGAAATGAAGCACTGAATCTTGATTGAGTTGTCGAAAAAAAATGTCTTTCCTATCAGTCACCGATTTTTGTACAAATTTATTTGTAAATTTCCATAGAGATCGTATTAGAGATTAATCAATTTTATTAGAGATTGTCAATTGACACTGTAGTCTACAATTTACAACGACACGTTCCCGTGTGCTACTGTCAGCCATAGTAAAAGATAATATCATCGCTGTTGTTGTTGTTATTGTTTAAATAAATATAGATATTGTACTATGTAATATAAACGTTAGGGTGGCTCAAAAAAAGGTTGTCTAAAAGATTGGGGCTCGGCCACAAAAGGGAAACGTGACGGAAGTCCTCATCCCTTCTTCCAAACAACTGATATCAATTTGGGTGACGCTTACAGCTTCAGAACACAAATAATTCTTTTGGAATATTTTCACTTTTGATTAAAAAATGCGTCACAAATGCCGGACCGTCCGGCCCCTAAATTTTTGCTGTTCCGGGATGTGTGGAGTACGATTAGCCAAATTTCTGGCGCGTGAAATCTGAAAGCGCAGAAAAATTATTACGTTGGGAGGGTCCGGCATTTGTGACGCATTTTTTTAATCAAAAGTGAAAAATTTTGCGTTCTGAAGCTGTAAGTGTTACTCAAATTGATATCAGTTGTTTTGGAAGAAGGGACAAGGACTTACGTCACGTTTCCCTTTTAAAAAGGGTTTTTGTTGTGATCGATTTTTACGTTTGTATTCAAGTTACTTTTAAGTTTCGGATATGGATTGAAATTTATTGTCATTGTCTTCACTGTTGCCGCATTAGTCAACAGAAAATTGAATTTTTGAGAATGAGAAGTCATAAATTTTTTTCAAAGTTAACGTACTGTGTCACTGTTTTGGATAATTGTGTAACATCAAAGATAACAAAAGAAAAAATTCAACTCTCCATACAAAGTTCACCAGATGTGATAGGATAGCCCCGTGCATCAACTCTCACGTCAGTGGCGTATCAAACCACATACATCTCTGACGTGAGAGTTGATGCGATCAACTCTCACGCACGACGCGGAGCGATAATGGGTCTGTGGTATGTGAAAAAGTGCCTTCATTTATGATTTTTGGCTGTGTGTCACTAAAGTGACGACCAAGACAACAAAATCCGTGGGTCCAAATGGACTTTTGGCTCAATTGAAACTGAGGACCTATGCGCTTCGCGCTTTATATCTGGTTTTGCTGACCTGCGATGTTTGGGACCTCCAGACCGTTTTCTAAAAGTGGCTTTTTTCAACTTTGCATCGCTCTGGCCACTTTTTTAGGCATTCGAAATTTTAAAAAATTCGTCTCAAATGACACTAATTTCGGGTTCTCCGAACAGTTTTTGGCAAGATATTGCAGAAAAACGTTTTCACCGACTTTAGTACGGAGCTATTTTTTCAGGTATTTAAAAAAATTCTCCTACAAGCTTCTCAGGACAGTCCAAAGAATCAATTGAAACTGAATTCGGAGAAATCAAGGAGGTGTTGTATTCAACTTTCATAGAACCTGTTCGAAGTTTTGGCAAATTCAGTCTTAGGGGTATTTCCAGTAAAACACCACAACCCATCAATGATTTGCGATGATATCGTTTCTACTAAGTCTTCCATTTACTTTGTAATACAATTGTATTTCATCTGATCGAAGACGTCGACTTTCAGACGAGAGTATAATTGAGAGAAATTTGAAATAGCAACCAACTTCGCTCTGATTGCATTTGACACTTTGCGGAAACCTAGTTCACCAGATGTGATGTGATGTGTCACATTGCGATTTCAAATTTCATGAAATGCAAATTAAATTTATTTATTTTTATTGAATTACTTACAGGCTACGGCCCAATTACAAGCAATCATTGTTAGAAAGGGGATTTTTTATTATTTTTTTTATTTATCAGTTTGAGGCGAAAGTGAAAGGTTTCTAAAAGCTCGATAATTACGATTGGTCAATGGACGAAAATATAGTGTTGTGATGATGTAGGATCCGGTAGACAGGAGCATGAGTTTGGTAGTTTGTTGAATGTGTGGATAAGTAGAACTTAGAAGTGAATTTTTCCAAAACTTCGAAAAATGTCGAATACAACACCTCCCTGATTTCTCCGAATTCTGTTTTACCTGATTCCTTGTACTGTCCTGAGGAACTTGTAGGAGAAAATTAAAAAAAAATTATATGGACAACCGACCACTGAAAAAACACCTCCGCACTAAAGTCGGTGAAAACGTTTTTCTGCAATATCTTCCCAAAAACTTTTCGGATAAACCTGAAATTGGTGTCATTTGTATAGGTTTTTGCTAAGAAATTGTTAAAATTTCAAATGCCTAAAAAATTAGCCTGTAGCGGGAGCCAGAGCGATTCAAAGTCGAAAAAACCACTTTTTGAAAACGCTCTGGAGGTCCCAAACATCGCAGATCAGCAAAACCAAATAGCTGGTGCGAAGCGTGTAGGTCGTTAGTTTCATTTGAGCCAAAATTCCATTTGGACCCGCACAGCTGGTGGTCTTGGTCATCACTTTAGTGACACACACCCAAAAATCATAGAATATCACTCATTATCGCTTAGCGTCGGTCCTAATAACAGTCTGCCTGGAATCGCTATCATGTTATAAGTAATTTTTGAAGAACAAGAATTTCTAGGGATACGACTCAAATTTTGCTACTGCCACTCCATTTTTCAACGCTCGTTAAAAAGGTATTTGTACCACGGTAGACATCAAGCAAGCCTTTCTCGTTTTCAGCTTTCCTCGTTTTTTTTCAATTTTAGAATTCTCTCGCGTTTACAAGTGTTACGTTTTAGGTATTTCGGTTCGCGAAAAAATTTTCGGTTCTTCGGTTAAAAATCGTTTTTAGTTTTTCGGGTTTTCATATATTCAATAGGAATAAAGGAATAAAGAAAGAAAAAGCTAGACACCTTTGACTTAAGAATGTTCATTATGGTTAATCTGAAATTTCAATCGAATTCGCTTGCGTATGCCGTCGGATTATCGTTTGTGAGACAAATTTTTTTGTTGAATTGCAGTCGGAAATACCCTGAATGGTGCTGGAAGAATGTGTCGCAAATGGTGGTAAAAAATTGTTATGTGATATTTTTTCTGTATAAAATGTGTTTTTTTCTCACGATTTTCTGATGTTAGACCTTTCCTGGGCAACAGGCATTTTTTCAAAACATTAATGCCAGTTCAATAGCTGTTTTATGACTGTTTATTAAAGGGGCAATGGAAGCGACTGATGATGGCTAGATCACGCTTGCCTTTGACCGCCGTTAAATCCGGAAGTTGAAACAGTTTCTTCGATTCTTTTAGGTTCGCTTAACGTGACAATTTGTTGGATAAGTGAAGAACAAAGAAGCTCTGTTTGTCATTATTTTTTTTCTCTTCATTTTTTAGAACCTTCAGGTTTGAGGCGCTTAGGAATGCTGCAGATTGCTGTAACGGCTTGATTTTGTTTCGATTTAACAGAATTCATTGAATTTGAAAATTCTCTGAAGAACTCTTATTTCCATCCAGAATCTCGTTATTACCACAAATTGAAGAGTTTAGATGACACTCTATGTTCATTTCAATTTTTGCACTTTTTCAAAAACTAAAACTAAGTCTGAAGAATGCCCCTTGTTAGCATGTTTCATGCAGAGAACGGTACTAGCTTCCGCAATAGCTTTTGTTTAAGTATGAAGACGATGCAACTAAAAATACGGCATTTTTTTCAATTTTCTTTTGTTGTTTTAATTTGATAATTTTGAAAATAGTACCCCTAATAGTACCGAATGCTTTACCAATGGTATTCATTGCCGAGCGTTTTGTGTTTCTGCTAGCACAGTTTGTCGGAGCTAAAAGAACCTTTTCAATGTATTAAAATTACTTTATTTAAGTCAAAGTGTTGAAAAAATGGAGTGAAATAGTAAAATTTGTGTCCAATTCTTAGAAATTCTTGCTCTAAGAATTTTACATCAACTTCAAAAATGAGCTACGTGCCGTGAATTAGTTATAGCGTAATGGCAATTTCAGTCAAGACTGTTTTTTGGAGCGATAATGGGTCTGTAGTCTGTGAAAAAGTGCCTTCATTTATGATTTTTGGGTGTGTGTCACTAAAGTGACGACCAAGACAACAAAATCTGCGGGTCCAAATGGACTTTTGGCTCAATTGAAACTGAGGAACTACGCGCTTTGCACCATATATCTGGTTTTGCTGATTGCGATGTTTGGGGCCTCCAGACCGTTTTCAAAAAGTGGCTTTTTTCAACTTTGCATCGCTCTGGATCCCGCTACAGGCCACTTTTTTAGGCATTTGAAATTTTAAAAAAATTGTCTCAAGAACAAAAATCCCCGAAAAGTTTTTGGCAAGATATTGCCGTTTTCACCGCCTTTAGTACGGAGGTATTTTTTCAGATATTTAAAAAAAAATCTCTTACAAGCTTCTCAGGACAGTCCAAAGAATCAATTCAAACCGAATTCGGAGAAATCAGGGAGGTGTTGTATTCAAGTTTCCTAGAACCTGTTTGAAGTTTTGACAAATTCACTCTTAGGGGTATTTCTAGTAAAACGTTGAGGTTGATGGGTTCTGATTTGCGATGATATCGTTGTACTAAGTCTTCCATTTACTATGTTATACAATTGTATTTCATCTGTTCGAAGACGTCGACTTTCAATCGACAGTAAACCTAGTTCTTTTAAGCGAGCTTTGTAGTCAGGTTTCACCCAGTTTGGATTCTTTCTATTTGGTCGATGTATTTGACATATTGTGGGTTTCAGACTGAAGAACAGTATTCCAATCTGCTTCTGACATATGAGTAATGTAGTTTCATGAGGCTCTTATGACTACTGAATCGCTTGTTTGAACGAAAGATGAATCCAATTGTTCGGTAGCATTTACGAGTAACATTATGAAAGTGTTGCTTAAATTTAATTTTTCCATCTAACTCCATACCTAAGTCTTTCTCAGTCGAGACATCCACGACATTTTTGTCGTTTAAGAGAGGCAAAGTCGATTGTATCGGACTTGTAAGTAGTGAGGGCGTGACATTTCTCCATATGTAGATCCAACAGTCGAGATTTGCACCATTCAGAGAACATAGTAAGGTCAGCTTGAAGAGCGATGCAGTCATCAATGTCAATTATTTTCCTTGATAATTTATTGTCATTAGCATAGAGCAAACTTCTTGACGACTAAAATATAGCGGGCAACTTGTTTATAAATATTTTTAAATATACAATATTTAAATATATATTAGTTTAATATTTAAATTAAATTAAAAATTAAATAATTTAATATAATAATATTTATAGATATATTTAATTTGCAACTAAACGAATTCATGAATGAAATTAAAAATTGTAAAACTAACTTTGAAGTCCGAAATTTGACAACTATGAACAACCAAGTGATAGCCCGCTGAGTTGATGCCAGCAAAATTTGTTGAGGAGTGTGAAACGACAAAACGGAAATTTTTTAAAAATCAAAAGGAAATAAAGTTATTTCTACTACAATGTTTTATGTTTGTCTCTTGTAAATATTTCCTTATGAAAAAAATTGAATCTTGCTTCATTAATGAGTAACGAGTCCGCACAGTTTGCATTGAAGCGGTATTAAAGCTTTGTAGAAACCTTAAACATTATTGACACGAAAAATGGCAATCTAATTTATAATTTCGACTATACGTGAGAAGAAAATTAAGGACACGGAAGAAATTAGAAAACACTCTGTTTGTCACACGTCGTCAAATATTGTTTGTTTTCCACCCTAAACTTCATGCCAACTTAAGTACATTTTGCAACGAGTCGTGTAAGATAGATTTTTTCAGCATCAGAAATTTGTCGAAATTCGATTGCGTATTGCAATTTAATTATACAAAATTGGACCACCCTAGTAAGCATCCATAATAACTACTGTTTCGTGAAGAAACATCGAGGAGAAAGGAAATAGGCAAGCAAAACTTTTTTGTTCTTTCAGCTCTCAAATTTAACATTCCTCGTTGTTAATTTCGAAATTAATTTTGACAAGGGAAAACTTTTCTTATCTATTTAATAATGTTCAATTAATGTTTGCTTATGCTTTTCGTTTTCTCTCATGTAATTGCTTCTACCGAATGATATTTTTGCAAACAATCAAGAAACGGGTGTTTAGTGAAGCACTTCTATTGATTTTATGGAAGCGAAATTTAATTTAATAGAAAAAAATCGTAAATACTATCAAATGTTGAAATCGAGAATTATATTTCATTCAACAATATCGGAATCTATTATCGTTAAATAATAAAAGAACAATTTCCTTTGAGTTCAGAACTTTTGTAAGTGGAAGAAAACCGTTTTACCTCAGACGCTTAATGCGTCACACTTTTCTGATTTCAGAAATTTTGTAAGCAGAAACAAAGACTTACGTCACACCTCCTCTGTAAGAAGTTTTTTGTGCGGATTTAAAAACTTTTGTAAGTTCATCTCTCATCTCTCACTCATGTCGAGAATAACCGAAAAATACCAAACACCCTGATGGAAATTGGAAAGCACTATAAAAACCCTCCCAATTCTAGAAGTGACTGCATGCATGCTGGCATTTCGTCATTTTTCCAAGAAATCCTGAAACAACATTGCTCTCAGAAGTAACTTTCCAACCCTCGTAGTTCTAGAGAAATGAGTCATCCCTTCGAATTCTAGAAATGGTCATATCCCAAGGATTGGGCAATATTTACATAAAACCCTGAGACACGTGTTCGCTAAAATTTAATTGTTTCCCCACATATATTTTTCGACATTTGTAAGGTTTTGTCAATTAAATTATAAAAAAAAACGGATCATCTACGTTTTTAATTGTACTATTTATTTCTAATAATGACCGGTTTCGAAAACTATGTTTTCATCATCAGAGTTTGGTCCAGACTAAAAACCAATAATTAAAAATACAAACATTTCAGCGATGGAAAGCTCTTATCAAACAAAATTGAAACATATCAATCAAAACAATATTTGCATACATTTACGTCTCACAGAAAACGGTTATCTTCGTCCTCATAAACCTAGTACTGTTGAAACATTCTTGACATAATTTCTGAATTTTCGCTGTAATTACTCTATAGTAATGACAGATTACTCAACTCGATAGCGTAGTGGTTAACACGTCTGCTTGCTACTATGAGATCGAGTTGCCAGTGCGTTGATTTGAAACTCAGCCGCAGACAGATTTGTTCCGATTGTTAGATTTGTAAACAAAACAAAGCTAATTGAATCGGTTCAAGTCATGTGAAGTTGAGTGTAGTGCCATCGTACGGCTTACCGGTGAAAGGCATTGTTGGGAGGTGCCGGTATTCTACTCCTACTAGTTTCGTTCCTAGTACATCTCATGGATGGCACTGGGTTTGTCGCACAGCTTACCACTAGCACAGTAAAAACTTTCCGGTAATGAAAGGATCTCAAATAGTAGAACCACAAAAAGTAGCGAAACTAGTAAATAATGATCTAGCCTCTAACCCTTCATGGGTTGTTAAGGCAGATTATTATTATTATTATTATTAATGACAGATTACAGGAAAAATATGAAAAAAATTTGACATTTTGAAAATTCAAGAATCCCACTCCAGTTTTGACGAATTTCTCCATGTATTGAATGTCAAAATATAAGAATTCAAAAATGTAATAAGTCATAACCTTAACTCTTCATACCTTTTTTTCTCTTTAGCTCATGAAGATACATTACTATCTACACAATCAAGATGACAACGACTTTAGAAATAGATAGGAAAGGTGATTTGGTGCAATTTTATGGTCATTTTATATATAATTTTTGGCGTCCAATATATTTAGAAATTCGTCAAAACTGGAGTGGGATTCTTGAATTTTCAAAATGTCTAATTTTTTTTATATTTTTCCAGTAATCTCTCATTACTATAGAGTAATTACAGCGAAAATTCAGAAATTATGTCAAGAATGTTTCAACAGTACTAGGTTTATGAGGACAAAGATAACCGTTTTCCGGTGGTCTGTTATCACTACTGAATGGCTGTCGTCTATACTCTCTCATCGTCACGTGCAATCTAGCTACTCACAGTCAAAAAATACATCGTCATCAATAGTGGTGTTTTCTGTGTCATCTAAATTAATTACATTCTCGTCAATCTTTCTGTTTTTGGCAAACAGTTTTAAGAGGGGCGAAATCACATTGCCGTTGTCAAAGTTTAGTAAATTCGGGTGCGAGTTCTTGGCTATGTGTATAGCTTCGTTGTATTCTATGTTCCACTTATTGGATCATTTTTAGGGTCGTTATATCAATGGAATGTTTGGTGTCATAAATATGTTTTCCAACAGATGTTTTCCGTTTCCAATTGGCAGTACCGCATTAGCAGTAATTCACGTACCGCATTGTATTCGGTAGATTCCGGATTTCTGGATGTCAGGTGGAACCAAGGGAACCAGGGAACCAAGGGCATTTCTAAGAGTTAGACCATTTCTGTGGACAATGTGGATGTTGTATTCTTGATATAATTTTGTTAATGGGCCTGTGACAAGAGGATAGTGAGTGAAAGCCACTCGTTTAACTGGTTCATCAAGAAACGTAGATTAATAGAATGTTGAAGCGTTTTGCAAATTTTTTTCCTCTGATGTTTTTGGATAATGCAACTCACCATCTTCTCACCATAGCCATTCAATCTACCAATTTCAATGATGTTGTCAGTTTTCTTCTTGACTTTGTCTTCTGTTAATGAGCCATGGAATGGTATGCAGCCATCTTATGTTTAATGTCATGGTGTGAGTCAGAAGTGATGAGTCTCTGCGTGCTTGTGGGTGTACGGTAATAGGTAGTAATAGGTAGTAGAAATTTTGTCTTCTTTCGCACAAAATATTGTATGGATGCAAAACCCTCAAAAACATTTTTTTTTAAATTTTCTGAGAAAAGCTTCTTCTGGGAAAAATCGATAAAGTCGTTTTTCCGCCATTTTGGGGGTTTTCTCCTTCCATAAGACACACAATTAGGGTCTCCAAAACTGTTTTTCTATTGTAGGCCAATTCATTATTTTTCAAATGATGCCAAATTCAGTGTTTTACGACAAAAATTAGAGGATAATTTTACGCTGACATATGATAAAAGACGGATATCTTTGATTTTTTACACTAAAAGTTTTTTTAAAACTTATATTATGAGACGAAGGGTTAAGAGAGATATATTCTGGAGCTTTGTGTCATCTCGCCCAATTCGAGGAGTGGCCATATCCCAGGATTGGGCCATATTTCCCCAAAACCCTGAAACACTTGTTCGCTTAAATTTTTATAGACGGGGGTAATGGCGATCACATAATAAACAAACATTTATACTTGTCGTATAGTCTTGCCTGTACTATGACTTAATTTAAATGAAAAAGCAAAAGACACAAAGTACTTCTTATAAAAAATTATTTCGAGTCCAATAACACAAAAAGCTAGAAAAAAAAATTTTTTAATGAGTCATAAGAAAAATGAAAAATGTAAAATTCGTGAGGTAATGGCGATCACTTGCATGGCTTCAAAATCTACTGTTGTCAGATGTCCCCAAAAAATGTCAATTTTGCTGATATTACCTTTCAATTAAATAAAAAAAAAATTGTATGCTACTCATGAAATAGAAAAACTACATCTGTCAAGTGAGTTCTTTAGTGAGGTTATATAACTGTCAATCTGAAACATAAAAATACTCCTTTGACGCCTCCACTTTAATTAGACACATGATCTTGTGCTACGAAAGGTGAAAACAGTTTCATTTATGTCACTTTACAATATGTAATAAATAGGTTCAATCAAAACAAGCGAACAAATTAAAACATCAGTGGGTATTACCCACTGATCGCCATTACC
>CM055406.1:81982455-82007765 GCA_029228625.1 Pseudolycoriella hygida
GACATTTATGAATTTTCCTCTACACAAAGTAGACAAAGACAAGATTGTTAAAATATGGCCATTTTGTGGTATCCGGATTCCTAAATAAAAGTGGAGGAATCGGATCTAAGTTCACCTGTGGTCTGATGTCAGGATATGATCAATGACACAGTCATTGATGAGTGAGAGCAAACTTTCAGAGCATACCGTTATGTTGATTACCTCGTCTCTTAATTTGTTCTTAAACGTTGGTTTATTGCCTACATTTAGTATCGTGAGATCCGTCGCTAGAACGAATTCGAATAGGTTACTTCCATGGGTTGATGTCTGTGATGCTATATAGTGGTGCGCTTTCGCATCGATACCCGATAACAGCGGCAACTTATTCGATTTACAATACATTTCCAAAGTCTGAATTAGGTGGTGTATCTACCTCTTCATACGGAAAGTAACCAGAGCACACAACAATATTTTTGTCGCTACCTTTATCTTTAATGATGAGCACAGCCACCGCTTTCGCATTCTTGTGTTGCTTTGCCTTCAATAAATACGTAGTTGCTTACGTGAGAGTTTTAAATTTCGTGGCAGAGAAAAACTAGAGAGCTTGAATTATTCGAACGCGAAGAACCATATGGAAAGATAGTAATAAAATTACGTTCGTGGGTGGTTCTATGTCGGTCGTCTCGATATTTTCCACGACCCATTAAGGGTTGACGTAGATGACCGTTTCTTCTTACACTTTTGTAAGTTCGTTGCATGATTCGTGAGGAGTTATGAGAAGATCTTTGTATAATTGCTTTTCGTTCATTTCAGTAACGTTGGATTTGCTTTCAATGAGACCTTTGTGTGCGAATTGAAATACTTTCAGATGAAACTTGATAAATTGATTCAAATAATTTCGCGCGCTATGAGGACCACCTGCTGAACAAGTTTAGCAAACATGACGAAAACAAAAATCTGTCAAATCGACTCAGCGACTGTTCCCCGTAGAGTGTGTGTTGTTTGCATTGAGGCTGTTTATTTTGAATAAGATGCTCAATGCGTCACCTTTTTCTGATTTCACTACTTTTGTAAGCAGACAAAGACTTGCGTCACACCTCCTCTGTAAGAGTTTTTTGTGCGGATTAAGATATTGATTCGGATTGAACTTGCGCCACTACATTTCCTTTTTTGAAGATATTTTTGTATTCTTACTCCTTACAACTGCTTTTTGTAAAATATACCGCCATACATATCTAGCATATCATTTCAGAAATTCTACTTTTATAAACTTAATTAAATTTAGCCTTTTGAAATAGACAATAATCAGATATAAAAAGAAGAAAAATCGCATTTCTGGAAGCACTTTATTATTCCCAGCCTTGCCTATTTGCTGGTTTCCGTTTATAATTCATTTTTTTTTACCTTTTTGTTTTGGTTTTACATAATTACCGCATAAAGCGATAGACCATATCTGAATTCTGATCTTGTTTTTCACTAATAGCAACTTAACGTTACGAAAGAGTAGTAATTTCACACATTTCAAAGATTTAACATTACATTAACAACACTAATAATGGAGCTATAATCGGACTATTATAGTATACTTTCTTGTTAAAAGTAGGTTTGTAATGACGCTATTATAACCCGGTTCTTTAATGATGACGTAGGCTACAGTGAAACAATACGAATGAATGAGAATGAAACGTGTGTTGTTATGACAACCGCATACTAAATCGAAAATTCAATCAAGACGACATTTTTTGCAACAAATTCGATGAGTTTTGATTTTTTAGCTCGTTTGCTTTCCAATATTCGGTTGAGTTGCCAGTTTGATGGCTCGAAACTCACCCGCAACAGAAAAAAAAAAATCGGTAGTCAGACGTGTACACAAATACACGGCTGGCTGAATCGGTTCAAATCTGGTGTAGTTGTGTGTGAAGAGTTGTCACACGGCTTACCGGTCAATACATTGTTGGGAGCTGCCGGTATTCTACTCCTACTGCGCTTTAGTGGGCTAAGCACTGCTATAGGTACTAAGGCGAAACATTCAAAAAATCCATCAGAGTGTAAAAATACTTAGAAGGCGTGGTTCGGAATTCACGTTAAGCATGTGGTCCCTAGTGCTAGGTCATTACAATACCATGTAAAAGTACTTTCACTAGCTATAGCAGCAATAGTAGCCGAAACTGTCACTTAAAAAGTGTCCTCCCGGCTGAACAATACCATACGCTATTATTATTATTATGTCATGTTTTGTGCATAATTGGCAATTATAGGCTCAAATGTGATAAGCTATCGTATAATACAAGGGGAACAATCGCGCAATTACAGTCTCGGTGGGTGAAAATTCTCGGGGCTAACGCCCCTTGAAATTTCACCCCACCTCGACTATAATTACGCAATTATTCCCCTTGTATTATAATATGCTATTATTGCATAGGAGATGGTAAATCTCACATTAAACGCAATATTTTGAGGCGATAAACGTTACTTTATTATCAGTACTTATTCGTCTAGAGGGATAAATTCCTCTGTCTGGAGGGATAAGTTCGATTTTCTCCTTTATGATTTGACAGACACGACATGCAATAGTTTCAATGGCAACGTTTAATGTAGGGTGTATTCTGTCAAAATAGAAGACGTAGTTTTTCAATTTTTAGACCCTTGCGAAGAACGAAGTTTTTCGAAAAGGGGTCTTATGCGTTTACCACGACGTTTGTAACCACCCCAACTTCGACCTGGGAGTAGGGGGATCGATCATGGTCCTTAGATGACGAATCAGCAATAAAAAAATGTCCTTCCGTCCGTGCCTTCGTCACCGCGATAACTTGAGTAAAACTCAACCGATTTTCAAAAACTTTTTTCCCTGAAAGGTAATTGAAAAACCTTTTCTGAGATTGAATCTGACCACTGTCGGCCCAAGGACCAAGGAGCTAGGGCCATTTAAGTTGTTTTTGGTCTTTTGTACATAACTCGAGTAAATCTATTCCGATTTTCATAAATTTTTTTTGTGGGAAAGGCGTGGGCATGCCGGACATTTTTTAATTTTGAACTTTTGGTCACCTACAGGCCTCTAAAACTGAATCTGTACTGTTATGTTTCTCAATACTATTTATTAATCATCTGATGTAATAGCTACAATGATCGTGATTACACTGCCGAGCTTAAACGATTAACACACTTTTTACTTAACATAGTAAAACGTACTAGAATATATGACATCTCCCTTAATTTTCAATGATTTTAATATTATTGCAAAATTCTTATTCTAAATATTAGCCTAATTAAATTTGTCATTATTTATTTACAAACATGTGCTTTTAAATTTACTTGTTATGCTGTTTTCAACATTATCGACATTGTCTCTTTTTTCAGTGTATTTTTTGTATGGTAAACCTTGAAAACAGCTGAAACTAGATTACAAGTAAATTTATAAGCACACGACCGTATTTTATTTTTATATAAAAAATAACTATTCACATCCATATCGTTTCGGTGGTATAATTTTTCTACCATATCTAGACACTTTAATTTGAGGTTGAGTCGAACCTATTGCCCTATCTATCACCATCGCATCCTCGAATTGACTCACTTTCTCTCTTTCTCCATTTTTAACCGGAGATTGAGGTATTTCTACTGTCCTATCAACAAATATCGCACCTTCGGATTGACTTGCACCTGGTGTTTCTTCAATTTCATCTTCCGAAGTTGTAATGACTGATTTACGCAAATGAACCATGTTACGTCTCAAGTCCTTCCCGTTTGACGTTCTAATTATAAGTGATCGCGGCGTATTCGCGTGCTTAAGAACAGTAGCAGGCTCCCAAATCTTTCCCTTTTGGTAAACAACACTTTCTCCAGGCCTTATGTTTTCTCGTTTTTGAGATTGCCGGTCATAATATTTACTGTATTTGACTTTGATGTCTTTTAACTTTTTTTTAATTCCCACTATGACTTCAGGCTCTAATAAATGAGATTTAATTGGCAGTTTGCCACGACATAATCTACTCATTAACATTTGAGCCGGTGTAAAGCCTATATTCGGAACCGGTGTGTTTCTATACTCCATAAGAGGCAAGTAAAAATCAACCCCCTCATCTACACTCTTCTTTATGATGTTCTTCGCAATGTGTACAGCTTTTTCGGCCTGCCCATTCGACCTAGGATAATTAGGACTGCTAGTGATTATACGAAAATTCCACGATTTTGAAAATTCTAGCATTTCAACTGAAGAAAACGGTATGTTATCCGCTACTAATTCTTCTGGAATTCCATGAGTTGCATACATTAATTTTAAACATCTGATCACCTCACCTGAATGTTTCCTATGCATTGGCAAAATCTCAATCCACTTTGAAAAGTAATCAACTGCGATCAAAAACACTTTCGCACTATACTCACAAATATCTACTCCAACTTTTTGAAAAGGCCTATCTGGAATCGGGTGGGAAATTAGTATTTCTTTAACATTCGATCGTTGAAATTTTTCACATGTCCGACACATAGCCACGACATTTTCAATATCATTATTGATTCCTGGCCAATATACTAATGACTTTGCCCTTAATTTCGACTTCACTATGCCCTGATGACCTTCGTGAATTAATTTCAAAACGTCCGACCGGAGTTCAGATGGAACAATTATTCGATCACCATAAAATAACATCCCATCTTCGACATAAATTTCATTCCTAAGTTTATGGTAAAACTTCATATTATTTGGTACCTGCCTTTTGTTAGAAGGCCATCCCCCCAAGCAAAATTCTTTAAGTTTTCTTAAAATTAGATCATTCTCTATGCTATTTTGGAAATGACTTTTCTTTTCATAAGACATATTAACAGTATGTATTATATCCTTAATATCGATCTCATCATCGTGTTCTACATTATCTTGCGAAAATGATCTGGATAATAGATCAGCCACATGCATCAACTTTCCTGGTACATAAAAAAGATTTAACTTGTATTTTAAAAGTTTCATCCTCATATTCTGTATTCTAACAGATAGAATGTCACCCAAGTCCTTTTTAAATATCGAAATCAATGGTTTGTGATCTGTTTGAATTGTCACTTCTTTTCCATAAATATAAAAATGAAATTTACGACATGAAAAGACTATGCTCAACAATTCTTTCAACAATTTGAGCATATCTTTTCTCAGCATCAGTAAGGCTTCTGGAAGCATATACAATTGGCCTTTTGTCTTGCATAAGACAAGCTCCCAGCCCATCCTTTGAAGCATCACATTGAATTGTAATTTCTTTATGTTCATCATAAATCCCCAGTGCTGGTGCACTGCTAATTAAATCTTTTATTTCTTGAAATTTTTTCGAGTGTATAGGTAACCAATTATAAATAGAATCCTTTTTTATAAGATCCCTTAATGGTGCCGTCAAATCAGAAACTTGAGGTATATGATCTCTAACAAAATTTATCATTCCCATTACCCCTTGCAATTCTTTTTCATTTCGTGGCTCTCTCAAATCGCTAATGGCTTTGACTCTACTTTCGTCGATCTTAATTCCTTTGCTTGAATATTTATGGCCCAAATACTTAACCTCTGCAACTTTGAATTGAACTTTTTTATCATTAAATTTTACATTCAGTTCCCTTGCCCTTTTTAAAACTTTTTCCAAAATCTCATCGTGTTTTTGTTCTGTCTCTGCTGCTATTAAAATATCATCAATATAAATAATTATGCCTTCAATACCAGCAAAATTTTTTTTATTTAATTTTTGGAACAATTGTGACGCTACATTTACCCCAAATGGCAATCTTAAGAATTTGTAACAACCGAAAATGGTCAACATAAATTTGCAGATGGTTCGTCCAACCTGATTTGATAAAACCCTTCCTTACAATCTAACACAGTAAAGATCTTTTTCCCAGCTAACATAGCATTTACTTCTTCATTTCGGGGTATCGGATAATTTTACGGTTTAAGATTCGCATTTAGTTCTTTTGGATCTAAACAAACCCTTAAATTTCCGTCAGGTATTTCTTTGACTACAAGATTATGTACAGAGACTTTTTTTAAAAATGCTCACTTTTCAGCGAAACAACTCAAACAAGTCAAGCTAGACATTCTGTAATTTATATTTACCGACTGGTTCTGTTCTTTTACGCGCGCTTTTTAAAATTCAAATACGTTCATTTAGTTCGACATACCCGTAAGCTCACTATGTCGATTAGATGAATTTTTTTAGGGAATTTTTGTATTCTTCTAATTAATGAAATTAACAATAAAATTTTTGAAAAGAGCTAAATGTGCGAATACTGAGAAAAGTTTGAAAAATGAACAAGTTTGAAAAGTGAAAAATGTTTGCTACTTGCGAATTGGTCGAATTAATTGAAAAGTCAGAAAATTTCAAAATGTTGGGAAATGTGAGATTTGTTTGAAATGTATGAAATGTTTGAAATTTGCGAGATGTGTGAAATGTTTGAAAAGTGAAAAATGTGGGAAATGCTTGAAGTTTGAGGAATGTTCGAAATGTAGGAAACGTCCTAAAATTTCAAAATGTTGCCAAATTGCAAAATGTGGTAAATGTGAGATTTGTTTGAAATGTATGAAATGTTTGAAATTTACGAGATGTGTGAAATGTTTGAAAAGTGAAAAATGTGGGAAATGTTTGAAGTTTGAGGAATGTTCGAAATGTAGGAAACGTCGTAAAATTTCAAAATGTTGGCAAATTGAAAAATGTGGTAAATGTGAGAATTGTTCGTAATGTGTGAAATGTTTGAAATTTGCGAGGTGTGTGAAATATTTGAAAGTTGAAAATTGTAGGAAATGTTTGAAATTCGGGAAATGTTTAAAATGTAGCAAAAGTCGTAAAATTTCAAAATTTCAGAATTTCGTGAAATGTGAGAAATGTTTACAAATCCCGAAATGTGGAAATTGTTTAAAAAGTGCGAAATTTTTGAATTTTCTTAAGATTTTGAAATGTTTGAAAATGACGAAAGATTTGAAATGTAGCAAATGTTTGAAAAGTCAGAAATGTGGCAAATGTAGGAAACATTGGAAGGCTTTAATATGTTCGAAAATTGTCCTGTGTCTGTAAAATGCGAAATATAGAAAATATGATATATGTTTGAAAGTTACGAAATGTTTGAAATGTTGGGTTAACTTTTGAAAATCGCGAAATGTAGGAACGTTTTGAAAATTGTGAAGTGTTTGAAATGTAGAAAATATTTAGAATTATTAAAATGTGGAGGTCATCGAACCCAGGTCGATTCTCCTGTTTTATAACATGTTTTTATGTGGGAACCGAGTGGTTATCACATAGTTGGTAGAGTGTCGAATTAATTTTCAGAAAGATTTTTGTGTGCAATGTCACTGCATAAAATTATTCGTTCTGTAATAATCGTTTGAAGAGGAAATAGTTTAATAAAATTAGGTAAATGTTTTTTAACCGAAAAGTCGGATTTTACTGGTTAGGATTCTGTCCTATCCTACGTTTTTGTATGTGTGTATGTAAAAC
This sequence comes from Pseudolycoriella hygida, assembly GCA_029228625.1. Taxonomy (NCBI): domain Eukaryota; kingdom Metazoa; phylum Arthropoda; class Insecta; order Diptera; family Sciaridae; genus Pseudolycoriella; species Pseudolycoriella hygida. The sequence goes on from CM055406.1 coordinate 81,989,895, forward strand.
GTATAGCTTACATAATGATTATGTAACATTTTTTCTGAAAAACGAACAAATAGTAACACCTGTATGCGATTGAGCTGAAATAAAACAATTACTGACTGTTGAGATTCAAAGATGACATATTCCAACTGTCAAACTGGCATTTTAAACGTCAAACTTATAAAGTCAGTAAAATGTTCGAGTTTATTCTGTTTCGTAATTATTTCTGCCTTTAGTTTAAGCTCATGCACTGCACAGTAAACTAAACATTTTAATTGTTTGAAATTACATAACAGGAAAGTTAGTTATTTGGATTGGTTAGTTGAGAGGAATTATTTCATTTTCTAAAACTTTTCGACACCTTAATTTTCACATTCCATTTTAAAGAGGTGTAATACATAAATAAACATTTGCAAGCGTGAATCCATGAGTCCGCATCGTACGAGTCTAAATTGGCGTACGCATTGACATTTCATACATTTATAATAAGTATTTCAAATCATTGTCCAAAATTGTTTTTTAAATAAGTTTTAGTCGTTTCAGTAATTAACACAGTGTTTAGTGTAATATGGACATAGTGTTATTGTTTTATTACAGACGGGTATGTCGAACTAAATGAACGTATTTGAATTTTAAAAAGCGCGCGTAAAAGAACAGAACCAGTCGGTAAATATAAATTACAGAATGTCTAGCTTGACTTGCTTGAGTTGTTTCGCTGAAAAGTGAGCATTTTTAAAAAAAAAAAGTCTCTGTACCCATTCAATGTCTTCTCCTTGAATTGGTTTAATGATTTCTCTCTTCACCAAATCATCCAAAGTAGCTTTTAACCGTGAATATAAAGATTTCGGAATTCTCCGCGCTGGTTTAATTACTGGACACGCATTGTCTTTTAACTTTAACGCACAAACATCCTTAAAAGTACCAATGCCATCAAAAACATCTCGATTTTTATTAATAAATTCATCTTTCTGAGTGTCAATCACTGATAAAAGGTTAGTGCCCGATCGTTTTACAAAACCTAATAATTCACTTGTTGCTAATCCAATCAATGTAACATCATTATTGTCAAAAATGTAAAATGGCTGAACAAATTTTTTATCGGCATACTCAATTATGAGAAAACATGTACCCACTGCATCCACTTTGTATCCACCGAACCCTTTGAAGTCTTTTTCCGATCTGCGTAATTTTATTTTCCCTTCAAACAATTGCTTAAATAAATTCAAATTCATGCAGTTAGCTTCAGCTCCAGTGTCAATTTTAGAACGGACTATATGACCTTCAATTTTCGTGTTTTCATACCATGATTTATTACTTTCACTACAGCCTCTTACTGTTCCCAAATAAAGCGAGTTATAATCAACACCATCATCACTAGAATTTCCCGAGAACGTAACATTATTCACTTGACCGGACTTTTTCATTTTGTATCCGTCAGAATGCATTTTCATATTACATGCATTAGCAAAATGATTAGACTTACCACATAAATTACAAGTTTTTCCGAAGGCTGGACATTTGCGTACATCGTGAATTTTATTACACCTAGAACATTTAAATTTATTTTTTCCTTTTTTTTTCATTTGATGTCGAATGGAATCTATTTTGATAAGAATTAATTGAATCAATACAACCTAATGCTTCACCGTTTTGCCGTTGTCCTTGAACCTCTTTCGCTTGACCTTTCGCAACTTCTGCTGCTCTACATAACGTGATCGCTTTTTCCGAATCCATGTCCTTGTATGTTAACAGTTTCTCCTGCAGCATATTGTCCGATATACCAATTACGATCCGATCCCTCAAAATATTTTGCTCTTCTTTCCCATAGTCACATGTTCGAATTAGTTTCTGTATTGACGTCAGAAAACTATCAAATTTTTCACCAATTTGTTGAGTGCGTTGGTTTAGCTTGAAGCGCTCATATACAATGTTTTTTTTGGACAAAATTGCTCGAACCGTGCAATAATTTTTTCTAAGTCTTTGGCATCATCCTCTTCCATGTTAAAATTATTGAATAATTCACGTCCATAATCACCAATCAAATTCAAGAAAATAGCGGCTTGAATTTCGTTCGATTTTTTATTTTTTTCCGATGCAGTCATATAAATGTTAAATTCTTGTTTAAACACTTTCCAATTATGATAGAAACTGCCATCCGAAACTAATGACTGTGGCACCTTAACTGTATCCATAACTATTCGTTGTTTTAATGAAATACTGGTCCTAGGTGTTAATTGTAACCTCGTGGTCCTCTTTATGTGAATTTTTGAAATTCAATTTTTTTTTCTCGAGCACTTTCGATTCTTAAACTGTTAGTGCAAATTACGTTAAACACGTACAAAAAAAAACAAACTCACTTTATTTCAACTTGACTTCACAGCAAATGCAACTTTTCGAAACATAGATATAATAATGTTCGTTTGCAAATTTAACTGTAACTTTATTAATTATCTGAAATTACCGTCTGCGCCATGTTATGTTTCTCAATACTATTTATTAATCATCTGATGTAATCGCTACAATGATCGTGATTACACTGCCGAGCTTAAACGATTAGCACACTTTTTACTTAACATAGTAAAACGTACTAGAATATATGACCCAACGTGTTTTTTCTGCATAAATGTGGTAAATCTTATCTTATCTTACCCATACTTCTATGGACAAAAGTGTTCCCTTCAAAGGTCTCTGCAACATAGCGAAAAAAATTTGTTTGGGTTAGGGCCGACCTTAGGACCGATCTGTGGAACTGAGGAGAGTCCTTTGATCCACGCTATCATGGGCAAAAATATTCCCCTAAATTTTCGCTAGAACATATCATGGAGGGCGTTATAATTGACGATATATTCATTAAAAACCAGCAACTATCGTAACATTCGAGTAGCCTGAGTTAGGCCCTGGGCCCTGCAGCCCAAACCACTTAACGAATTTTCACTATTTTTTTTTTTTTTGCTAGTTTCTGGCGGTCCATATCTTTCATTTAAAGCCTTAGAAAGCAATTTCTATGTTTCTTTCGCAGAGGTATATGCGAAAAAGTTTCACCGACCCCCAAAAGACCATGTTTTCGGTCACTTTTTTGGCCACATCTTCGGAACTTTTCGACCGATTTTGCTCATCTTTAAACTTGAACTCATTTTTTCGGTTAAATTTCGGAGGAAAAAGAGATTTTGAAAATCGGACAAGTTTTACTAGGTCAAAGCCATATAGAAGTGATAAAAATTTGTCATTTTTTTGTCAGACTTTCATTAAAATGGCTGCCGTCCGCTGCAATAGAACTTTTCCAAGGTAGTTTTTGCATATTTAAGTAGTACATATTGTAGGCTTTACAACGGTATATGACATTTCTCTGAATCTTTCTATTGCAACTGGCCAGAGACTTCCGAAAATTGCCTATTTTTTCGCCTATATCGGCTAATAACGGCCGACCATCAACTCCTACCTAGTCAAGTATATAGTCAAAATTTTTGTCGTTTCAAGGCCTAAAATCGTGCAAAAAATTTTTTGATTCGAATCAACTTCGTTCGAGTTATATAAAACGATTTTCAACACTTCCTTGCACGACCTTACTCTATGAGCTCTATCTCCAAGACGAGGCATTTTTTTGCAAAAGTGAAAAATTACTTTCGTCACAAAAGTGCAAAAAATGAAATATGACTCGACCAATTCTGACGACCCTTGTTCCGAAAAGTCTGAATATTGTTCGAAGTTTTCGCGATATTACTCTTAAAAGAGTTAAGACAACATTTACTTAGATACGTTCGAGCCCTTTTGTAACATCTATTCTGTTTCCCACATCTACTCTGATACGTACGGATCCCAGCATAAGTTTTTAGTACATAACTCGAGTAAGTCTTTTCCGATTGTCATAATTGTTTTTATAATCGACAGGTCTATGGAAGCCCAACAATTTGCAGAAGAAATTTTTTTGAGGTTTGATCCTAGGATATAGCTGGGATATTTGCCGTTCATCGAATTTACTTTTTTTTTATGTTTTTGGTTGCTTAGCATGGGTTGTGTTGCTGAAGTAACAAAAATTCTAAAATTTTGAAAAAACAACTTTAAACTGATGCCAACGTTAGCTAAGGTCGCTTCATCTGTCTATAGCATTCCCGAGTGAACGAAATTTTTCAACACAGAGTTATCTTTATTCATAATAATTATGAATTTTTTAAAAAAAATTGTGTGACACTTTTTGGAGTTGCAAGTCAGTAATGACTTTCGTTCGAGTAACGAAATATTTTTTTAATTCATGCGTTTAAATGTCGAATGTTGTAAGCTAAATTTTATAAAAACAGTGTTTTCAGTAAAATACATCGGCGCGCCGCGAACTTAACTTAGGTCCGCTGTGGAATTAAAACGACTATTCTCCTTGACGGACGGTTAAGAACTTTTTTATTGTCACAAATCAGTCTTTAAATATACTTTCGTTCGCATAAAAGTGGAACGTTATAATGCCTTGCAAATATCTCATATTTATAAACCTCATTCGTTTGATTTACATCCAACTTCCACGTTAACAAGAAGTTTGTCATCGTCAACCAATTAAGTTTGTTATCATTATCAAAATGCAACATTCATATTCTAGACGACTAGCTCTTACTTCATACCCACATTTGTGTGGATCAATTTCTCCCATTGGAGTAGTAGCCGCCGCGCTTCGGTTTGGCGACGGTGGCATGGCGGCTCAAAAAAATTTTTGATATGTTGTAGAGGAAGTTGTGGGGATCATTTTCGCCCATGGAAGTAGTAGCGCCGAACATATGAGAATTTGAAAAAAAAGAGTAACCGGCCTCGTTTGTGAGCTAGGGCTCCTGGAAGATCCCATACTAATCCCATATAAAGGAATATTTTGTATCACAATAAAAACCCTTTTTAAAAGGGAAATGTGACGCAAATCCTCGTCCCTTCTTCCAAAAGAACTGATATCACAACGAAAACCCTTTTTAAGAGGGAAACGTGACGCAAATCCTTGTCCCTTCTTCCGCTTAGAGCACAAATGCCAAACCCCCCAATGTTTTTCTGTTCTTTCAAATTACACTCTAAAAATTAAGCTTCGCATGATGTCTGGAGTACGGAGAGCCAAATTTTTTGCGTATGAAATTTGAAAGCGCAGAAAAATTATTACGTTGGTGGGTCCGGCATTTGGGACACATTTTCTTAATCATAAATGAAAATATCCCAAAAGAATTGTTTGCGTTTCAAAACTTTAAGTGTCACCCCAATTGATTTCAGTTGTTTTGGAACAAGGGATGATTGTTTTTACGTAAAGTACATTAACAGAAACAATTACGCACTGTCAGGTAGTCTTGTATCCTCGCTTACATCTTAACTGAAATGCTAACTAACGTGGATATTAAATATAAGCTTTAAAAAGACAAAAATGTTATGATCACGATTAAAGTATGAAGAAAGAATCCCTCAAATAAAATCTAATATCAAATACTTATTGTAACGAGAATGTTTTACAAATTTTTTCAAACTTTGTCTCCGGGCGAAAACAAGAGCGAAAGTGAAAAGAACACAAACATTTTACATTAAAAAATACTATTGCAAAGGGTATTTGAAATGCAGATTATGCTATCTTGGGATAACATAACAAGTTGAAAATATTATTTAAATATTTTTATATAATGTTGGACGAATCCAATAGTTTATAGTTTATAACGAATGCTGAGAAAATGAGAATGCTGAGAATGAGAGAAAACTGAGGGGAACATTTTTGAAAATGAAAGGTTAGGTCAGAGGACTTTCCTAGCAGTTTTGCATAAATATTTTATTAATTAATTTTTTCAAAAAAATTTGAAAAAGTTGTCTTTCTTCTTTTTCCACAAAAACGATATTTTTTAGACCCGTAAAGGGGTCTTATGCGTTTACCACGACGTTTGTAACCAGTTGAATTTCGACCCGGCAGCAGGGGGGGGGGGGGAGCACCGATCATGGTCCTTAGATGACGAATCAGCAATAAAAAAAATGTTCCTCCGTCCGTCCGTCTGTCAACACGATAACTCGAGTAAAACTCAACCGATTTTCAAAAACTTCTTTTTCCCTGAAAGGTTATCGAAGCTAGGGCCGTTTAAGTGATTTTTGGTCTTTTATACATAACTCGAGTAAATCTTTTCTGATTTTCAAATTTTTTTTTGTTTGAAAGACCTGGGCATAGCCGACAATTTATGGAAGAAACTTTTTTGAATTTGAGTTCTTGGACTTAACTAGGGCACTAAAATTGAGTCTCGGCTAGGGCTTCATGTGTTTTTTGTCCATAACTCGGGCAAATCTTTTCCGACTTTCACATTTTTTTTTTGTTTGAAAGATATAGGCATGACCGACAGTTTATAAAAGAAGCTTCTGCCTGTGCTTAGGGCCCAAGTAGGCCATGTCGGTCCTAAGGTCGGCCCTGACCAAAAAACTTTTTTTTGCTATGGTGCAGAGGAAATTGAGGGAAACGTTTTTGGCTATGGAATTGTGTGTCCGAGGCCTCTACTTAGGGCCCTAGGTCTTTTTCAATATTGCCCTATCGGCAATTTCCAATACAACTTAATTTCATATACTTAAGAGTTAAGGCAATATTTACTTAAATACGCTCGCGTCTCTTCGTAACATCAACTCTGTTTGCCGCATCTATTCTGATACGTACCCTTCATATGTTTTAATATTGCCCTTTCAGCAATTTCCAATTTAATTTAATGTGAACGTAATTTCAGAAAGCAATAATTATTTAGATTTTGTTCGAGTCTTTTTGTAACATCTGTTATTGTTGCCTCATCTATTCTGATGAGTACGGGTCCCCACGACGTTTTTAACACCTTTTTGGTCGAAATCATATGTTATTATATAACTAGAGGTGTGCGCCGGTCGAAAAATTTCGGCGGCGGCGATTGCACTTTTCGAAATTTCTCGGCGGCGGCGAAAATCGGCGCAAGGGGGTCTCAACGGCAGCATAAATCGGCGTACGAAAAATTTGTTTTCGGCGGCGGCGGCGGACATTTTTTAGTGTTTTTCGGCTGGGGGCGGCTTAATTAAAAAAAATGATTTGAAAATACTCGAATGTAATTTAAAACACTTCTCTGATATTGCATTTCAAATTGTTGCATTTCAGGTGTGTGTGTGTGTTAAACGCTTCAAACGCCTTTCACTCGCGCACTGTTTATTTCGGCAATATTTAATCAACCCGTGATTGTTATTTTGTGAAATTGATTTGTAATAGAAGTTGAAGTGGTGTAGTTATTTTAAATTATCGAGTTCGTCGAAAACAGTACATAGATTGTCTGTGTTTTTAGTGTTTTAAAGTTGTAATTTATTATCAACGTAAATAACTACACAGGTTCAAAGTTATCTAATTAATTGGCGCGCTGTCTGCAACAGCTGTCAGGTGTTTATTTACTTTTAGGAGACTAGTAATCTGTCCCTGTAAAATAAAGCATTTTCGTCTTCTTTTTCTTTTGAGATTTTTCTTTTTTGATTAATAAAAAGAAAATACCCTACCAGGTAATAAATAAGGTTTATTTTACCCATTCTGCTTTTTTTTTTTAGTTTGAACATTTCTAATTTGTTTTGAATTTGAATTGATATTGACTCTTTTTAGCTTGAATTGAAAGTTCATAGTCAATTGCTTGTAGTTGATTGAAAATATTTGATACGGTGAATCATGCCTCCGGCTATTAATTGTAGTAGGGACGATTGCCCACCTTCGAACGTGAAAACCGACTCTACTGTAAATTGTGGCAGATGTAACTCCTTGATTCATCTTTTGTGCATTGGCATTACAAGAACTGCCAGTGAAGTTCTTTTTCATGAGAACGTGAAGGTGTTGTGCAACGAGTGTCTGTCACCATCCTCAAAATCCTCGAATGCCAATGTATCGACTTCTTCTAACTCGGTTGCGACCACGATTTCAAATTCTAATGCGTCGCCAATACCCAAAAGCGTCAGAACTAACAAGAGCTCATCTAACGATCCAGCTCAAACTTCTATTTTAGACTTTGCTCGGCCAACTCCAGATATCTTTCAACATTCTTCAGGAATTGATAAATCAAAAGAAATCTTGTCTCTGCTCCATGAGATCAAAGCGTCGATTCATGATCACCGCGCAGAGACAAAAACTTACGCGTCGGTTCTGAGTGAATTGAAAGACACCGGAGTTAATCCAGGCGTTAGAATTCAGCAGAGGAAGCCTTTGTTTTCTTCCGTTGCTGCGAGTGGCAGTATGGACGTTACGCCAACTGACGTGAATTTCCCTTCAATGTCTATGCTTTCGAATAAGCGTAAGCGCGTAAGGGACGTTGCCAAAACGCCTAAAACGCCTAAAAGGATTCGAACCGATGGCAAGAAGTACGACGTCAATCCGTTGATTCGCCAACGCAAGTTGACCTCTGGCACCAATCTAGACACCAACCATGGATTGGGTAGCCCGGTTAAATCTCGTCCACTAGTGAATAGGCTTACAAAATTCATTTACGTTTCTCGTAGCCAGATGTAACTGCGGAATTGGTTTCCTCGTACATGAAAACGAGAATGCCTGAACTTGATAATAATGATTTTAGTTTCAGACTTTTAGTGAAAAAAGATAAAAAGCTGGACGAACTTACGTTTATTTCTTTCCGGCTAAGTTGCACAGTTGAACTCTACGATAAACTCATCGATCCTTCTTTTTGGCCCTCTCATGTCCAAATTGGAGAATTTCAAGAATTTAAGGAAAAGAAGAGGACGTCATTGGATACTTTTTTACCGCCTACAACATCTCCAGCGACAACATCCACACAAGAGAACTCCGATTCTCTTGCAACGCCAGTTTCGGAAAGAACTCCAGTGGTAAAAGAAACAACCGCAACATAGCCTGCAAGGCTATGTTTCAGCCGCTTATTTCAGACTTTTTCAATCCTAAAGATAAGGGAGTGACATTCAACGCTGACATCGTAACTCATTCGCAGCCAATAATTTCGGCTACGACTTATTTTGATTCTGTTAATCCCATTAAGTCTGATCTATCCGTTTTAAAAAGTAATGTCAGGTTGTATTATCAGAATGTTCGCGGATTAAGAACTAAAACTGATGATTTTTCGAATAACTCTTTGACATGTGACTACGATATTATAGCACTGTCGGAAACATCGCTCAATTCGTCCTTCTATGACAGTGAATTGTTCAATCTTAAGCAGTTTTCAGTTTACAGAACTGATCGGTCTGCATTAAACAGCGTCCATCAGAGATATGGAGGTGTTTTGATCGCTGTCCGTTCATCCATTCCCAGCGAATGTATTCTAGTGCCTGGGACCGACAACGTCGAAATGGTCTTAGTTAAAGTCCAGCTTCAAAATCATTCGCTTTTTGTTTGTTGCCTCTACATCCCTTCTGGCTCCTCTGTCAAAGTATACACCGAATATCACGATGCATTAGAAAAGACACTGAAATTTATAGACCTGGATGTAAATGATGAAATGTGTGTTTTAGGAGATTTTAACCTAACCCTTGTTGATTGGATTCCTGACCGTTTTAATGACAACATTGACTGCATTGATGACTTGATCAGTGGTCAAGACGAATCATGTGAAAGCAATGTGATGCTCCCTACTAAAGTTGGTGAGGGAACGAAAGCCGATATCATCTATCTCATGATGAGTGGTAACCTTCAAGTTAACAGCGTTCGCAACTATTATGGAAAGATTTTGGACCTCGTCTTTTACAGCAATCCGAATAACGTCAAATTCATTAAATCTGATGTTCCTATGAGTCGAGTTGATTTGTATCACTATCCTATCGAAATAGTTATTTCAGCAGACTTAGTTGAAAGAATCGGAAATATTGAAAGTGAGGAATCACAAAGTGAATTTAACTTCAGAAAAGGCGACTATACTGGCCTAAATAACCATTTTCATTCTATTGACTGGAATCAACTGATGTCAAACGTTTCTGACGTTGATGACATAGTCAATGTATTTTACGATGTTTTGTTGGATGGATTAGAGAAATTTGTTCCGCTCAAAAAGAAAATGGTTATTAACGATCCACTTTGGTATAATCAGCGTTTACGCAATCTAAAAAATAGAACAAGCAAAGCTCACAAGCGATTTAAAAATGAAACAAACCCAGACGAAAAACTGAAACTAAAAATGAAATTTTTGTCCATTAGTAAAGAATTTCACTCCTTGCGTGACCAAGCCTTTAACAAATATTTAACTAACACCGAAGAAATGTTAACTTCTGATCCGTCAAAATTTTGGTATTACGTAAAGTCGCGAAAAAAGACTACAGGCTATCATTCTATTATGTCAAGAGGTAATAAGAAGGCTGGTAATCCTAACGAAACGTGTGATCTTTTCGCTGAATTCTTCGAAAGCGTTTATGTAGCTGACAATGAGAGTGGTTCTGACTTATCGAATAAAATGTACCCTATAGAAATCTCTTTTGAGATCCAAGACGTTTTGAACCATCTGACTAGTATAGACACAAGTAAGGGTGAAGGTCCAGATAAAATCTCTCCGATTTTATTGAAAGCCTGTGCTGAAAGTCTGTCATCTCCACTACTTTGTATTTTCAACTGATCCCTCTCAACTGGAAAATTCCGACAAGATGGAAAACATCTTATATTACTCCAATTTTTAAAAGTGGGTCTAGAAGTAATGTCGAAAACTACAGAGGTGTAGCTATTCTACCAACAATAGGGAAGCTATTTGAAGCCATCGTCACCGGTATTTTATCCACGAAGTTCAATCGAATAATTTCAAAGTCACAACATGGCTTTATGAAGCGCAGGTCTACAGCGACAAATTTAGCTGAGTTTGTTAGCTATGCTACTAAAGTTATAGAATCTAGGCATCTGTTAGACGTCATATACACCGATTTCCAAAAAGCATTCGATAGAGTCAAGCATTCTATTCTTTTGCACAAGTTGAACCAAATGGGTGTTCATTCGAACCTGTTAGCATGGATTGCATCTTATCTTAATGGGCGTTCACAATTCGTCAAATTAGGAAATTGCTCCTCTCGAATGTTCAACGTAACCTCTGGCGTTCCTGGGCCCCCTCTTGTTCTTATTATTCATGGACGATGCTACTAAAGTCTTCTCTTCTTCAGTTTACTTAATGTATGCTGACGACTTGAAAATTTTCGCTAGAATCAAAAATGTTCTTGACGCAAGTGCTCTCCAACGTGACTTGAACAGGTTTCTACATTGGTGCAAAATTAACCAACTTTATTTGAACGTCGATAAGTGTAAGGTTATCTCCTTCACTCGAAAGAGATCGGAAATTGAGTTCGGTTACAATATCGACGATGTTGTGTTGACTCGTGTCAAGGTAATTAAAGATTTGGGAGTTCTCTTGGACCAAAAATTGACATTCAGTAAACACATTGAATATATAATTGCAAAGGCTTACTCAATGCTTGGCTTCGTCATGAGAACTTGGAAGGAATTTAAAAATATTAAAACTTTAAAAAGTATATACTTTGCCTATGTCCGTTCTTACTTAGAATATGTTTCAGTTGTTTGGCATCCTTATCAGGAAACATTTGTTGACAGAATTGAATCTATTCAGAAAAAATTTTTGATGTACGCACTGAGGCGGACGGTGAAACGGGACGAAAACCACAAGCTTCCTCCATATATTGAGAGATGCGATTTGATCAACATCGAAACACTCGCCCGACGCAGAATTAATGCCTGCGCACTTTTTGTATCCGATCTGATGAATGGCAATATCGACGCACCTAAAATTAAAAGCTAAGTCATTCGTAATTCTAGACCCACTCGTGGTGATGACTATCTCGTTGTCGACGAACACAGGACAAAATATGGTCTTTATGAGCCAATCAATAACATGTGCATGGCATTTAACCGCTTTTCACTACTTTGGTTTCTAAACATACCACGTGTATCGTTCAAGATGACTATCAGGATGTTAAAGATTGCGTATAAACTGAATGGTAAGACCAGAATTTCATAATCCATGTCAATATGACTCTATCTTTATTTAAACCGAACCTATGGTTCTCACTCTAATCAGAATCTGATTAGTCAACTCGGGTCTCACGACTCTCAAATGTAACTCTAAGTCACGTCGACTTGCAAAAACAGCTAGTCTAGCCGACTAGCTTCCGTAATCATTTTTGTTTCAGGTGGACCATTGGCTGCACGAGACGTTGGTGCTTGATAGAACATATATGATAACATATTATGATAACTTCTACTTAGAATTGTATAATTGTTAATAATGACGATGAGCAGAGGTGGCTACTGACTCCGACGGGTCGACTGGGTCGGCAGCTCACTTCCGGTTCTGCTCGTTATTTATGTTTTTTGTCATTCATAATTGTATGTAGTCAGGGGGCTTCGGCCATTGACGGAATAAATAAATAAAAAAAAAAAACAAATTCAAAAAATCAAATTCAACAATGACTTCATTTGACTTAAATCTAAAGCCGCCACACCCGCCATATGGAAGTCGGCGCCCCTGAACTTTACTGTTAACTATCAACGCATTTTCTGCTTCGTTGACCAAGGATATGACATTTACAGGATAGTTTTCGGCAGTGAGAAACTTTCCTCGTCGCAACCATCGATACCAATATCGTTTGTTAGCGCTTGAAAGAAGTCATCGCCCAACTTCTCAACTCTTTTGAGCAATTCATATTGCCCTACCCCAGATAACACAGACCACACTTTTTAATGTGGTGGCCCACTGAATGTACATTAAATGTGTAAAATTCATTGTTGTCGAGAATATGTACATAAGACATACAAAAAATGTGCCTGTGAACTGGTACATTTTCCTGTGTAAATAAAAAGCACATTTTTTGAGCCATTTTATTATTGAACCAGATCAGAAGTACTTTCCTCGCTCCTTGTTTAGCTAATTCGTCTGCCTTTACGTTCCCCTCGATGTCATTATGCCCTGGTACAAAAATGAGTTCAGTTTCTTTAAAAGAGGCCATGTCATTCATTGTTTCCCAGCATTCCAATGTTAGTGCTGAGTTGAAGCTATATGATGACAAGGCTTTGATCGCCTCTAGGCTGTCCGTGTAGATGGATATCTTTTGTTCATCTGTTCTTTCGTCTAAGACAGAGTGGCATCCTTCAATCATTGCTCTCACCTCAGCCAAGAAAATGGATGAGCATCTGCTCAGTGAGATAGATTTTCGGATTTTTGGGTTGTTGCAATATATTCCTGCTCCTGCTGAAGCGTTGATTATCGATCCGTCTGTGAATAATGCTATGCCCTCTGATATTAGGTTATTCTGTCGCCATTCCTCATTAGTAGGAATTTTTATATTAAATTGCCTATCGAATTTGTGTTTCGTTACCAACTTGTCTGAAGGCATCGCTAGTGATGGTTCATTCTTTAGAGCTGAAAACCAGATGATTCAGTGGTCAGATTCCCTGATACTCTGCTGCCTGGTCATTCTGCTGAAGGTATTTGTAGCTTCCGTTTCTATGAAGATATGTAGTGGAGCCAAGCCCACAATTGCCTCCATTGCTGCTGTTGGGGCCGATTTCCACGAACCTGTTATGGCCCTGCAAGCTATTCTCTGGAATTTTCTTAGCTTGGTCTGAACTCGCTGATTTTTGCATATGTGATTCCAGAGGAAACATCCATATGCTAGGATTGGCCTGATGACTGTTGTATAGATCCAGTGCATTACTTTGGGCGACAGTCCCCAAGCCTTCCCGTATGCTCTCCTGCATTGACATAGAGCAATAGTTGCTTTTTGTAATCGCTCGTCTAGATTGTATATCCATAGCATCTTGCTGTCTAAAATGATCCCAAGGTATTCTACCATCTGGACATGTAAAATTGGTGTCCCATTAATCAATGGAATTTTTATGCCCTCAATTTTTTGTTTCCTTGTAAATAAGACCATCTTTGTTTTGGTGGGATTTACCGAAAGTTCGTTCTCTTCGCACCAGCTACTGATTATGTTCAGTGCCTTCTGGAGTAGCTCACAGAGAACATTTGCGAATTTTCCTTTAAGTAGGATAGCCATATCGTCGGAAAATCCTTCCGTTTGGAATTTCATATCGTTCAAAACCGTTAAAAGCTCATTTACGACTAAGCACCAGAGTAATGGTGGTAATACGCCCCCTTGGGGACAGCCTTTGTCTTAGAAATATGCAATGAAAAAACATCGCAAAACATAGAACTGTCAAAATATCTGACACGCTCTTAAATGTACATGTAATCCACACTTCAACACAATGTAACGATCATGGTACTTTTTAATACACCTTGGATGTGCTGCAACTGAAGTAAATAAGATGGGATCAGTACATTTCTGATGGCACTTTATGTACATTTCTGGGGGTATATTGTTATCTGGGTACGTTGTCCTATTTAAAGAAAAAAAAAAAAGATTTACATTGCTAGATATCACCAGGGTTCAAGCCATCGCTTTAAAAAATTCATTCCGAATATGAAGGTAATGGGATTCAATTGATTGGAAAAGATTGACGACATTTAATTAGATCTATGTAAAATTCACAAAAAGCAAAGTAATTAAGGGGGCATACATAAAGTACGTACGCTTTTTTTCAGTGCTCTCGTCGGATTAAAATCACTAATACCTCGGGGCAATTCCACGGACTTCATCATTCCCACGCTTGAAATTTTCAGTAGTTGCAAAATGATAATCAATTTCCTCTGGGCTCTAGGTCCATAAGCAATTAATTAGTTCATAATAGCAATGAAAACCGACTAGTATACGATGGAACATAGAAACAGGAATGTTGTGAACTCATTAGTTTTTAGCAGTAAGAATTCAAACAAAATGTTTTGCATAGAAAGTCAAGGATTTTCGATATTTTTGAATAACCGGAAAAAACATTCTTGTGTTTTTTTTCTTATATTTACTCGACTGATCATTTCAATTAATTTTTGAATTTTAATAATTCGAATTCGAATAATTCGGCGGCGAAGGCAATTTTTTCTTTCTTCGGCGGCGGCGAAAATCGGCGCAGAGGGGTTTCGGCGGCGGCGTAAATCGGCTTACGTCAAACATACTTTCGGCGGCGGCGGCGCACTTTTTTAACACTTTTCTCGGCGGCGCACACCTCTATATATAACACAACAAGGAGCTGAAACGACTGATTTTGACTCGAGGTTTTTTTCACCACCGTGGTCTAAATCAGCCGTGCTATGCATACTATTTTATGCGCTGGCGGACAAAAAACATATTCCGAACAAAACATGTAATTGACAGGTGGGAAATAAACCAGGAAAATAGTTGACAGGTGGCCAATAATAAGTCTCAAAATTCAGCCTATTTATAAATGAGTTATTTCTGGGTCTAAATTCTGTGAGGACATCTGACGTTTTTTGTCTGTCTACTCTCATTTTATCGTAGCTGCGCGGTAGCAATGTGCCCGTGACGCAAGTCCGTGTACGAACAAAAAATTAGAATTTTTTTTCGGAGACTACGGAACCATATATATATACATACAGCTAAGTTGTGTCCTTCCCCCCTTCTGACGTACACCCCGGAAAATACTTTTCCCGGATTCTACGGAAAATGCTAAGTGAAGTGCCTTTTCACTCATTAAAATAGAATTAGTGAATCCGGAGATATGACCTTAAGAAAATGATCATTTTCAATACAAAAGTGCATTTCCAAAGAATCTAAAGTTAATGAAAGTAACTAACTAACGCAGGATTAGTTAGTTAGTTAGTTACTGGTTTTCATTGGCACTTGTATGAAAAACGACTTTTTTGGCTCGTGCTCGAAAACGGCTTGACAACTTTTCATGAAATTTTGCCGGGACCTTCGGCTGGGCATTCTACGCCATTTTAGATTTTAAAAAAGTGACTGTCAAAGGTTCGAGATAGAGGTTTGGTGTAAAAGGGAAGGTGGTTGGGTTGGGTGTGTGTGTGTGAGTGTGTGCAGTGTTTGGGGGAAAATGGCGAAAAATATGCGGAGGCTCAGAAAAACCTTTGATAAATTGTAGAGGAAGTTGTGGGAATCATTTTCGCACGTTGGAGTAGTAGCCGCCACGCTTTAGTTTGACGGCAGCGGCTCAAAAAACACTTTTGATATGTTGTAGAGTAAGTTGTGTGGATCATTTTCGCCCATTTCCGCTCATTTTCGCGCTTCGGTTAGGCAACGGCGGCGGCTAAAAAAACTTGCGATATGTTGTAGAGGAAGGTGTGGGGATCATTTTCGGCCATGGGAGTGGTAGCCGCCTACGCCGGTTCGAATAAAATTCTATGCATACTTCGCCAAAAACAACTTTTCTACTTCCAAAAGAACTGATATCACAACCAAAACCCCTTTTAAAAGGGAAATGTGAAAAAATTGCGTCAAAGATGCCGCACCCTCCCAACGCAACCTCCCTGCGCTTCAGATTTCACACCCCAAAAATTTAGTATTGCGCGATGTACGTAGTACGGGTAAGCTGTGCGAAAAAACAGAAATAATTACTTACTCGTAAAGTCGTCTAAGTCTTCTTGTTCTGCTTCGGCAGCTAACTCTTCAGGAGTTTTCTTTTTCCGCATTAGGGGATTCGGTTCATCTTGCGGTTGCTGTTCAACAAGTTCCTCTTTTTTCTTTATGTTATACTGAAAACGAAAGACAGAATATTGAGTTATCGAATGTACATACATACATACAAAAATGTATTTCTACCTCTTATTAAATATTCATTGTTAAATAATTGGAATACGTGGTTATTGCTTTTTGTATTTTATTTATTTTCCTAGCTTTCGACTACATTCAGTAGACTTCATCAGGGAACTAAAATTATTGTGTTGGTTACTATGTTTGTTAATGTATGTGTGTTACTATATTACTACATGGGGTGAAAAGTCCGCGGCCTTGCAATGAAAGAACTAACTTTTACATATGAAATTAATTTTATTCTTCAACGTAGTCTCCCTGAAGGGAAATGCACTTAGTCCAACGGTCCTGCAACATTTGGATACCTTTGGTATAATAGGATTTCTCCAACCCTGCAAAAAAGGCCTCTGTTTCGGATATCACCTCATCATTAGAGTAAAATCTTTTTCCCTGTAGCCATCTTTTTAAGTTTGGGAACAAATAGTAGTCGCTGGGGGCCAGATCTGGAGAGTAAGGTGGGTGGTGGAGTAATTCATAGCCCAAAGAGTCCAGTTTCACAGTTGCTTTTATGGATGAATGCGCTGGTGCATTGTCATAATGAAACAGGACCTTTTTCTTCTGCATATGCGGTCGTTTTCTCTTGATCTCGTCGTCGAGCTGTTCCAATAATGTGACATAGTACTCGCCAGTTATTGTTTTTCCTTTCTCCAAATAGTCGATAAATATTATGCCATGCGCATCCCAAAAAATCGTGGCCATAACCTTGCCTGCAGAACGCTGTGCCTTTGGGCGCTTCGGTCGGCTTTGACCAAATTCTAACCACTCTGCAGACTGTCGATTGGACTTTGGTGTATAGTAATGAATCCACGTTTCATCAATCGTGACAAATCTACGCAAAAACTCCGTTGGATTACGCTCGAACAAAGCTAAATTACGCTCTGAATCGTCAAGACGGTGCTGCTTTTGATCAATTGTTAGAAAACGCGGCACCCATCGCGCAGAAAGCTTTTTTATGTCCAAATACTCGTGTAAAATGTGTCGCACCCGTTCTGTTGATATTTTGAGGATGTCAGCTATTTCACTAACTTTAACTTTCGATCAGCCAAAACAATACGATGGATTCTTTTGATGTTTTCTTCAGTAACTGCTTCACTTGGACGTCCTGAACGTGGGGCATCATCGGTGCTTGTATTACCTCGTTTAAATTCAGCATGCCACTTCTTGACCGTTGTATACGACGGAGAAGATGTGCCATCACACTTATCCAGCCATTCTTTGCTTTGCACCGTATTTTTTCCCATTAAGAAACAATGTTTAATCAACACATGGAATTCATTATTTTCCATTTTTTACGAA